>JAYEPQ010000005.1:30826109-31193609 GCA_036321105.1 Dracaena cambodiana | reverse complement strand
TTTTTGTGTTTATCATTTTAGTTATGGCGAGGAGGCTGTAACTCGTGTGACTTCAGTGGACCAGGAGGAGATGGAGTAGGAACAAGTGATCGCCTGCTGTTTGTGTTTATCATTTTAGTTATGGGCTGAACTATTGTTATGTAGTAGACCCTACATTATATTTTCACTCACTCTCTATTTGGGTTGAGTCATGTATTTGTTCTTATTGTAGTTTGCTTGTTTGTATGTTCTATTAAAACCCTTTTAATGGAACGCGGGGGGTGATAGCCCACCATTTATTTTAAAAAAAAAACAACTAAGCTTTTTATTCCAAGTAGGGATCCATTTTTAAAATTTATTAAAATACAACAAATTAAATCTAACAAAAATTAAATGTGTAGCTCAACCTCACAAACCGAGAAGAGAGTTTGAGAATTGAGAATTGAGATGCGGAGAGAGGAGATTGATCTAGATTCTTAAATTTACTTGAGAATTAACTCTTGAATCTTAATGTTGAAGTCTTGAACTTGAGTGAGCCAGATCTTAATTCTTGGATTTGCTTGTTACTTGAGAGTTTGAACTTGATTTTTCTTGTAGTGTGAGATTTTTTAGTAGAGAGTAAGAGAGATTGAAATTGTGTTAACAATTGAAATTGAAATGGGATGCAGAAGAATTGTTGTTTCAAAAAAAAAAAAATCCTAAAATTTGAGTTGCAACCGCTCCTAGAGTCGTTGCAACCTACTAGGCCGGGCAGGCATGCATGGCATGGTGCGTACTATACTGGCATTGTGTCGACCTCCTTGAATCGGTAGGCTCAAGCATAACCTGCCACCATATGCTGTATCAGGCTGAGCACGGCACGGCTCAGCCGAGCCAAGTTAGGCTACGTGCCTAACAGGTGTCGGGCCAGAGCGTGCCAATGCTTGCCACGCTAGGCTCGGCCCTACTTGCCACACTAGGCTTTACACTGCACGATGATGCTGAATTAATCAAGAAATCATTTTGTTTAATTTCAAGTTTTGCTCATGAGTGATGAATGCCTCAGTTTATTCTACAAGCCCTTGTGAGCCTTTGCTCAAAGTCTGTTGTTGATCGAGCACAGCTCCCTGAGGAAATTAAAGCCAATCAAGCATCTCTTAATTTTTTTTCTAAATTGAATTAAAAATGTCCATTTTACAACAAAGAAAGAAAATTATGAGAGCCATGCCATTCTTCGTTAAATACTTGGAATTTTTCATCTGACCAAATAAGCCAAGGGGACTAATATATCAAGCTAAAAGTTTATGCAGATTTGATTCTTGTGACTGCTTTCAGTTCTGAGTGGAATAAAAAATGTTATTGTGCAGTTATATCTTATGAACTATCTCAGCATGTTATTGTGCAGTTGGAATTGTAACTATGGCCTCCTATAATTATGTGTGGCTTCATCTATTATTATTATTAGTCTTACATTTGTAATTATGTTTTTTACTCGAAAGCTGATAAACATTATATATTTTAATTATGATATATATAGTGTAGATATAAAAAAAAAATTAAAAATAATAATAAAATAAATCACGCGGGTGCCACCCACGGGTTGCTCCCGCGAGGTGCACCCACGGGTGCCACCCGCGGGATGCATCCGCGGGTTGCCCCTGCAGGATGCAACCGTGGGTGGCACCCGCGCGAGGCAGATCGTGATTGTGTTAATTTCTAATCATCTGGAGAATCTGTTTTGAATTTGGAGAAACAGTTTTGGATTTGAAGGATTGCTTTGGATTTGGAGGATTTATTTTGGATTTGGAGAAACAGTTACTCCTCAATCTATTAAAGGGAATTTTTCCAGAGCAGAATCTAGAGAGAGGGGGAAGAATTCTCAGAGAAGAGAAATTATCAGAGAAACAGGGAGATGGGGATTTCCAGAGAGCAGAGTTCGCTTCCCTTCTCCTCTGGCCGAAGAAATCAATCGATGTTCGGATTGTCAACGAAGTGATAAATTAAGGCTCCATCGCTGCTAGATCCACAGATAAATTAAAAGGAAATTGAAATCAATCTCGTCTATTCTTGTAATCTCGAGATTTCTTGTATTTTTTCTCTTATTACTGTAATTTCAAAGTAAATTTGTAATAGAAGGAAAAATTTAATTTTTTGGACGTACAAGAATTGACGACCACAGTAGGAGCCCCTCTATTCGCAATAGAAAATTTGGTGGCGCAGTCCAACCGGAGATCTATCGGATCGGTGGTTGAAACTTTGGTCGTCGAAGTCGACCAACAGAGGTATAAGAAATTTCGCTCTTCAAACTCTTTGATTCGGAGCCCAGACGTGATTGTTGGGCAACGATCAGGAAAGGTGAGGCCTCATCGCCCATATGAACTAACAAGGCGTTATCGTCTATCGAAACAAGTGAGACGTCATCGCCCATATGAACTAACAAGGCATCATCGCCTGTTAAAAATTATGAGGTGTTATTACCCATAAAAACTGGCAAGATATTATCGTTTGTTAATAAGAATAAGGCATCATCGCCTCTTAAAAAGGATACAACGTCATCGCCTATTCTAAACTTAAACTTGATCTTAACACGATCACAAAAATAAAATCAAGACCATCAGAAAAGACGCAAGGCCCAACGGTTCCGTCTCAACATTACAAAAGAGGAAATTAAAAAATCATAGTTGAAAACTTGGACAAAAAATATACATGGCGGCGACATGGAGAACAACCCCCAATTGAACAACGGTGTAACCCCACAGGTGCACCCCGTGGGTACACTTCGCGGATGCAACTCCACGGGTGGCACCCCGAGGGTTTCACCCGTGGGTAACACCCCACAGTTGCGCCCCGCGGGTAACACCCCATAGGTGTGCCCCACGGTTGCACTACCGGTGTTACCCACGGGTGGCACCCCGCAGGTGTCACCCGCGGGTGCACCCCGTGGGTGCAACCTGCAAATACACCCTGCGAGTGCAACCTGTAGGACATACGCAACCCCGCGGGTGCAAACTACTTTTTTGGTTACGCTATCAGGTGTTCCCTCTTATTCCTGTACAGATACATACAAAGATGTGCTTATGTACTCTACTGCTAGGACCCACTCTGAAAGAACATCTTTAAAATTTTCTTCGGATAATGAATATACTCATAATAAAACTCATCAAAATCTTCTGGAGAATAATTTAGAGGCGTGCAGGGTCCACGCAACTGCACAGGCTAGCACGCACTCCAGAAGACTCCATAAAAGAGTTGGCGATGGTTCTAATACTGAAAATTTGCCTAACTCTGAGATCCTGTAGACTAATCAGTATTATAAACGGAACTTGCAACGCAAAAGACGTCAAATTGTAAATATGGGTGAAAACAAGTCTCAAGACTTAAGAGAATATCTCACCCAGATGAGCGCCCTCCAATCCACTCCTCAATGTCAATATGAATGGTTGATTTAATCCGTTTTATCCAACTGTGATTGCAAATCAAAGCCGTCCATTTTTTTTTGGATTACCGAACCGAAAAGAAGATGGACAGTAAAAAATATGTACTCCAGAAGTGATTTGCCCGCTGCTTCATCCTATATGGTTAGTAAGGGCAAACAAGTTGCTGAGAGCGATTCCTCAGATAAAGAATTCACTTCAAAATTAAAATGAGTGTCAATTGAGCCATAGGGTGTGTATCATCACACTCAAGTTAGAAGATGAGTCGCTATACCATTAGACTATAAATGGTTGGCTGGAGGATCTAACGAGGAGGAAGACAGATGAGGAAGACAGATATTCTGCCATTGTGTTTTCATCTTCTTCATATTCAAATAAAGAGTCTGCAGCTACAGTGAACATAACCAAGCTTCTAGAAGAAGTCTCCAAGAGGCGTGAGAGACAACAGTAACGTCTCAAATATCAAGAAGAGACTATGGAAGAAATGAAACAACTCCTAACCGAATTATTGGTTCAAACAAAAAAGAGCCAATCCTCGTCGTCCTCTTCCAGTCGGTGGGAAGGAAAACAACTTCTCAATAAAGATGAAAAGAATGAAGACGAGCATGAAGAACTACCTCCTCACTCCGAAGAAGATGAGGAAGTGAAGGTTATCATTAATCCTCATCTTGAAAAGAAGAAAAAGATGGAAAGCCAGTTGCAAGCACTTCTTCATCACAAAGAGCTATAAGAAATTGGGATAATACGTCCATACCTTGTAGAATGGGAAACTATGCTCTATCTTGCAAACTATAAACCATTGAACTTTCAGTCGTTCGACGGCAAAGGCTCACTACAGCAACACCTCTTCTACTTTCTGTCGCAAAAAGGACACCTAATGGGGAATGATCCAACTCTTATCAAGATATTTGCAAGTACTCTATAAGGACCTGCATTTACTTGGTTCATGCAACTATCCCAAGGGACAATTAAATCATGGGCTGATGTAGAACGTGAGTTCTTAGCCCGATTTTTCAAAGATGATACTGAAATCTCTGTGCTATCCTTTCTAGCAACAAAGCAAGAAGAAGGCGAAACAATAAAAGCCTTCATCGGGCGGTTCCTAGAACATTCCATGCGATGTCAGCATGGCAAGGCACAGAAAACTCTTGTAGAGATTTGCAGGTATAATTTACTGACCAATGTTTTGATCAGAATGGGTTCAATTGAATCCAAGTTTTGGAAAGACTTGCTCAAACAAGGTGAGCAAGCCGAAGATAATACTTTGACGCATTGAAGAGCAGAAAATCGAGAGAAGTGGCACTACAAATAAAGCTCCATGCTATTCCTCCCGGTTCAAAGGAAAAAACATAATGGCGATCGAAAATATACCAAAGTCAAAGGAAGTGCCAGCTAAAAGTAGGGCTGCGAGGCCAACTAGACCTCAGAGGCAGTATTCATTTAAAGATGAATATACTGCTACCCTATTTAATTTGTTCATCAAGCGCAGCATGCTCATGTTACAAGAAAGAAAGAGGTCTGAAGAAATTGGAAAGACCAATAATCCGAACTACTGTTTGTATCACCGAATTGTAGGTCACCCTACTAAAAACTGCTTCATTCTGAATGACAAGATTTAGGCATTGATCGATGCTGGAGCGGCTCAACTCAGAACTGAATAAAAAATGGTTACAGTTAACTCGGCTACCTTCAATGGGAGTGGTTTAGAAGTACCACTTGGACTCATGTCCATTCCAAAAGGTGAGCTTAGGGTGGTTAATTCGGACACCCACGACCTGCAGAAGAAATGGCTAACCCCTTTTACGACTGACAAGCATGAGATTCTTTAGGTGCATCCGGACCTTCTCAAAGATGACAAATAGACAACAGTGGCATCCAAAAAGAAGGCCAAAGTAAAGGGAAGACAGCACGTGTGCAATGTTGTCATGGTAATAATTGGGAAAGACCCAGATGATGCGCCTCTATTAACAGATTTTGAAATAGAGACGACCGCTCTAGCAATAGAGCATGAAGCCACACTCCTTTCAGGCACCAGGTCTGGAAGAAAGTATCTGAATGACCATGCAAATGCAGAGGCTAGCCCCTCTAAATCAACAAAGAAAACTAATGAGAGAACCGCCAAGTAGACTTTGGACAAAGAAAAGTAAAAGGAGCTCAAATATAATCAGGCTATGTGGAAGGATGCTTCTGAAGAGAAAGGCTCTTCTTTTCAATTTAATGTTATAGCGTAGCTGGCAAATATACCGGCAAGAATAACTCTATACGAGTTATTGCGCTTATCCAAGTCTAGAAGAGACGCCCTGGGGGAAGTTTTAGCAGATTCAAAAGTTTTCCTGACCCACCTCCCTGAAGAGGTTAAGGAGGCATGCCCACACTGCAACTCATTGTCGAGGCATGCCCCTTATATTACTTTCACATCAGAGAACATGCAGTTGAAGAATGTTAAGCACAATAGGCTTTTGTACTATACATGATACATTGGCTCAACAGAAGTGGGTCGGATTCAGATTGATCCAGGGTCTATCTTAAGTATTATGCCGCGAAGGCTTATGCAGTTCCTAGCAATCCCTCTCCACTGATTGACCTCAACTAATACTACTATTTTTTGTTTCAACGCCAACGGTAGTCATCCTCTGGGAAAGATTAAACTCAGATGCCAAATTGGAGATCTCAAAAGCGAATTGACTTGTTATGTCATGGAAGCAGACATTTCTTACAACCTTTTTCTAGGGTGACCATGGATTCATGCTAACATGATTGTCCTGTCCACCCTACATCAATGCATGAAGTACGTGGATGAAGATGGAGAAGTGCATACTCTAATCGTTGGCAAGCAACCATTTAAGGGGGTTGAAAAATACTTTGTATATGCCATCTTATATACTGAGAGTGCTAAGATTGATCCACTACTGCATGAAGGGTATGATAGTGGGAATGAAGTTGACACTGGGCCCGAGGCGTTCATCGCCGAAGAAGGGTTTGAGCCGTTTGTAATCAGTCTTAAAGATTTAGATGTAAATGACACCGCCAATGAAGCGAGTAGAAAATTAATGAAAATCTAAAATTTGCTTATTTGTCCGGTGTTACTACTGATTCTGTACCTTCAGCTACTAGTACGGATGCAAATAGTCTCTCACAATTCGAGACTTTAGCAACTATGCATCTGCCACTTAGATCATCAATGATGCTACGATTAAGCATCGACAATGTAGATGGGGCGAGGTTCAAGGTGCCTGCCCATCAGGTCGATCAAAAACTTATTCTTTTCGGAAGGGTTCAACCACATATGGCTCCATACAATGATGGTGAGGATGAAGTTCAAGAAGCTCCTCAATTCTATCATTACAGACCATAGTCATTCCGAATGATAGAGAGAATGGGATATGACTTCATCCATAGACCCGGATTAAACTTCGGCAAAGGACGTCAATGTCTACTTCCCTTGTTCGTGCCCGAAGGAAAAGAACCGGTTACTATCACAAAACCGACAGGGGATTAGAATATGTCACAATACCCGATCCTTTGAACATTGAAGAGATGATCTGCCAAAAGACAGAAGATTCCGATTGGGATTCAGATATTAGTCTGGGAATATTATCTAAAGAGCTAACTGTGAACATGATGTCTGTCAACTCGATTCCAAATAAAGATGATGAACTAATTCTTCTCCAAGATGAAACCTTAGTTAAACATCTTGATGTTCAATGGAACATGCGCTTCGAACAGTGCGAGCCACCTACCGAGGATAAGGTGACTCAAGTAAATATGGGTGACGAGGCCAATCCTAAGCCCATATTTATAAGCGAGAGTTTGTCTTCTAATGAACGAGAGGACCTTATAACTCTCGTTTGATAATACATAGATGTCTTTGCCTGGAACTATGAGAATATGCCAGGCTTAGATACTCAAGTTGCTATGCATCGACTTAATATTATACCAGATGCAAAATCAGTAAAGCAACAATAAAGAAGATTCCATCCAGAATTAATGGAATCGATCGAGGATGAAATTAAGAAGCTTATACAATCTGGCTTCATCCGAGAGGAACAACATTCTGATTGGGTAGCGAACATCGTTCCAGTTTCCAAGAAGAATGGAAAAAATCCAAATCTGCATTGATTTTTGAAATCTCAATGCAGCATGTCCTAAAGACGAATTCTCACTTTCAATAATGGATGTCATGATTGACAACGCATGTGGATTCGAAAAGATGTCTTTCATGAATGGATTCTTCGGGTACAATCAAATCAAGATGTACCCTGAAGATGAAAACCACACCGCTTTCAGAACACCGTTACGCGTGTACTGTTATGCGGTTATGCCATTCGGTTTAAACAATGCAGGTGCAACATATCAACGAGATATGAGCACAATTTTTCGCGAGCATCTCCGTAAAATGGTAGAGTGCTACGTGGACGATCTTGCCATCAAGAGTCGTGATAAAGACGATCATCTCCGAGACTTGAAAACGGTGTTTGATATTATGAGAAAACGCTAACTAAAATTGAATCCGACTAAATCTTTTCTTGGTGTCTCTAGTGGCAAATTCCTTAGTTTCATGGTTACATCCAAGGGCATCCATTTAGACCCAGAAAAGTAAAAGTGATTCAAGAGATGCAGCCACCAAAAAATCTCAAAGAACTTTGAAGATTACAAGGGAGGCTAGTATACATTTGGAGATTTATTGCTAATCTCTCATAACGATGTCAACCTGATGTCAACCTTTCACCAAGTTAACAAAGAAAGGGGTGTTGTTCGTTTGAGATGAACCTTGTCAACAAGCTTTTGAGGACTGATAAGTGTCATATATTGCATATTTATAACATTCATATTACTTATTTTTGTATATAAATAATGCTACTCGGGTGTTTTTAGTTTTTTTTTCAGGTAATCCAATTCGTACAAGGAGATGGCATAAAATCAAAGTCGGAGTAGGAAATCAAGCCAGAAAAGTTTCTAAAGTGAGCAAAACTACGAGACTACGATACTGCAGTGACTCAAAGTTAAATACAGTCAGGAATCCTAAACGTACAGACAAGAATTTCACGTGGACAAAATTTCAAGAGTTTTACCCGGAATTTAACTGCTATATAGCGGGCTTTACCGCCATTTGGCGGCCCATTATGGGCCCCAAAACCCAAGATTTTTCTCATGGCTTAGTTGTAATTTTGTAGTTTCTCAGTTCTCCCTTATTAGAGTTTGATTTAATAAACATATATATTGGTCATATCCTTGTATTCTAGGAGAATGCTGGAAGTTTTGTACTCGTTTTGAAATTATTAAAATTAGGGTTTTGCTGAAGGGGTGGCGGCCACAACACCATGCTCCAGAGGTAAGCCATTGCTTTTAATTATTTATTTGCTTATTAGATAGAGTTAATTGCTTTCTAGTTTATGTTTTATTACTTTCTAAATTAGATTTATTTGCTTTCATGAATAAAAATTCAATTTTGTTTTCTAGAATCATGAGTAGCTAATTAGTTTAGCTCTAGGATGTAGATGAAACTAGGATCCATCATGTAATTGCTCTCTAGTATTTTCTTTTTAAATAAAATTAATACCGACATGATTTTTCTATAAAAAGATTAAAATATAAGAACTCGAAGATTAAGACTTTGATAGGTTATACTTGAATTAGATTTCTTGATAATCTATACTTAGTTAAGATTTGGGGTTGTTGATTTTATCTTTTTCATGGAATTATCTATGGATTTAGTTTGTCTTTATGAAAAGTAGTGTTTTTGATGAGTTATGCTTGCACACAACTTGATAGCTCATACTTAGGGCACTTAAAATAAAGATTAAACTAAAAAGATCAACTTTTTATGATAGAAGAAAATAACAAAAGTAAAAACATAGTTGGAAACTAGTGGATTCTAGATCCTAGGCTATTTAGATTAATCCGATTTCAAACTAAAATTTTTGGTTAATCCGTTAAACTGAGGAAAAAGTAAGAATCGCAAAAACACCCTAGATCTCTGTGAGACGACCTGTACAGCGCTACAATGATACTGTGCGCTTGCAGTAATTTATCACATCATATTTTTGGCGCCGTTGCCGGGGATCGACGGTGTTTTTCTTACTTTTTCTAACGTTTTACGGGTTAACAGTGGGTGTTGAGTGTGCAAGGAACAGTAATTGCAGATACATGAAGATAAAAAGGGTTAAAAGAGCCTCTGGACTAGGCAGCAAAAATTAGAGAGTCAAACTCTCTGATTTAGCCGCTATTTAGCGGCCAACACCGTCAATTGGTGGCAGGTAAAGATGATTTTGAACCCAATTTTCCTCCTGTTCTGTGATTTGGTTCCCTGATTCTATAAAAAAAATTCAAAAAAAATTAATCTTTTATTTTTATTTCATTTCCATCTCTCTCTCCCTCTCCACCTTTTTCAAAAAATTTTTTTTAAAAAAATGTTTTAAAATCAAACTGGTTGCTATCATTGTCGTGATCCATATCATAATTATTATCAGTGTCCATGGATAGGAAGTTCGCTAGGATTAGGTCATAATCAAATTCACAACACATATAATGAGCCTACGAGCGCTTTTTATACACAAAATTATAATTATGAATGGATGAATAATTCTAATTTTGCATATAATTAAGAGCCATATCAAGAGAGTCCTCCATCTGATTCTTTCTTTATGAACTATTCATCTTCATATTCTACATTCAATCATGAACAAGATATTCAATTGAACATGTTAGATGAAAAATTAAAAAGATTAGAAGCAAACTATGAATGTCATGAGAATATACCTTCAACCACTTCACATCTGTCATCAAATATGTACACAGATCTATCATATTCACTATCAAATTTCACTCATGATCTCGAGATACAATCATTTGAAGAAAATAAGGAAAATTACAATCTTGAGTATGGGGAACGAAGATGTAGAACAGAGGAAGGTATAGAAACTTTGCTAAAATCAACCTCTCCAAATTCATCCTCTAAAATTGCAGCTTGTATGGAAGATCTTCTCAAAACAATTTCTCAAGCTAAACTTTTTGTAGATCAACCATATAATAGTTTGAACATATCTGACTCCAACGAGCAATCACTTCAGTCATCTTTTGAAACAGATATGATTCAAAATGAATTAAATAATTTTGTGCATGATGAGTTTATAATTCAATATTGTGATCAACCTATTTTAGACCATTGTGGCAATAATTATAAAGAAACCAGTGATAAAGAAAATATTTTGATTGATGGTGAGCTTACTAGTGACACATTATTATTTGATTCTTTTGATGGAAATTGTGAAGAAATTTGTGAAGAATAATTTTTATCCCTTCATAATAACTTGACTAATGATAAGTCCACTAGTGTGGCATTTTCTTTTGAGAATTTTGATGACAAGTTTGAAGAAAATTTGCATGACAAATCCATAATAATTGAGGAAAGGAAGGAATATCAAAAAGAAGAGGTCATAGTACCCAATGATTTGGAAGGACGATCCAAAATCGAGCTCATGATTCCGTTACATCAAAGTGAGTATCTTATTTCACATATTGATAAAACCAAAATACTTACTGCCATGAAAAATGCTCGTGGGTCAAATGTGGACGGTAAATGTACGCTTTCTAACCTCAAAACTTTACTATTGAATAAAAGAAAGAAGGGTAGAAATAAATTATGAAAAATTAAAAGTAAGATGGAGAGATTAAATGCAAAATTAACAAAAAAGCTAAGTTCATCCATATCAAAACATAAAAGGACATATTATGAGAGTGGAAAGTGATCAAGAGATCGTAACCGTTTGAATTTTCTAATAAGTGTATAATATTTGTATAATAGTTTTCTTTTTTTTTTTTTTTTTTTTTATTTTGCCACCCTTGGTTTGTGTATGAGGGCATACATAAGTTTAGGTGTGGGGGAGTAGTTTTTAGGAGATTTTTATTTTCTTTAGGATTTTATTTTTATTTGTAGGATTTTTTTTTTAGATTTTTGGGTTTCTTTATTTTACACTTTGGGTAGTTTTTAGGGTTACTAGCTAAAAAAATAATTAAAAAAAACTGAAATTTTTTTAAAAAAAATAATTTATGTATTTTTATCAATAGATCAAACTAATTACAAATAAAGGAATAAATTTAGATTTGAAATTGGATAGGAGAGTAGATTGGATGATACACTTTGAATTTTATGAAAAATATTAAAATCTAAAAAATAAATACCGCTAGCAGTAGTTTTGAGGCAAGTATACATGTATTTTTCACTTCACAATAGTTTATTAGGTTAAGAATAAAGATGGTAACAATTGAGTAAGTCTTCTCTCTCTAAACCAAAAAAAAAGAGAAAAAAAATTGAGAATAAAATAATGGGGTGCACCTGGTATTAAGGCAATAGCCTCAAGAGTGAAAAAAAGGAGTATGATCCAAGTAATCGGGTATTTTGCGCCTAAGTAAGCGTAAATATTCGCATGAAAGGTGAAATATTCTAAAAAAAAGAAAAAGAAAAAGAAAAGAGTATGAACCGAGTAATTGGATACGTTGCGCCTAAGCAAGCGTGAATATTCGCATGAAAGGTGAAGTATTATTTAAAAAAAAAAGAAAAAAAAGAAAAAAAGAAAAAAAAATTGTTATGAGAGAGGAGATGAATCATGAGTTAGAGTTGGAGTCCAAAACCAAAATAGACTATCACACGTGCACGTAAATGTATAGGAGTCAAAGGATTATCTGTTAGTGGGTATTGAAAGATAGGATTTAAATTTTTGATTAAAATGATAAGTGTATCTGATATGATGCTCAATTTGAAAATTGATAATCTAAATGCGTTCTTGAGTTTGTATATTAGTGAGATTAATTGATAAAAATATCATTACAAAAAGTTTTCTTTTCTTTTGTATAAAATTTTTATTTTTCTTGATTTTTGGTTATCCTTATTTTTCTTTTCTTTATTCCTTACTCTATTTTCTTCACTAATTTTGTGGGTATATTCACTGCAAACCCTCACGAGACACAACTCGTCCACTAGAGTAACCTAGGGAGACTTGTTGCACGTGCTAAGTGCAATCGCGATTCCTGCGAAAGTGAGTTAGGATTTTTATTTTTCTTTTTACGTTTAGGTTTTGCTCGAGTACTAGCAAAAGATAGGTGTGGGGGTGTAATAAGTGTCATATATTGCATATTTATAACATTCATATTACTTATTTTTGTATATAAATAATGCTACTCGGGTATTTTTAGTTTTTTTTTCAGGTAATCCAATTCGTACAAGGAGATGGCTTAAAATCAAAGTCGGAGTAGGAAATCAAGCCATAACAGTTTCTAAAGTGAGCAAAACTACGAGACTACGATGCTGCAGTAACTCAAAGTTAAATACAGTCAGAAATCCTAAACGGATAAGACAAGAATTTCACGTGTACAAAATTTCAAGAGTTTTACCCGGAATTTAAACGCTATATAGCGGTTTTTACCGCCATTTCCCGGCCCATTATGGGCCCCAGAACCCAAGATTTTTCTCATGGCTTCGTTGAAATTTTGTAGTTTCTCAGTTCTGCCCTAATTAGAGTTTGATTTCCTAAACATATATATTGGTCATATCCTTTGTCACGCCCCGCTCCCGATATACTGTATACAAGCACGTGTAATAGGTACCAGCAACATATTCAGTTTGAATATGCTAAATCCTCAATAAATTTGCCACAATAATACTCAATAATTACGATAGAAAAATTCAACAAAACTTTGACTTTTCATTTATTGGAATGAAGTTTAGATACAATTGAAACAAAATATAATAAAATTAAACAAAAGAAAGAAAGGAATCTCTAATCCGTTATGGAGCCTCAATATGATGTTTAAAGTACACCAGATCCTGCGTCAGTTTTGGCGTGTCCATCGGTAAATCTGGACATGCACACCCAGGTCGTCAGATTGCGACCAAAATAAAAACGCAGAAAGAATATGAAATGTAGTAGTTATATCCAAACATAATAATAACACAAGTTTTAGAAAATATGGAATAAGATGTCTGTAATAATGATGTCAATTAATTTAGGTTATGTTAATGTCATTTTAACGAAGTCAACTTTATAACAGAGGTATTTTTGTCTAGAATGTCATGTAATTGGAAAAGCTAACTGATGGGATACCACTGTTTCGATTGTTTCCTGTACAGACCCAGGAAATGGTCACAGGATTGTCCGGTGCTGAGTCGGACCTGCCGTCAGGCAAACATGAATTATAGTCAGGTATGATCCAGCAAATCATCACGCACCCATGGTGTGCGAAATATTCAGTTGTACAACTTAACAAGTTTACAGTCGAAACAGAGTATATTTCCATCATTCAGTTTCTCCCCCAACCTAGTGTCATTTAAGTATAGTACAGTATATTGATTATATCAGGTATAATATTTCAATTGGATTTTTCTTAATTTGTTAACAACATAATTTATAGAGTCCGTTCAGTTTATGCTTTATTCAATAGATCACAATTAGTTATATTTAAAAATCACTGATTTGAGACATCATAGAGATATCGGCCAGGGAATTATATGGATGCTGGGAGGTTTTTCGTGTGTTGCACGTTCCTTAATTAGAGAACCAGCATACAAGATAATTTTTCTAGACACCGATACAAAATGATATCACAAACAGTATTTTTCCGTGAATATAACTTTTAAGTGATTTATCAAATTTGTATATATGTGTTGGCAGTGAAAATTTCTAAGTTAAAAGGATTTTCCACAACAGAACGCGGAGCTAATTCAATAGCCTCGCGTTTGGTTACATTAACCCTGCTTTTGAATAAAATGCGGAGATGTTTAATAGCTCCGCGTTGATTCCGCAGTCTGGCTTATATTAGCCTCGCGTTTGAGTAAAACGCGGAGATGATCAATAGCTCCGCGTTAGCTCCGCGTTTTGGTTATTTAGCGTCGCGTTTTAATGCGATTAAAGCTCCGCGTAAGCAGATAACCAGAATCTTAAATTGATTGAGATTATGATTCTGGGCTTATCCAAATACCCGAATCAAGTCTAATCAGAATTCCATCAAAACTAAGATATTTGATTGGAATCCTTGATGAATGCGAGTTCTATTTAGATAGAAACTCTTGCATTAACCTGGGGCTATAAATACCTTCTTGGTGAAACCCTAAAGGATCTTTTGGAAGTTTTGGTAAAGTTCGAGTTACGCGTGAGAGCCTTGAACTAATCAAAACCAGAGATCAAAGGTCTTCTTCTTCTTTTTAGCATCGGAAGCCTCCTATCGATCCTTTGGCAATTCAAGTACGCGAGAGAGCCTTGAAGCCTTTGCTGATCATCTTCTGAAATCTTGGAGAATTCAAGTTACGCACAGAGCCTTGAGTTCGTGAAGATCAGAGAAAATCACCATCTTATTTCTGGAGTTCTTGAGAAGTTCGAGTTACGCGAGAGAGCCTTGAACGAATCAAAGCCAGAGAAGATCGTCTATATTCGGCCGATATCTTTAAAAGAGAAGATTTCAACGTACCGATCGTCCAAAGGAACTGCTTGACAGATCCCATCGCCACAGATCCCACAACTATTGTAAAAGAGAGAGATTGAACTATAAAATCCTCTCGTTTGTTCTTTATATCTTGTTCACTTCTATTGTAATTCAAGCTTATTCAATGGGAGGAAGCGAAGGAAATTTTGCGACGAACAAACTGGCGACCACAGTGGGAGCCATCTCTTTCACTGATGAAGAGATTGTGGCGCAATCGGACGTTGACTTGATCGGATCCGAAGTAGACACGCTGGTCGTTGAAATCGACCAGCAGAAGTACGATGAGTTCCTCTCCTCCGGATCAGGTGACTTGGATGAGACACGGCACTATCGCCGTATGTACTCCAATACCCGAGTGACGGGTAGAAAGGTATCCACCGAGAGACGGGGATCCTTGGAGACTACGGTTATAACGCCGGAGTCCACACAAGAAATCCTAACCGAGGAAGAGCTTCCGATTGCCAAAGAAGACATAGGGACTGGACTGACCAGGACCCAACTCCGGAACAGGAACCGGAGAGCGAGGCGTAGAGCCCTCAAAGCCCGCCTTGGACGCGGAGCTAACTCTAGAGGACGCGAGGCTATGGTCCCTCGCAAACTGGCTCGCGCTACCCACGAGACCAATCTCTACCGCGTTAAACGCGAAGATACAACTTGCCTTAAAAGCAAGGAAAAGCCAGCGTGTGATTTTCCACGCGAGGCTGGTAATACTGGCAAGTTATGCAAGATTCCTGACACTCGCGAGAGACGCGAGTATAAAGATTATTCAAAGCCAGCGTGTGATTCTCCACGCGAGGCTATTACTGTGCCTAGCGAGAGACGCGAAGCCAGTAAGGGTTGCGCTAGTCGCAAAATACCCAACACTCGCGAGTTACGCGAGTATAAAAATTATTCAAAGCCAGCGTGTGGTTCTCCACGCGGGGCTATTACTGTGCCTAGCGAGAGACGCGAAGCCAGTGATACTTGCAATAAACGCAAGACTTCTGACACCCGCAAGGAACGGGAAGATGATTGGCAGATAGTTGTCAGTCGTAAAAACCGCGCTAAGCGCGAAGTTATGATCTGCGTCAATCGCGAAGATAAGCCAGCGTGCAAGAACTTCCCTTCACGCGTGGCTATTATTCCAGAGGCTAAACTTCCAAGGACATACCAAGCCAGCGAGAAACGCGAGGCTAGTGTGGATCAGCGCGGAGCTATTCTTCAGGCCCGCAATGTGAAACGCGAGGCTATTCCTAAACCACGCGAGGATCGGTCCGACCCCAGAGTCAGGGTTGATCAATCAAAGAAGCTTCATTGGATTCCTAAACACTCTCAAGAGTTGAATAGACCTCTTGATTCCATGGCTAGAAGCACTGACCTCAGGGAACATCTCTCTAAGAAGAGAGGCATAGATCAACTTCAAGTTGAACATATTTGCCATTGCCAACAACTTGTGATAGCAGTATCAGCCGTGATGAATAACTGTGGCTGCAGCAAGAACAGGATATCTGTGTTCGACCGATTAAATGAGTCAAACCAGAATCCTGCTAAGAAGACAAGAACCACTCCCCTGAAACAAGGGAGACCTGTAACTTCCAACATGGTAGGAAAAGGGAAGAAAATTGCAGAGACGGATGATGATTCAGAATCGAGCGATGATGAACTTCATCGTATTACTCGACTAAGATCAGGAGCCGTCCCGCCTCGAAATTATAAGAGGCTCGCAGGGGGTTTTTATGATGAGGACAGTGATAATTCAGCCATAGCCTCACCTCGTTCCTCCGCGTCATCTAGACTACAGAAGTCAGCATCGCACATGGCAGATAAATCTGGTGATATCAATCAGAGATTTGAGGCTCAAGAAAGAATGATTCGAGAGCAACAGAAAACGATTGAAGATCTTAAGATGCTACTTTTAAAAGTTGTTGAAGATAATGCTAAACAGGGCAAGAAGACTCCAAATGAAGAAGAACAGGAGGAGAAAGCCCACTCGATGCATGAGGAAGAAGATAGATTTTCTTTCCATGATCCGCATGAAGAAAAGCTTGAAAAGTTACAGAATCAACTCGAAGCCTTGATGCGTAAAAAAGAGTTGAAGGAGTCAGGAGTCTCTAGACCATATCCAGCAGAATGGGATGTGGTACCCTATCCTCCAAAGTATAAGCCGCTCAAGTTGGAGCTCTATGACGGAAATGGATCGCCCAGTCAGCACATCTATTATTTCTTGTCCCAAGCAGGACACTTAATGCGTAATGATCCCATCATGACCAAAGTATTTGCAAGTACTTTGTGAGGGCCTGCCTTTACTTGGTTCATGCAGCTGCCCCCAGGTACTATTAATACCTGGTTAGATGTTGAGAAATTATTTCTCTCACGTTTCTTTGAGGATGACACCGAGATAACGGTTCATTCCCTCCTTGCAACTAGGTAGGGGGAACAAGAAGCGGTTAAAGATTTCATAGAAAGGTTCCGGGAGAAGTCCGTACATTGTAAACACGGAATGATCCAGGAAACTCTAGTCGAGACATGTCGACACAACCTTAAGACCAATGTGCTCCTCAAAATGGGGGCCGTAGAGTCTAAGACGTGGAGGGACCTGCTCAAACAAGGAGAGCAAGCTGAAGACCTGATTCGCCGAGTTGAAGAGTCCCGCGGGCCAAGAAGTGCTGGGGGTAGTAAATCATATACCCTAAACAACAGCAACAAGAATAAAGGAAAGCAGTAATGTCATCAGAAACTGCTCCTCAGAAAACCAGTCCTCCGCCAGAGCCGAAATCTCAAGGTCAGCGAGGGTCCAGGCAAATTAGACCGCAGCAAGAAAGGAATTATACTTTCAAAACTGAACAGACACCAGTTC
The DNA here is from genome assembly GCA_036321105.1 of Dracaena cambodiana. NCBI lineage: Eukaryota > Viridiplantae > Streptophyta > Magnoliopsida > Asparagales > Asparagaceae > Dracaena > Dracaena cambodiana. The sequence goes on along the minus strand of JAYEPQ010000005.1, from coordinate 31,175,906 downwards.
TCTTTCACCTGCTCCAAAAGAAGGGAATGCTAAAACTTCCGGAGAATAAGAAGCCAGAAGATGCGGGTAAGACTAAAGACCCAAATTACTGTTTTTATCACCGGAATGTTGGGCACCCTACCAGGGATTGTTTTCCCCTTAAGAACAGAATCCAAGCACTAATAGAGGCTGGAGTTTTGACGTTTAAGGAAGAGCAGAAGAAAGTCACTGCCAATATGGCAACCATAACGGTCGGAACCCACGAGTTTCCCGCAGGAGTGACCCCAATCCCTAAGGGTAAGATGGTCACGAAGAATCTTGATCCGCACAATAAAGCCCAAGAGGGACTTGTCCCCGTAACAACCCAAAAGGGGGAAGTTATGTGGGTTCACCCTGATTTGCTGGAAGATGAACAATGGACTACTTCAAGAGATCCAGAGAAGAAACGGGCTGTCAATGTCATTTCTGCGGATATAAAGGGAGAATATATAGCTTCAGGCGCCTTCACAAGTTCTGAAGAAGAACCCGAAACTATGGCCACCCATCAAGATGGGGCAGGCCCTTCCAGTACTCAATCTGGAAAGACATATCTTAAGGACTACACTAGAGTGGATCCAAAAGATATCTATGTAGAACTTGCAAAGCCTGCGAAGCAGAAAAGACTTCGTTTCCAGAAGAATTCTACCAGAGATGAAGGAGCCAAAGAAACTCCCTTCGAACTTGACATAATCGCGCAGTTGGCTAATATCCCAGCACGGGTGACGCTTTACGAATTGTTGAGATTGTCAAAATCAACACGTGAAGCTCTAAGAGAGGCCTTGGCAGACTCTGAGTCGTTCCTAGCTCAGATTGTCGAGCCGGCCATCGAAGAGCGGGACTCTTGCCCCCACTGTCATCAAGTGAGGAGGCAGGTCCCACAAATTATCTTCTCTCCAGAAGACATGCAGGTGAGGAATATAAAGCATAATAGGCCTTTATATTTCACTGGATATGTCGGGTCCACAAAAGTGGACCGAATTCAGATTTATCCAGGTTCTGCACTCAGCGTCGTGCCCAGTAGATTGATGCAGCTGTTGGGGATTTCCCTTCATCGCTTGACACCTACACACACTACCATCTATGGATTCAACGCTAATAATAGCCATCCTCTTGGTAAGATCCGATTGCGATGTCAAATTGGAGACTTAAAAACGGAGGTTACATGCTACGTAATTGATGCTGATACCTCCTACAATATTTTATTGGGGCGACCTTGGATTCACTCTCATATGATAGTTCCGTCGACTCTTCACCAGTGCATGAAATATTGCGATGAGGAAGGAGAGGTCCGGACACTAATTGCTGACAAGCAGCCATTCAAAGGGTTGGAAAATTACTTCACAGATGCTGCACTCTACAAGCCAGCACATGAAGCTTCCAATGACAGTCTTAACAAATCTCCAAGGCCTGACGACAGTGACAATGAAGCCGACACTGAGTACGAGCTCCTTGGAGAAGATGACGGGGGTGATTACGAAATCAACCCTCACCTAGATCTTAGCTTAGGTCTTGATAATATAGTGGATGTAACAGAAAGTGAATGGGTTATTAATGAAAATGTAAAGTTAGTCTACGAGCATGCTGTAGCTACTGAGTCTGAGCCCTCTTGTACCTCCACCGAAGCGGATGGCCTGACCGAACTCGAAGTTCTGGCGGCATACCATTTGCCCCTCAGGTCTTCCCTCCTCTCTCAATTAAAAATTACCGAGGATCAAGGGCACTTCTTTGAAGTGCCTCCCCGACAGAAGTCCCAAAGGCCGATCATGTTCGGCAAAGTGGCCACGTCGCCTCGACAGAGACAAAGTAGTGAAAGTGATGAACAAACATCACCTCAATTTCACTTATATGAGCAAAGGTCCCGACAGATGATGGAGAAAATGGGATATAATTTTACCCAGAAGCCGGGATTAAACTTTGGAAAAGGGCGGCGGAATCTCATACCCTCGTTTAGACCGAGAGGAAAGAGCCCTGATTATTATCAGAAGACCCGCAGGGGGTTGGGCTACGTATCTACTCCACCCTCATCGCCATCCAAGGATGAAGAGAGTTCTTCGGATAAAGAAGAAACATCTTCACCAGATCATGATTCGGATATAAGCACCGGTGCTTGGTTTCAGTCTTTGACAGCCAATATGGTTTCAGCCACGCCAGAAAGCGACGAGGAACCAATTGACGTCCAAGATGATGCTTGGGCCAGGCATATGGACACTCTCTGGGATGTCCGCTTTGAACAGCGTGATCCGTACGGAAGACAAATTAATACAGGTTAACATGGGAACAGAAGAAAACCCGAAACCCATTTTCATTAGCGACACACTAACTCTCTTAGAAAAGGAGGAACTTACATCTCTTATCAAAGAGTATATAGATGTGTTCGCATGGAGTTATGAAGATATGCCTGGGCTTGACCCTCAAATTGCCACACACCGGTTAAATATAAAAGAGGATGTCAAACCTGTTAAACAGCAACAGAGGCGTTTTCGACCGGAATTGATGGAGGCAATAGTTGCTGAGGTCAACAAGCTTATACAATCCGGGTTCATCCGTGAAGAACAGCATCCTGACTGGGTGGCAAACATAGTGCCAGTTCGCAAAAAGAATGGCAAAATCCGGATATGCATTGACTTTCGAGATCTGAACGCTGCATGTCCCAAGGATGAATTTCCACTCCCCATCACCGACGTGATGATCGATAATACTTGCGGTTATGAAAGGATGTCCTTTATGGATGGCTTCTCAGGTTATAACCAAATCAAGATGCACCCGGATGATGAAAAGCATACAGCTTTCAGAACGCCACAGGGGGTATACTGCTATACGGTGATGCCATTCGGATTAAAGAATGCAGGTGCCACTTACCAAAGCGCAATGAGCGCCATATTTAAAGAACACCTACGCAGAACAGTAGAGTGCTATGTGGATGACTTAGCAGTTAAAAGCAAAGACAAAGAAGATCATCTTCACGATTTAAGAGTGGTCTTCGATCTTATGAGGAAACATCATTTGAAGATGAATCCCACTAAGTCATTCATGGGGGTATCCAGCGGGAAGTTTCTAGGGTTCGTAATAACTTCAAAAGGAATTTTCCTCGACCCTGAAAAGGTAAAAGCGATTAGCGAAATGCCGCCTCCCCGCAATCTTAAGGAATTAAGGGGATTACAAGGAAAACTCGCTTATATTCGGCGCTTCATATCCAACTTATCTGGACGATGCCAACCATTCTCCAAACTTATGAAGAAGGGAGTGTCATTCATATGGGATGAGGCATGTCAGCAGGCATTTGATGACCTCAAGGAGTACCTTACTAAGCCTCCTGTACTAATGGCACCAGCCCCTGGGCAGCCCTTCCTTATATATGTAAGGGCCATGGATAATGTTTTAGGAGCATTACTTGCTCAATATAATGAGCACGACCATGAACATGCCCTCTACTATTTAAGTAGAACAATGATTGGGACCGAACAGCGATATACCCCGATTGAAAAAGAATGTTTAGCCCTAGTGTTTGCTGTTCAGAAAATGCGACACTACCTTTCGGGGCAAACAATTCATGTCATATCACGGGTTAATCCCTTGAAGATTCTGATGACAAAACCGGGATCCTTGAATGGCCGATTGGCAAAATGGGCGCTCTTACTATCGCCCTATGACATACATTTTGTCCCTCAAAAGGCCATGAAGGGACAGGCAATCGCTGATTTCCTTGCAGACCATCCAATTTGGTCCAAATTAAAGCAGACATCAGAAGTCAACACAGTTACCAAAGAACAGCCTTGGCAAATGTTTTTTGATGGTGCCGCGAGACGATCTGCTGCTGGAGTGGGGGTTGTGCTAATATCCCCACATAAACATATATTGCCTAACGGTTACTCATTAACAGAACCGTGCACTAATAATGTAGCGGAGTACAACGCGCTCATTATCGGCTTAAAAATAGCTCTGCAACTGGGGGTGAACCATCTAGAGGCATATGGAGATTCTAAGCTCATTGTCAATCAGATGACAGGTGAGTATGAAGTCAGACATGAAGCCCTCATCCCCTATCATCAGCTAGCTATTGAGCTAGCAGGATATTTTGAACAATTCTACATATATCATGTATCTCGAAACGAGAACATTTATGCAGATGCTCTTGCCGCATTAGCAGCAACGCTGGCAATCCCGCCAGGTGAAGCTAAAAGCATCACCATTGGTAGCAGAGAACTCCTCCACCCAGATGTGGTATCTCAAACCGAAGAGGTATGCCAGATTGGCTTAAACTTAGAGCCCCGTGATTGGCGATTTCCGTTTGTGGATTATGCTTTGCATGGGATATTACCAGAAGATCCTAAGGAAGCCACCTCAATAAAGAGGAAGGCTCAAAGATTTTATTATGATCATAAACTTCAGACTTTGCATAGAAAGTCAAGAGGTGGTCTATTGCTACGCTGCATATCGAAAGCAGAAGCAGAACAAGTGCTGAAAGAAACACATGATGGAATATGTGGAGCTCATCAGCCCGGTCCCAAACTTGGAGACCGTATAAGAAGGCTGGGGTACTACTGGCCGAGCATGGTTACGGAAGCAATGGCATACGCTAAACGATGTCATGCATGCCAAATACATGCCAATTTTATTCATAAACCCCAAGAATACTTGCACAATACCGTCGCAAGCTGGCCATTTGAAGCCTGGGGAATGGACATTGTGGGGCCAATAACTCCCCCGTCATCCAGAGGACATCGGTTTATTCTTGCAATAACCGATTATTTTTCAAAATGGGCCGAAGCCGTGCCCATGAAAGAGGTGAAGACGACAGATGTGATCAAGTTTGTCAAGCATCATGTCGTTTACCGATTTGGCGTCCCCCGACGGATTATTCATGATAATGGTCCGCAATTCATCAGTCAGGGATTCTCCAGATTCTGCAATAAATTCAGAATCAAAGATATTGCTTCTACACCATATAACCCTGCGGCTAATGGGTTGGCCGAAGCTTTCAACAAGACGATCATCAAACTCCTTCGGAAGTTCGTCTCTTCCAATAAACGAGATTGGGATGAAAAGTTAGGAGAATGTTTGTGGGCCTATCGCACCACCGTTCGCACCCCGACTAAAGCAACCCCGTTCTCTTTGGTTTATGGAAGTGAGGCTGTTCTGCCTCTTGAAATCCAGATACCATCATTAAGAGTGGCTTTAGCTACAAAGATGACGACAGAAGAAAGCCATCAGCAAAGATTGCAAGAACTAGAGGCGTTAGATGAAAAACGTCTCAGGGCTCAACAACAAATTGAGTTGTATCAAGCCCGAATATCTCAAACGTTTAATAAGAACGTTAAACCGAGGACCTTTAAACAAGGAGACTTGGTTCTGGCTGTTAAAAGGCCAATGGTGCTAACCCACAAGACTAAGGGTAAGTTTGAACCCAAGTGGGAAGGACCGTTCATTGTGGAGACAGTTTACTCCAGTGGAGCTTATCGCTTAATGAATCAAGACGGCGATAGGACGATGATGCCGATCAATGGCGAATTTCTGAAGAAATACTATGCTTAATATCTCTGGAAGTATAAGCCTCCAATTTATCCAAGTTACGCAGAAGAGCACTTGGACTTCTTCTATTCTGGTGATTTTAACCCCCTAAACTCTGGCGTGTCTGGTTCTCAAGTTTGAACCACCTCCAGTCTTCTTTTTTTTTCTAGGCATGCGCATTGTGCGCCTCTGACCTAAACTCTGGCGTGTCTGGTTCTCAGTCTTTTTTCTAGGCATGCGCATTGTGCGCCTCTGACTTAAACTCTGGCGTGTCTGGTTCTCAAGTTTGAACCACCTCCAGTCTTTTTTTCTAGGCATGCGCATTGTGCGCCTCTGACCTAAACTCTGGCGTGTCTGGTTCTCAAGTTTGAACCACCTCCAGTTCTTTTTTCTAGGCATGCGCATTGTGCGCCTCTGACCTAAACTCTGGCGTGTCTGGTTCTTAAGTTTGAACCACCTCCAGTTCTTTTTTCTAGGCATGCGCATTGTGCGCCTCTGACCTAAACTCTGGCGTGTCTGGTTCTCAAGTTTGAACCACCTCCAGTCTTTTTTCTAGGCATGCGCATTGTGCGCCTCTGACCTAAACCTGGTGTGTTTGGAGTACTCAGTTCGAGTTACGCGAGAGAGCCTTGAACCGCCTCCAGTTTGGTTCTCAAGTTTGAACCACCATCAGTCTTTTCTTGGGCATGCGCAGTTTGGCGCCTCTGACCCAAACCTGGTGTGCTCAGTTCTCAAGTTTGAACATCCCCCAATCTTTCTTTTAGGCATGTGTAATTAAGCGCCTCTGACCTAAAAGATATGAATTGCCCAACGCTTCTATAGCAATGGGAAGAGGAGATTAAATTTCTCGCCAACCCATCATGCTGGGGTAAAAGTATGAATTGCCCAACGCCAACTAGGTAATGGGAAGAGAACGAGTTTCTCGCCAACCCATCATACTGGGGTAAAAGTATGAATTGCCCAACGCCAACTAGGCAATGGGAAGAGGAGATTAAATTCCTCGCCAACCCATCATGCTGGGGTAAAAGTATGAATTGCCCAACGCCAACTAGGCAATGGGAAGAGAACGAGTTTCTCGCCAACCCATCATGCTGGGGTAAAAGTATGAATTGCCCAATGCCGACTAGGCTATGGGAAGAGAACAAGTTTCTCGCCAACCCATCATGCTGGGGTAAAAGTATGAATTGCCCAACGCCAACTAGGCAATGGGAAGAGAACGAGTTTCTCGCCAACCCATCATGCTGGGGTAAAAGTATGAATTGCCCAACGCCAACTAGGCAATGGGAAGAGAACGAGTTTCTCGCCAACCCATCATGCTGGGGTAAAAGTATGAATTGCCCAATGCCGACTAGGCCATGGGAAGAGAATAAGTTTCTCGCCAACCCATCATACTGGGGGTAAGAGTATGAAATTAACTACCCGATGCTGATTAAAGGTAAAGGGAAGAGGAAAAGTTTGGCATTTAAGTCCAAACGTACTCCTCGACAACTCACCATGTTGAGGGAAATAATATGGCTAGCCCAACTCAAACGGTAGTTGGTAAAGGCTAATCAAATCCGTTAATAACTGGGGGTTTGCTAAAAATCCCATATTAAACTTTAATTGTTATTTCGGTTCAAGAAATTGAGCATAAAACGGTACCGAGATAAATCATTTTGACGACAGGTTATTTGTTGGGCAAGCAAATCTGTTTTGAAGCCGGCAAATAAAAGAGTCAAAAGAATCATCTTTATTAAGGTGAAGATACAAAAAGAATTTCAAAGAAACATAGTAAAGTTATCTCTCTCATGTTTACAAAGTTCTATTACAAGGAAGATAAAAGTGTAAAGAGAGATGAAACTATTGGCCTCCCAGAAGTCTCAATTGGTTTATTGTCTCGTCCAAATTTCTATGATGAGAAGCCTCCACGGTTTGCTGAGCTTGCCTACGCAACTCATCATCACTTATTGAAAGTTGTTGCTGACGAGATTCTTCTATGGCACGATTCCTGGCCATCTCTTCCTGCTGAATCTGCTCCTGCTGGACAAGCAACATCTCCCGTTTCTTGACAGATTCTCCTAATCGGAGTTCATTTTCTATCAAGGTGGCCCGAGCTCTCGCAATCGTCTCCTGGGCTTTAGAGATGGCCGCCTGACTTTCCTCAATTCCGAAGTTTACCCTTTGCAGGTCGCCAATAACGGACTCCCGACTGGCCTGGAGCTCTGTCAGCTCCTGAGACCATCTCTCCTCCTGCTGCCTTAAAATATTTCTTCGAGATAAGGATTCTGCTCGAAGCCGCGCCAGCTCTATCTCAGTGATCGCCTCCACATCCGCCTGACGGAGTGTGTGTAGCGTGGTCACCTGCTCTTCTAAAGCTGCAAGGCGGGCTCGGTACGGAGCTGCTCGATCTTGCCCACCGAATTCTTCGATATTTCCTAAATACCGGAGTAACAGTGGACGTGCAAAGTTGAAGGAATCGTGGCCAGCAAGAACCATCTCGACACATCTTCTTAACAAATACATAAAATCCTCGACAGTGAAGCCAAAAAGTCTTTCAAGAGGATTTGCAGTGTCGGTAGGCAAAGTAGGCAATGCCAAAAGAGGTGTCGTGAGCGAGGGAGCAGTAGTGGCTGGGATTGGAGAAGAAGAAGCCCGTCCTTGCATTAAATTCATGATCTGAGGGACCAGTAGAGCCAGTGCAGATCTGGAAGAACTGGAGACCCCAGACGAAGTACCGTCGGTACAGATCACTTGGGTACCCCCACCAACAGGAAGAGAAGATGGGATCACTTCGCCTGAAACTCCTTCGGTGGGAGAAGCATCTTCGAACGAGAATTTCAAATTATTCTCCTCCCCTGCTGGAAGACTTGGAGTCGGAAGAGTTGCAGGTATCTCAGCAGCCACGACAACAGACGACGTTAAAATCGCTGACTGAGAAGGCACTCCAACGACCGTGGGAAATGTCTCAGAAGAGCAAACGGGTGTTGGAGATGGCATGCTAGGAGAAGGTGTAGCCTCATTAGCAGCAGCTGCAATAATAATCTCAGTTCTCTCGTCACTTCCCAATTCGTCAATTGGGGGAATTGAAGAGGAAACAGAGGCAGGAGCCGGTGTGGAATAATCAGCCGCAAACTCACTAGCAAAGCTACCTACACTACCAACAGAGCCAAAATGGTCCATTCTATCGTCAGACTCTACTTGGGTAGTCGAGTGCATTGGCGAAAGAAGTTGATCACCTACATTTCAGAAGACCAGAAAAGCAGTGTTACGTTAAAATAATAACGGGCAAAAGATAAAATGCTAAAGGCCATACCAGGCGATACAAGTCCAGTTGTCGGACTTGAAGGGGGAGCCATTGTTGTTTCCAGCAGTGTACCCGTCTCGCTACCCGTTAGTTGCACCCCAGGTTCTGCCACAGGCTCTGCGGCCGAAGGAGCTGAAATCTCAGCAACGCTTGGAGCTTTGGCAGGTTCATCCTCCCTTGCCAACGCTGGGGGTACAGCTGAAGCCAACAAGTCGGAAGCAAGTTTGATAGCCACTTCTTGGGGGGCTATCAAAGTTTCCTGTGCCAGTTTTTACTTCTTACTCGGCCTTTTCTTTAAAGTGCCGCGGCGTTTGAGAGTTGGACTCAGGGAACGACTGACAATAGGCTGAGGAACTCCACCAGCACCAGCATCATCATCATCTCATCATCACCGGCATCATCGTCTGATTCGCTGATGTCCGAAGGCTCAGCCGCAGCGCCAAGGAATTCTTCCATTCCTTTTATCCTTACCCTAGAAGCACCCTGACGGCTAATATAGAGGGCTTCAATCTCTTTGCAACAACTGCGATTGAGAGAGAAGCCGGGCACGTCAGCATTCGCAGTGTTGAACCAATTGCAGGAGCTGAGGGTCATGGCCAATTCTGGCACCTTCTGGGGCAAGGAGAATTCAGCTTCGGTCCCGCCCGCTGCAAAATGGAACCAGCCACGAGCACCTTCGTATAAATTCCCCTCGTAAGCGAGATCTTTATTTGGATTACCCACATAAAGTTGAGAATATCCAAACTGGCGAGCAAAGCGACTCGGAGTATATGGCTCAATCTGACACTGGAGATCTTGACGATACACCAAGTGTCCGGGACGGATGTTGAGAAGCCACCAGAACGCTCCTGCAGATAAAGTAGTGAACTTATCTGCTCCCATGGCATCCTTCAGCCTCGTCCCATATCCTCCGCCGGGAAAGTCAGGAAAACACCGGAAGATCTCGTAATTCTGAAAGCTACGAAGAGTCTTCCGAATCTGAGACATATAATTCTGCCTCCATGAAGAACATTCATACAGTTCTACAAGGAAGCACTTTTTGCCCGAACGACACTCTGGTGCACTCATTAAAGAGGGACAGTGCAAGACAAGCCACGCCATCAAATAGGTGTAGGGCATCTCCACCCTAGGGTTTGGAGTTTTCGGTTGGGCAGTCTCTTTCAACTTGCCCTTTCCTTTCCCCTTGACCTTAATAGTCGGGAGGAAATCACGACAGAAAACCCTCAGTCCATACTGCAAATTGCATACCATAGCGGGAAGGAGTCCAAGGGGTCGGCCGTATGCAAGAAGAACCGCTGGATATACCACGGTCACTGCAATCGCTTCCTTGGGCAATGACGGCACGACGCATCTTTTGAGCCACAGCATCAGAAACCCGGCAATGAGACCTCTGTTGGAGATCGGAAACTGGGCTTGATAGTGATAGCTCTTAAATGAAGTACCGGGACCGTATCCATTCTCATCGGATTCCGTAGTATAGAACAAACGGTAATGGCCCCTGGCTACACGTTGGTCGATCTCTGAAATGGGGATAGGAGAATGACCATGGATAGTGGCCGAGCTATCCTTAGAATTTAGGTTGGCAAAAAGGTATTCGGCCCACTTCTTGTGGCCAATACCGTGATTACGTGCACCTGTCTGGTCAGCGCAGATATGATAATGGCACATCATCTCCCAGTACGTGACATAAATGCGCTCGTCCCTCGCCAATAGCATGTTCAACTCATCAGTGGTAGGGATATACTCCTCGTAAGGGACTTCGTCCATCGAGAGCCCAGAAACCTCAAACATCTCGTGGAGAGCAAACCCTAGCTCACCCACTGGTGTAAAGAAAGTACAGGTTTCAGGGTTATACATCTCCAAGAGGCAGTAAAAGTGATAAGCACTCTGGGGAAACCCGAATTGGACATTCCTGATGGCTTTATACAAGCCAATATCCTTTAAAATGGGCTCGTGGGAATCCAGCATGTACTGAACAAGGCGTGCCCACCACATATTGTTAGAAGAATGAACCCAGCCTGGCATCCTGAAGTCGCTAGCCGGGTACTGACCATCCTTCACCAAGAACTCACTTAAGAAAGTTCGGGCACGAGATGGGACTTCTCCCACTGGAAGCTCCTTGCCAAATCGGCCTGGAAGCAAGCCAGTAATGCATCTGGGGGAACCATCTTGATAAACCCCTTTTGCACCAAATTTGCCTGTTGGGACGCCATCTTGCTCCTGAGTCAGTCCCCACTTTAATTCTCGAGGCATCGCTAGCCTCTGAAGATAGACCAGAGGATAGCTACGATCCATTCTAGGCAGAAACATCAGCATTTCGCCTGAGTTATATAACCAAACATGCTCCTCTTCAGAAAGGATCTCATCTGAGTGATCCATCTGGTCTCCAAAGAGGAAAGCGGGTTTCTCCATCGCCCTTCTGTTCACATCTTCAAAAGCTGCGTCAGTTATGATTTCTCGCGCAGTAGTGGGGTGGTACTTGATCAGCTTCTTCTTGCGTTCCTTCGGGTCTGGCTTGTATGAGGGCAGGATGGTAGTGAAACGGAATTGGCCAGAGGGATCAGAACCCCCAGCAAAGCCGAAGTAGTTCTTGTGGGGAAGAGATTCCATCGAATACCCTACTGCAAAAAGAAAGCAGAGTGAGAGAAGTTTCTATAAGACAGAAAAATTCTCTAAGTATGGACGCGCGAGGCTAAAGATTAGACCGCGCAGAAATAGCCTCGCGTTTTTAGCGCGACTGCTACTTAAAAGAGCCTCGCGTTTCCAGCGCGACTGCTACTTAAAAGAGCCTCGCGTTTTCAGCGCGACTGCTACTCAAAATAGCCTCGCATTTTCAGCGCGACTGCTACTTAAAAGAGCCTCGCGTTTTCAGCACGACTGCTACTTAAAAGAGCCTCGCGTTTTCAGCGCGACTGCTACTTAAAAGAGCCTCTCGTTTTCAGCGCGACTGCTACTCAAAATAGCCTCGCGTTTTCAGCGCGACTGCTACTTAAAAGAGCCTCGCGTTTTCAGCGCGACTGCTACTTAAAAGAGCCTCGCGTTTTCAGCGCGACTGCTACTTAAAAGAGCCTCGTGTTTTCAGCGCGACTGCTACTTAAAATAGCCTCGCGCTTTAAATGCGAGGACGACGCGATAACTTCGCGTAAGAAGGCAGTCAGAGACTTTTCTTCTTCTCCAAGCCTTACGGCAGGAGTACGGCGATCTCGCCGGTAAAAGAGTTGATTGATCAGTTAGATTTAAGCCAAATCACTCTAGAAATGTTCTAAAGAGTCTCGATGGAGAGATTCTTACCCCCGATAGGCAAAATGTGGGCTGGCGCGTCGCTGCCTTGGCCGCCGCCACCACTGCTTGCGCCAGTCGCCGAAGATGGAGCCGCTCGAGAAGTAGCACGAGTTTTGGGAGCCATTGCTGAGAAAAATCGACTGAAAATTTGGAGAAACTCGGTCGGAAGAAGATTGGGTCGTCTGAACTCTGATCGCCTGAATCTCTAAGTTTCTGGAAAATTCTCAAATATAGTGAGAAGGATAAGAAATAGAGATTTCTTTTAAATGAAAGGAACCGCCTATTGGAATTCGACGCGAATTTCGGAGAAAGTGACTGGTCAGTTACTCTCCAACACGCGAAGCTATTAGCCTCGCGCAATTATGGAAAACGCGAAGTTATTTAGCTCCGCGCAACTTTACAAAACGCGAGGATAGCCTATGCCTTAGCTTCGCGTTTTCATGGAAAAACTTAGATTTTTTGACGAGTGCAATTAGGCGCTTCCATCTAAATTAAAATGATCCTTATCCGATCATTTGGGTATTATCAGTCTAAGTCACGCAGAAGAGCCTTAGATTATTTTACCAGAATTATTAACCATCTGTTTGTTGAGCAAGCAAAATTATTGAAGCCAACAGATAAAGAGGAAAATAATTTATCTTTACTCATGAAGCAAGAGATTACAAAGAGGGAGTTATAGCTCTCTCAAAATCTTTTACATGATCAACTCATCAAATAAGCAAAAACAATAAGATTTCTCTACGGGGTGTTGAAGCTCAGTTCCCTGGTTCACATGCAAAAGGAATTCAGGATTTCTCTACGGGGTGTTGAAGCTCAGTTCCCTGGTTCACATGCAAAAGATCTCCTCTGCAAATGTCAACTAGGATCTGTCATCTGAAATGAAGCACGAGAGGAAAGGAAAGTGCTGCACTGAAGCGCAATTCTGCACTGCAAGTGCTGCAGCTCCTTATTTACAGCCCCTTCTGGAGTTTATCTCTCGGAGCCAGAGCTTGAAACTTGCAACTATGTTGTAAAGCATATGCTTCTGACTTCCTTAGAGTCACTTCTGCTGATGAAGATCGATGGACCCACATACATTCCTCTTCAGAAAGGATTGAACTTACTGCAAAACGAACAGAGTTTCCAAAAGAGTGAAAACGCGGAGCTAAGCTAACTCCGCGCACAGTTGAAGAAATAGCCTCGCGCTTTAAACGCAGAGGATGATGCGATAACTTCACGTAAAGGGGGACAAGATTTCTTTCTGCTCTTTCCTTCTCTTTCAAATTCATCGCGACTGCTAATCAAGGATAGCCTCGCAATTCATAGCGACTGCTAATCAAAGATAGCCTCGCAATTCATAGCGACTGCTAATCAAGGATAGCCTCGCAATTCATCGCGACTGCTAATCAAGGATAGCCTCGCAATTCATCGCGACTGCTAATCAAAGATAGCCTCGCAATTCATAGCGACTGCTAATCAAAGATAGCCTCGCAATTCATCGCGACTGCTAATCAAGGATAGCCTCGCAATTCATAGCGACTGCTAATCAAAGATAGCCTCGCGGATTCATCGCGACTGCTAATCAAAGATAGCCTCGCAATTCATAGCGACTGCTAATCAAAGATAGCCTCGCAATTCATCGCGACTGCTAATCAAAGATAGACTCGCAGATTCATTGAGACTACTAGTAAAGCCCCGCGTTTCAAGCGCAGGGATGACACAATAAAACTGCGATCTCACCGACAAGATAAGCAATTGTCCAGATTAAAATCAAATCAAAATATCTCAGAATGGTTCTTAGAAAACCAAGAGATGAGGTTTTTACCTTCGGAAGACGCTGCATAGACTGGTTCGCTGTTGCGTCTACCTTCACGGCTGCTGCCATTAACGCCGGCCAACTTGCGAAAAGCCAAACTCCTCTGGAGAGACATCCTATGAAGAATTGAACGAAGATCAGTTGAAGATCATTCGTGAGTCACTCGAGTTCTCAGAAATTCTTCGGATGAGATGATGAAGAAGATGAGCCGGGAGCTCTATTTAAAACAGAATTTCCGTCGCTTGGTATTCGGCATGGAAACTCAGGGTAATTAATGACATAATTACTCATTTCACTGAAGACGAAGTGAAGCTGATTAGCTCCGCGTAAGTGAGCGTAACGCGAGATAGACTTGGTATTCTAACTCCGCGTTTCAGTTTAGATATCCAAAGTATTTCAAAATCTGCTGAAGTCTAAGCCATTTTGAAAATTTTGGAGGGGGTTCTGTTGGCAGTGAAAATTTCTAAGTTAAAAGGATTTTCCACAACAGAACGCGGAGCTAATTCAATAGCCCCGCGTTTGGTTACATTAACCCTGCTTTTGAATAAAACGCGGAGATGTTTAATAGCTCCGCGTTGATTCCGCAGTCTGGCTTATATTAGCCTCGCGTTTGAGTAAAACGCGGAGATGATCAATAGCTCCGCGTTAGCTCCGCGTTTTGGTTATTTAGCGCCGCGTTTTAATGCGATTAAAGCTCAGCGTAAGCAGATAACTAGAATCTTAAATTGATTGAGATTATGATTCTGGGCTTATCTAAATACCCAAATCTAGTCTAATCAGAATTCCATCAAAACTAAGATATTTGATTGGAATCCTTGATGAATGCGAGTTCTATTTAGATAGAAACTCTTGCATTAAGCTGGGGCTATAAATACCTTCTTGGTGAAATCCTAAAGGATCTTTTGGAAGTTTTGGTAAAGTTCGAGTTACGCGTGAGAGCCTTGAACTAATCAAAACCAGAGATCAAAGGTCTTCTTCTTCTTTTTAGCATCGGAAGCCTCCTATCGATCCTTTGGCAGTTCAAGTACGCGAGAGAGCCTTGAAGCCTTTGCTGATCATCTTCTGAAATCTTGGAGAATTCAAGTTACGCACAGAGCCTTGAGTTCGTGAAGATCAGAGAAAATCACCATCTTCTTTCTGGAGTTCTTGAGAAGTTCGAGTTACGCGAGAGAGCCTTGAACGAATCAAAACCAGAGAAGATCGTCTATATTCGGCCGATATCTTTAAAAGAGAAGATTTCAACGTACCGATCGTCCAAAGGAACTGCTTGACAGATCTCATCGCCACAGATCCCACAACTATTGTAAAAGAGAGAGATTGAACTATAAAATCCTCTCGTTTGTTCTTTTTTATATCTTGTTCACTTTCATTGTAATTTAAGTTAATTCAATGGGAGGAAGCGAAGGAAATTTTGCGACGAACAATATGATTATTCTAAAATCTAACTATACCATGTAATTTAAATTTAATGACAATTGACAATAGATTTTTGATGATAAGAAACATAATAAGTAATTGATAAATTCCTACAAAATAACAAATCAATTGATACAAAATAAATAACATGATTGAAACAACATGTATATAAAATAACATGAGTAGTGAGTCCAAAAATGAACTCACCTGGATTTTGTTTCCCGATGTTACTCAATGGAGTAATCTACATATTAAAAATATTTTAAGAATATTAAAAACATATTAATATGAATTTAGATGATTTTTAGGGATTTTTTTTCTAATATTTATAACATACTCAAAATTGATTTTAAAGTTAAGTTGGTCTGAAATTAGGAAATAAGTTTGACTCCATTTTATTGGGTTTATAAAATGATGGATATTATTCTTAAATCATTAGGGTTATTAGATAATGGGTCAAGTAGTTTTAAGGCCCAATGGTTTAACCCAATAAGAAAGAAAAGTGTTTATTACTAACATTTTGACAAAACGGTGATAATTCAAAATGTGGAAAGATGAGGAGAAATGCCTTTATCTCGGACAAAGTGGTGGCTCCGACGGTGGCGACTCTGGTGGCGGCTCCTTCGGCGTGATGAGAGGAAGAGAGAAATTTTAGAGAATAAGTGTAGATTGAATTTAGAAAAGATGTTAGGTTTATATAGTGTTGGATTTAGGAGTTATAGAATGTGAAGGGTTTTGGGAGTTATAAAATTTAAAGGGTTTGAGCTGTTATGGAATTTCAAGAGTTTGAGGGTATATAGAATTTGAAAGGTTTTAGATTAATTTTGAAGGGTTTAGAATATGAAATGTTTTAGTTTAATTAGGGAGTTTAATTTTGAGAATTAAAGATGGGAGTTTCATTATTGAAATAATGGAGATGATGAAGAGTTTGGAGGTTGGAGAAGATGAAAGGTTTAGGAGTTATAGAAGATTAAAATTTGGAAATTATAGAAAGTAAAAATTTATATTTATTATTTTATTATTTATTTTTGAATTATTTATGCATATAAAAAATGAAGGTCATTACATCCTTGTATTCTAGGAGAATTCTGGAAGTTTTGTACTCGTTTTGAAATTAATAAAATTATGGTTTTGCTCAAGGGGTGGCGGCCACAACACCATGCTCCAGAGGTAAGCCATTGCTTTTAATTATTTATTTGCTTATTAGATAGAGTTAATTGCTTTCTAGTTTATGTTTTATTGCTTTCTAGATTAGATTTATTTGTTTTCATGAATAAAAATTCAATTTTGTTTTCTAGAATCATGAGTAGCTAATTAGTTTAGCTCTAGGATGTAGATGAAATTAGGATCCATCATATAATTGCTCTCTAGTATTTTCTTCTTAAATAAAATTAATAACGACATGATTTTTCTATAAAAAGATTAAAATACAAGAACTCGAAAATTAAGACTTTGATAGGTTATACTTGAATTAGATTTCTTGATAACCTATACTTAGTTAGGGTTTGGGGTTGTTGATTTTATCTTTTTCATGGAATTATCTATGGATTTAGTTTGGGTTTATGAAAAGTAGTATTTTTTATGAGTTATGCTTGCACACAACTTGATAGCTCATACTTAGGACACTTAAAGTAAAGATTAAACTAAAAAGATCAACTTTTTATGATAAAAACATGGTTAGAAACTAGTGGATTCTAGATTCTAGGCTATTTAGATTAATCCGATTTCAAACTAAAATCTTTGGTTAATCCATTAAACTGAGGAAAAAGTAAGAATCGCAAAAACACCCTAGATCTCTGTGGGACAACCTGTACAGCACTATAACGATACTGTGCGCTTGTAGTAATTTATCACATCAAGGACCTCAAAATGTACCTCACAAAACCTCCGGTACTGTAGCCCCTGTATCAGGAAAACTATTCTTGATATATTTTCGGGGAATGGACCATTCATTTGGCACCCTGTTGGCCCAAAGCAATGACTCAGGCCACGAACAAGCCATTTACTATCTTAGTAGAACTATGGTAGGCGCCGAGTATCGGTACACTCCAGTAGAGAAAGAGTGTTTGGCCCTAGTATTCACAGTTCAGAAAATGCGATACTATTTAGTGGGCCAAACAATTCATGTGATTTCTTGGAAAAATCCTCTGAGAGTGCTCATGACCAAGCCTGGGTCACTCAATTGCAAATTATCCAATTGGTCGATCCTGCTATCGCAGTATCATATGCAATTCATACAGCAAAAGGCAATGAAAGGACAGGCAATTGCCAATTTCTTAGCAAAACAGCCTATTTCAGAATCATCTAAACTTTATGAGGATATTCCAGATGAAATGGTGGAAGCCAATATGATTTCCAAAGAACTAGTTTGGCTGCTATTTTTTGATGGGATGACTCGAAGAAACTCTACCGAAGTGTGGGTAGTTTTAATATCCCCACAGAATCATGTAATTCCCTGAGATTACTCACTCACTCAGCCATGTTTTAACAATGTATCTGAGTATAACGCATTGTTAACGGAACTGCAAATTGCACGACAGTTGAGAATTCAGAATTTAGAGGCCTATGTGGACTCCAAACTAATAGTAAATCAAGTAAGAGAAGAATACGAGGTCAAATATGAACATCTTGTACCTTACTATGAGGCGACAATCAAACTTGCCAACTCATTCAAGGAGTTTTATATTGACTATGTGTCACGGCGCGAGAATGCATACGCTGATGCCATGGCTTCTCTCGCAGCCACATTAGCACTGCCTGCCAAATCAAACAAAGGCATTGAGATTGGATGTCCCGAGCTTCTTTGCCCTGAAGAGATACTTGAGGCAAATGGAGTCCATACATCAGGAATGAACTTCGAACCCAAAGACTGGCGATTCGTCTTCGTCGACTTCGCACTCTACGGGATACTACCCGAAGGTGCCAAGGAAGCTGCCAAAGTGAAAAAAGAGGCGGAAAAGTTCCATTATAATTCTAACTTAATACCTTGTATCAAAAAATGCTAGGTAGAGTTTTACTTCGGTGCCTATCGCAACAAGAAGCACAAGAGGTACTCAAACAAGCACATAATGGAACATGCAGCGCTCACCAGCCAGGATCTAAATTAGACGACCGGATAAAAAGAATGGGTTTCTATTGGCCAACAATGATGTCAGACGCCATGATATATGCAAAGAAGTGTTATGCATGCCAGGTGCATGCAAACTACATACATTAGACTGCAGAACACCTACATTCAACCACGATTACGTGGCCATTCGAGACATGAAAAATGGATATCATTGGTCCCATCACTCCACCATCTTCTTGTAAGTATCAGTTCATACTAGTTATAACCGATTACTTTTTAAAATGGGCAAAAGCGGTCCCTCTAAGAGAATTGAAAACAAACAATATGGTCAACTTTATCAAACATCACGTCATTTATCGCTTTGGTATTCCTAAACGAATCATTAGCGACAATGGCCCTCAATTCACTAGTAATGCCTATACTAAATTCTGTGACAAGTTCAGAATACAAAATGTATTTTTATCTCTATACAACTTAGCTGCAAACGACCAAGCAGAAACGTTCAACAAAATCATTATGAAATTTCTGTAAAAGTTTGTTACCACAAGGCTCAATCCAATCTTGACCAAATCAGATGAGGAGTTAAGCCATATGAAAAGACCAAAAGCTACATCTCATTCACATGCAAGTGAGATAATTTATTATTGTTACAAGGGCTTGATATGATAAGATTGATCAAGACCATCCATACAACATATAGTCCAACATGAAGAAGGAGCTCTCTTTCCTAACCCTAAAGGAGCTCTTATGTGAAGGAAAAGTGAACCAACTCCTACAAAGGAATGCTGGAATTAGTTCCGTCATATGAGGCTATATCCATCATCTAAGCAACAGCCAATTTGGCGAATTGCAATAATATTTGGATGTTAAAAAAGGACAACTATTCTCTCAGTATCTGAAGATACTTCAGTCGGATGCGAACTAAGCACATCACCAAAGAATTGATTCTTTTTCTCTACAAGAATTAATTCAGTATTCAACAGGAGGTGGTGAATGAGATCTACAAAGTTTACAAGGCATCCCCATTTTCTCATATCATTGTGAGGTTTGCAGTATGGCAATTAACCAAGCCAATGGAGTTTTATTCCGAGATAAACATCAATCTTGAAGATGAAAATGTGCAACTTAAGTTATCCAAGTTTCACAAAAGAGCTCTTCAGCCTCAATTAGAGTTCAAAATGATACTCACATATTTCGGCTTCTGTGCAAGGCTTGTCATGACACTCGTATGTCTCAATGGCATTCAAGATTTGTCGTGACACTCACATGTCTCACTCCACAGGAGATCGAGGTTGGTATTCATGTGTTCAAATTATCACATGGGCACATCTTTGGGGTTGCATCCATGTTGCGATCAAGACTAAAATCACAAGCCCTATATTCAAGGTCATTTAATCCATAAGACACATGAAAGAGGCTTCCTCTCTGAAACTATATCTAAATCGAAGTTATGTGATGATAACATCAGGTTTGAGCCCACTGAAAAATTAAAGTTTCATGTGAGGCTCTCGACCGTCGTGTCTGCTTTACTGGAGTAATGCTCACATTCTAAAAAAAAATCATTATTGTGAAATGCAACAACATTTATGATGAAATTGTCTATGTTTCGATTGCCTAAGTGGGGGCATAATTCTCTCATGTCGCCTCCAACTCATCAAAGTTGAGGGTCAAATATTTTGAGACTTAAATCACCCAAAGCTCAGCTTCAACCAGTTCAAGAAAGACAAAGATTTACCAAATAGTTATCAGATCGATGACCATTCATATCATGAATTATAAGAACATCATACGGACTTATTGATATTAATAGCAATTATCTATCACTGCTGGTTATAGTAACCAACATATCAAAATCCCTGCTCAATGGGTCGATCAAATAAAACCCATTCTTTTTGGAAGGGTTCGACCATATGCAATCATATTCGATGATATTGAAGACGAAAATCAAGAAGCCTCTGAATTTTTATCATTATGGACTAAAATCATTCCGAATGATGGAGAAAATGAGGTATGATTTGTCTAAATGCCAAGTTTAAATTTGGGCGCGCAACAAACCCCGCGCCCATAGAGCGCTGTATGCGCGTCTATGCTTGCACCTACAAGAGCGCTATGTGCGCCCATGGAGCGCACCTACAAAGCGCTGTGCGTATGCCCGTACCCACACATCCTTGCGCCTAAGGAGTAGTGCACGTAGCAAATAGCATTAAGACCTACTTCGCTCCTTCGTGTTTGAAAGAAAAGAATTAGATTATCATCACAAAGCTGGCAGGGAGTTGCGATATGTCACGACACCTGATACTCCAGTTATAAATGATGGGATCTACCAAAATACAAAAAAACTACAACAGGGACTCAGATATCAGTCTCGGGGTACTATCCAATGGGCTGACTACGAATATAATACTTGTCAACCTTACTCCAGATGAAAATAATGAGCTAACTCTTTCTCAAGATGAAACATTAGTCAAACATCTTGATACCAAATAGAGCATGCGTTTTGAACAGCGCGAACCACCTATCAAAGACAAGATGGTTCAAGTGAGCATGGGTGATGAAACCAACCCCAAACCTACAAGATTCTCTGGTTGCTTTGCATCGACTAAGTATTAAGTCAGATGAAAAACCAGTAAAGTAGTGTCAAAGAAGACTCTATCCAGAGCTAATGGAGTCGCCCAAGGATGAAGTTAAAAACTTATATAATCAAGCTTCATAAAATAAAAAAGTACCCTAAATGGGTAGCAAATACTGTTCATGTTCTCAAGAAGAATGGGAATATCAGAATTTGCATTCACATTCGAGATCTAAATGCGGCTTGCTCCAAAGATGATTTTCCGCTTCCAATAACGGATGTCATGATTGACGATACCTACAAATTCGAAAGAATGTCTTTCATGTATAAATTCTCTGGGTACAATTAAATCAAGATGTACCCTAAAGACAAGAAACACAAAAGTGCTCAAAGAAATGCATGATGGAGCCTGTGGTGCTCACTAGCCAGAACCTAAATTAGAAGATCGAATAAAAAGAATGGGCGTCACTGGCCAATAATAATGCTAATTAATGAAAAATTCTTGAAGAAATATTATTCTTAAGGGCATAAAGGCATCTGACATCCTCTTCAATACAGCAAATAAAGAAATGTTGGCCGCCGTTAACGTGTAGCTTCGCACCCCAATTTGGGACACAAAATGAAAATAGATCCTACGTCTCTACGACTATGGATAGATGAAAGATTTGGCATGTAAGTCCAAATGAAGTCCTCACTAACCCCATCATGCTGGGGTAAAAGTATGAATTGTCCAACACCGTTAAGGTAATGGAAAAAGATAAATTTCTTGCCAATCCTATCATACTGGGGGTAAAAGTATGAATTGCCCAACACCGTCAAGGTAACGGGAAGAGAATAAATTTCTCGCCTACCCCATCATGCTGGTGAAGGTGAGTAAAATATGAAATGCCCAACACCATCAAGGCAACATGAAGAGAATAAGTTTCTCGCCAACCCCATCATGCTGGGGGAGTAAAAATATGAAATGCCCAATGCTATCAAGGAAACGTGAAGAGAATAAATTTCTCGCCAACCCATCATACTAGGAATAAAAGCATGAACTATCCAACACCGTCAAGATAACGAGAAGAGAACCAGTTTCTCGCTAACCCATCATGCTTGGGGTACAAGTATGAACTGTTCAACACCGTCAAGATAACGAGAAGAGAACCAGTTTCTCGTCAACCCCATCATGCTAAAGGTAAAGCATGAATTACCCTAAGTTGCTAAGGTAAAGGGAAGAAAGAACGTTTGGGATCTAAGCCTAAACAAAATATTCAACAACTTACTATGCTGAGGGAATAACATAACTAGCCCAATTTAAATGGTAGTTAGTAAAGGCAAATCAAACCCATTGACAGCTGGGAGTTTGCTAAAAATTTCATGACAAATCTGTCACAACAGATCCTTATTCGGTCATGACAAACCCGTTGATACCTGGGGGTTTGCTAAAATCCTAATAAGATCAAATCTCCTGTCAGGTTAAGATTTCATCTCTGACAGGAAGACTTTTCTTGTCACTTTTCTCCCAACAAATTTACTGACTCTCCAAAGTATTTGTCAAGTTAAAATCATACCTCTGACACCAAAATACAAAATCGAATCAATTTTTTTATGAGATCAAATTCAGTCAAATCTATTGTCACGTTAAGATTTAACTTCTAACAGCAAAACTTTTATCGTCATTTTTCTCCGGCAGAGCAAGTAACACTCCAAAATATCTGTTAAGTTAAAATCATACCTCTGACATCAGAATTCAAAATTAAATCAATTTTCTTTATGAGATCAAATTCAATTAAATCTCCTATCAGGTTAAGTTTTCACTTCTGACAGAAAAGAAAACTCACATTTCATCAAGTCCAACATTATAATCTCTGATGAATTTGTTTTTGACATCGTCAAGTTAAAAAAAATTACCTCTGATGAAAATTATCTCCCTATCAAGTCAATAGTTATCTCTGATAGTCAAATTCCAAGACTAAATACGTTAACTGTCACCTTTGTTTAGTCAGTTTATTCCTATCATGGCTAGATCCTCTGAATAGGTTGAGTTTTAAGACATGTTTAATAATATCTCTGTCTTTTCCTAATCCATCATACTAGATGACACTGAACGGTTAGGATCTTATAAGCACATTAACATCATACCTCTGATTATCCTCTAAAAAGCACGTTAACATCATACTTCTGCTTGTCATCTAAAAAGCATGTTAACATCACAGCTCTGCTTGTCATCTAATGAGCACGTTAACATCATACATTTACTTGTTATCTAACGAGAACGTTAACATCATACCTCTACTTGTCATCTAACGAGTACGTTAGCATCATACATCTGCTCATCATCTAACGAGTACGTTAATATCATATCTCTGCTTGTCATCTAACGAGCACGTTAACATCATACCTCTGCTTGTCATCTAGCGAGCACGTTAGACGAGCACGTTAATATCGTACATTTGCTTGTCATCTAATGAGTGCGTTAACATCATACCTCTGCTCATTTTCTATAAGACATGTTAACAATTAGTTTTGTCTATCAAATCTGTCACACGTCTGTCATGCACTTAGCCTCTAAAAAGATATCAAAAATATTTTTGCATGCAGATAATAAATTTTCTAAAGTAAAGCTACAAGTGAAAGTCTGGTTGGGCCGGACAAGTCTAATGGCCAGTATCAAAAAAATTCACTTGAAGCAATCTCTAATACATCGAAGATATTCAACAGTTTACATCCAATAGCAAAATAGCTGGAAGATAGCGATTTCAAAATATGATTCACAATATACCATAAAAATTGTGCCACACAATGAAAACTACAGAGCCAAAATTAAAATAGTCCAAAGTATTTCGATATTCGTTTCAAATCAAAACAAATTTCGAAAACTTTGGAGGAGATTACGTAGATATCAAAAAAAATTAAAAAAAATAATAAAATAAATCACGCGGGTGCCACCCGCGGGATGCACCCACGAGTGTTTTCCATGAAAGTTGCACGCTCTTTATATCGAAGTATTTTCAATAAGAGATTACAATCTAACGGTTTCCCGTTTACAGAAGATGAGGAAGATAGCTTTTCCTCTTTGTATAAGGCTGGGTTTCTAAGTAGCTATGGAGGACGATCCTGCTCTCCGTTGACACTCCGTACAATCTCTCTTAGTTGGGTAAAGGAAAGAAAAAAAGGGGCTCTTTTCTCTTGATCGCAAGGGATAATTTCTGGAAGAAGACGTCTGTCTCTGTCTCTTTTGCTCTGTGTGTTCTCTCCGTGTGTATCTCTTTCGCTTCCCGCCTTTTATAGTCTTGGAGTAACGTCCTGCCATATTTTGCTCGACCGTTAGCTCCCACTACTAGAGAAGTGCTGCCATATTTGCCAGGTGGTTGCTCCAACAATCGAAGTAACGCCGCTGCATTTGTTTGGCAGTTATTCCGATGATCTGAGGTGGCAATTCTTCTGTTCGGGTTGGGTGACTTTGTATTAAACCCCTCCACCCGAAAGCTATGGGTAGTGTCGCGAATCTCAGCTTTAGATTTGCGAACCTGTTCCGTCGTCTAGATCGCAGACCTCAGTTTCTTAGATTCGCAGACCTCAGTTTCTTAGATTCGCGGACCTCAGTTTCTTAGATTCGCGGATTTGATGAGTTGCGGACTTCTGTCTCTGAATTCGTGGATCTGCTTTGCTTTTTTCGAATTTTTCACCTACAAAACCCCCTCCAAAGTTTCCAAAACTCTCATGATTCTTTGAGGAGTTTTGGAATACTTTGGATATAATCTTCTGTATTAGAATTTTCATTGCGTTTATTTGAAGTATGTGACTCTGTATTAGCGCCACTACTGCTTCTTGCTCTTGAAGGGACACGTCTCTGTGTTAGGGGAGCGACTTCTTCATCTTTGAGTGGGAGACGACTCTGTATTAGGGTTGCAAACTCCTGTCTTGGAAGGAACACGTCTCTGTATTAGGGGCGCGAGCTTTCCATCTTTGAATAGGATATGACTCTGTATTAGGGTTGCGGACTATTTTCGGAAGGAACACGTCTCTGTATTAGGGGCATGAGCCTTTATCTTGGAGTAGAAAATGACTCTGTATTAGGTCGTAAATTGTGGAAGGAACACGTCTCTGTATTAGGGGCACACTCTCCAATTTTGAGTAGAAAACGACTCTGTATTAGGGTCGCAACTTGTTTTCGGAAGGGGGCGCGACTCTGTATTAGGGTCGCGAGCCTTCGGTTGTTGAGAAGAAAGCCGCTCTGTATTAGGATCGTGAACTTCACTTTTGAGTAGAAAACTACTCTGTATTAGGGTCGCAATTTGTTTTTGGAAGGGGCACAACTCTGTATTAGGGTCGCGAAATTTTGCGGGAAGGCTAGCAGGCGGTTGTTTTTCTGTGGCGTCAGAATTGAGATATTTCTCTGAGCTACATTAAATGGAAAGGTGTTCACGAGATTCGAGCCAGATATCACGCCTGTCCAGAGATCTCGGCC
This sequence comes from Dracaena cambodiana, assembly GCA_036321105.1. Taxonomy (NCBI): domain Eukaryota; kingdom Viridiplantae; phylum Streptophyta; class Magnoliopsida; order Asparagales; family Asparagaceae; genus Dracaena; species Dracaena cambodiana. Next base: position 31,150,509 of record JAYEPQ010000005.1, on the reverse strand, counting down.
ATCAAATCATCGGCTATATAACCTCCACTTTACGAGAGAGGTTGCTCTTATCTCAAGAAATTTGAAATCTGATTTCTTCGTTTGGACTCCTCAGACTCCTCATCTTCAAGCTCCAATAGCTTTTGATTCTCTGTGCGAAGGATTTTCTCCCTCTGCAAAAGATGCCGAAGAAAGCTTCTTTTTCCGATGCTGTTGCCAGTGGCCGTCAAGATCCTCGAGCAACTTCTAGTTCGATAGTTGTTCGGCAGAAACCCTTGATCGGAGGTAAGTAAAAAAAAATCGGAAGGCAGTCCCTTTTCTTGTGTTTTTTTTATCTCTGAATCTACATGTCTTTTGCAGTTGATTACGCCTTGAATCCTTAGTTAAAGGATCATTATTTCGGATATTCTGACGGCTATGATGGGAAGAAAGAGTTCAGATTTGGTCATGTCTTTCCCCACTGTACAGCTTCGGATAATCAAGAGAGAGCAGACAAGATTCTCCACCCTTCTCGCTCAACATTGCGAGAGTTGATGACTAATGCCTCCTTCGACGGAGAAAATCGGTCTTCGTTGCTCAAACCTGTCTTTTTGTTTGGGGACCATATTTCAATACCCGATAGTGGCTTGGAAGATAGCGATTATAAGTGGCTTGACCAAGTTGAAGGTCATCACTTATTTCTTCCTAATATGGAGAGATCTTATCCATTCTTATTTTTTTAGTCTCTTTCTGTGCCCAGGCGATTGGACTGGCACATAAACAGGCCACAAGACGGTGTCTTGTTGGGGGGCTTCAATGCTCAAGGTGCTTTTCCTCGAGGTACCAGGAAGAGCTTTCGCGGATTGCTGCCGGGATTGCTTAAACACGATCTCCCCATAGGCGAGATTCCTATAATTGCGCAGACTTTCCTGCACCGTTTTACCACTGCACAAGGAGAGTTTCCTGTTCAGAATTTTTGTCCTCCTAGATGGGTTTATTGCTCTTCAAAAGGAGAGTGGGCAATCTTGACTGACTTCTTCTTGAAAACCTTCAGGGATCAGCTTTATTATGCAGGGCTATATCGTGCTATCAGGCTTGTTCAGCACGGTATTCCTGCTAGTAGAATTTATTTTTTGCTTTACTGGAATTGTACAATTCTGATACTTGTATAGTTTTTAGCCCTCGCGGCAAGTTGGGTTTTGCCCTTCATGAAATGTATAAAATTTCGGGTTTACCCATGGGAGACATCCCGTATGAAGAGTATGTCTCTACCGGGGAAGAACTCCATCTGTTGAAAATCCGGGACCCTTTGATTTATAATACTTACTGGGAACTGCTCTGCCACTACCATATTTGCACCCACACATCTGGCATCCGTAGTTTGAAGCCAAAGAAGTGGCTGCAGTATCTTCTGTCCAATTTTTCTAAGGGTAATCTTAACTTCACTCGCCTTCCTCCCGTTCCTGAAAAGGAAGTTGAGAGAAGAATCGCCAGTTTCGGGACAGATGCTTATGTCGCTGAATCTGACGAGGACGTCTTCAAGGCTGGAACGTCCTTTGAAAGTTTTCACTATCAGGTCCTCCATCCTTTGTCCGATCCTACCTTCTTGGCGGGCTTTTTGATGGTATGGCTGAAGAAGTGTGTTACTCCTACGCAGGAAAACATACCCATTAGAGCCGTATATCCAGCCGTCTTACTAGCATTTGGTAGGCGGCTTAGTTTGCTGCCTGCGATGGTTTGCAACATCCAAAGTGGACTGAGAAGATTATCTGAAAAATTCTGTCAGGTGAAGGAGCAAAGGAAGAAAGGAGATCCGGTCATTAAGACTCCTAATCCGCTTGTAGAACTCCCTTATACTTATTTGATGGCTTGGCTGGTTCTATACTGCCCCACTTTGATGAGTCCTGCAGACTCGCAGATCGACTTAAGTGCTCCCAAAGTGCAGCTCTATGAGAGGTTGCAGTGGAAGGGAGGCTATATGGCCGCGATCCGCAAAACCCTTCGTCATTTCTCAACTTTCGAGTTGTTCAGATGTTCCCATACTTCCCGAATGCTGGATACGGAGAAGAATTCGCTGACACTGTTGGTGCTGATAAATTTACCACCCTATCCTCGAGATGTTTCTGGTGGTTGATAAACATCCGCCTAGGACATTTGGTCATCCGCTAGGGAAACCTCTGCAATATAGAACCTTACTACCCAAGTCGTTTTGCCCGACAGTTTGGGTATGATCAGTTTTATGTGGGCAACCCCAATAGAGAGTTAAGCTTTGTTGGGAACGTTCTTGAGAGAGCTCGAGCTTGGTTTCACTTCGTCGCGGGTGGAACTCTTGCCAAATTTGATCTTCCGCTCAAGATCCTGAACTCAAGTATGAGCTTCGGCTTCTATAAATGGTTTGCGGATGCTAACTCTGCTCCTTAGAATTTCAATATACATCATATCAGTCTGAAGGAGGTCAGATCCTGGTATGCCCAGAAAAAGAGGGCCGGTAGCGCAAAGGTGGCAGGGATGGAGGACTTCAGGGGGGACAGTACATCCCACGAATCGAAACAAAAGGAAGAGGTCACTGATGCAGCAGTTCAGGTTGCCTCCCTTGATGCTTCTCCTGATCCGACATCGAGGAAGACTTCTCCTCCACCGCAGTCTTCTCCTGAGAAGTCTTTACATAAGCGAAAGAGGCTAAGGCGTCTTAGCGACCTGCCTGTTATTCCACAGGGGATTGATTCGCAGAGCACCCCATCTGGGACTGGCACTACAACGTCCTTTCCGGTTTCTGGGTCCCTCGTTGAGGAACCCGAGGAAGATGAAAATGATTCATCTTTAACCCTCCGTTCCTTTAAGAGGCGTCGGAGTCAAGGGCTTGTTCTTTGTAATGACCCTATTCCCATAATTCAAAAGGATTCTATCTCTCCGATTGGTCAGGCCAATGTTGAAGTCGATATTTCTTTGGCTCTACAAGAGGATTCCATAGCTCCTGCTGCTCAGTGCACTGCAGATGACGAAGTGCAAGTTATTGGGGAAACTCGCGCATCAGATCCTCTGAAAGCAACACCTCTCTCTGAAGATCAAGAGGAAGGGGGCGATGATGATGACGCCAACAGTGACAGTTTTCGCTCTTCTACTCCTCCTTCAAATCATGGTAAATATGTCTTTTTGAGTGAGGATGTTCGAGCCGAAGTATACGGCCCGAAGTATTTGGTCCTGAGGTGTATGGACTCGGAGAATCCAGCATCCAACCCTCAGGTCTTCACCTCCTTTCTTCAGTAATCATACCACTTTATCAAATGATATTGTAATACTTAACTGTTAATTTTCTTCTTCTTGCTAGCTCCAGTTTTGACTCCGGGCTTAGAGTGCACGGGCTCGAAGGTGGCTTCAACAGACAATACCATTGCGGGAACCGTCACTAGTGGAGCGACCGAAATTGCTACTGTCTCTGCGATTGATACTTCAGAAGCAGCGATTCCTGAAGCTGCTTTGTCCACGGTTTCGGCCACAGCCCCTCCAATTGTTGCTGCAGTTCAGGAGACCGTGATTGGTAGCTCCGCGGAATTCTCTAGAGGTGCCATTCCTCCTGTTGCAGATCAACCTGCTTCTGCCTCATCCAGTATTACTCCTTCTCATGTAGAGATTGACATGCTTGAGAGTGATTTGCTGAAAGACACAGTGGAGACTTTCCTTCACTTTTTGGACCGCTGTATCGATAAAATACAAAAGGGGGTTCCCTGTGCTTCAATTGCCAATGTTCTCAATATTTACTTAACTGGTATCATTAGCATTGGTGGGGAAGATAGAGCTGCTCCTTTTAGACTTATGATAGTTCAACTTCAAAGGCATGCCGAATCTCTGTCGAAAACCAGAAGTGCTGATAAGTCTGAGACAGTGGAGATCATTTTCCAAAAGCTAAAAGAGGAACAACTTAAGTTTCAGAAGGAGATTCAAGAGAAGACAACTATTTGCAAGGCCTCTTTAGAGCAATATCAATCAAATCGCGAATCTCTGGTTCTTCAAGTGGAGGCCATGGAGCAAACTTTTTGATCTGAACCATACCGAAAGAGGCGGTTACAGAAGCAAGTCTGTCATTCCAGAAGAAGGCTCTGCAGAAACAAACTTTTTGATCTGAACCATGCCGAAAGAGACGGTTACAGAAGCAAGTTTCCTCCCTTTTTTTATTTGTATTTACTCTTATTGGCTGTATAGCACTTAGAGGATTCTCTGTAATTTTGTTTTGATGATGAATAAAGAAGTTCTTTTCTTTCTTCATAACTGATAGTACCTGAAAGATGATTCTGATGTTGATTATTAGAGGTAACTGTTAACTTGATAATTTCGAAATAAATCACAATTTTTAAGTACCCAATGTTACTATGAATGAAAGAACTAGATTCGCCTAATGTGTTATTGACTTGGGAAATCTGATGAACAGGAAAATCTGATTCGCCAGAGGTAATTTTTAACTTGGCAAATTGTGGGAAAAGGAAAATCTGGTTCGTTAGAGGTAATATTTAACTTGGCAAATTTGATAGAAGAAAAATATCCGGTTCGCCAGAGGTAATTTTTAACTTGGCAAATTTGATAGAAGGGAAATCTGGTTCACCAGAGGTAATTTTTAACTTGACAAATTTTGGTAAAAGAAAAATCTAGTTCGCCAAAGGTAATATTTAACTTGGCAAATTTGATAGAAGAAAAATCTGGTTCGCCAGAGGTAATATTTAACTTGGCAAATTTTGGTAAAATGAAAATCTGGTTCGCGAACTAAAGGCTTTTTAGTCCGGAACCGAGAACTTTCATTGACGAAGTTCTGATTATAGAGAAACTATTCGTTCGTGACTAACATAGAACTGCCCAGGCCATATTGTAACTGGTGTTCTACAATTTCGCTAAAGATAATATTTCTTCAAGAACTTGCCGTTAATTGGCATTAGGATCTTGTCACCATTAGGCTTTGTCACTCGATACGCCCCGTTGGAGTAGACCATATCAATGACGAAGGGTCCCTCCCACTTTGGCTGGAACTTTCCTCTAGGCTTCTGGCTTGTTGGTCTGACAGGACCAGATCACCTTTCTTAAAAGCTCTCCGTTTAGCCTTTTTGTTAAAGGTTCTGGAGATCCGCGCCTGGTATAGCTCGATACTTTGTTGAGCTTCTAAGCGTTTATCATCCAAGGCTTCTAACTCTTGGAGTCTTTGCTGATGCTTTTCTTTTTCTGTCATCCTTGTTGTTAACGCGACTCGTAATGAAGGAATTTGGATCTCCAAAGGCAAGACCGCTTCTGATCCATATACCAAGGAGAACGGAGTGGCATTGGTGGGAGTTCGGACTGTGGTTCGGTATGCCCACAAACACTCTCTGAGCTTTTCGTCCCAGTCCCGTTGATTGGATGACACAAACTTCTTAAGAAGCTTTATAATAGTCTTATTAAAGGCTTCTGCTAGACCATTAGCTGCATAATAGTATGGCGATGAAGCCACGTCTTCAATCCTGTATTTGTTGCAGAATCTAGAGTACACTTGGCTTACGAACTGAGGTCCGTTGTCGTGAATTATTCTTCTAGGCACCCTGAAGCGATAAAGCACATGGTGCTTGATAAACTTGATAACATCTGACGATTTTACTTTGGTCAGGGAGATGGCCTCAGTCCATTTTGAAAAGTAATCAGTTGTGGCCAAATTGAACCGGTGCCCTCTCATTGATGGCGGAGAGATTGGCCCTATGATGTCCATACCTCATTGCTCAAACGGTCATGATGTAGCCGTCGTGTGGAGATATTCTGGAGCTTGATGTATAAAGTCTGCATGTATTTGGCAGGTCCTACATTTCTTGGCATAGTTGACTGCTTCTATCATCATCTTAGGCCAATAATAACCCATCCTTCGAATTCTATTCCAGAGTTTTGGTCCGTGCTGATGTGCTCCGCAGATACCAGCGTGAGCTTCTTCGAGTACTTTTTGAGCTTCGCTGTTGGAAAAACAGCGAAGTAGAACTTCGTCGTAGGATTTTCTATATAACGTCTGGAGCTCCACGTTGTAGTAAAATCGGATAGCCCTTCTCTGAATGGCTTTGGCTTCTTTTGGATTTTCGGGTAATATCCCGTAAAGGATATAGTCTATATAAGGAAAATGCCAATTCCTTGGCTCTAGGCTAGATGCACAAGCGTCAGCTTCATTTTCTTGTGGCTTCTTCGCTTGCTCTTTGAGCTCACCCTTTAAGCAGAATAACTCCTTGCTGCTTACCATAATTTGCCTTTTAGCATGCTTGGGCAAGGCTAATGTAGCAGCCAAGGAAGCTAGCGAGTCTGCATAACTATTGAGGTGGCGCTTTATGTGGTTGATATAGAAACCCGTGAAACCGTTAGCGATCTTGATCACCGCATGATAATACGGCAGAAGGTCTTCATGTTTGACTTCGTACTCCCCTTTTATTTGATTGATAACGAGTTGAGAGTCCCCATATGCCTCCAAATATTCAACCTCCAGTTGTCTAGCTATTCTTAAGCCGATGAGGAGGGCGTTGTATTCTGCGACATTGTTGGAGCACAAGCTTGTCAATGAGTAAGCTTGAGGAATGATGTGGTTGCGTGGAGAGACGAGGACAACTCCCACCCCCGCTGTCGTCTTTCCTTTGGATCCCATTCGGGAGGCACCATCAAAAAAGAGTTGTCATACACCTTTTGAAACTGTATTTAATTCGAGAGATCTTCTCGAACCATCCTTTTCTGGAACTAAATCCCGTTCCTCCAACTCTCCTGGGATTTGTTCATATAATCTCGAGGATGCCGGGACTGGATATTCGGCCAAGAAGTCGGCCACGGCCTGTCCTTTGATAGCCTTCTGTGGGACGAAGTGCATATCATATTGTGATAGGAAAATGACCCAATTGGATAGTCTTGAGTTTAATGATCTGGGCTTGGTCATTAATATTCTCAAAGGATTAACTCTCGATACAACGTGGATAGTTTGTCCAACTAAGTAGTGTCGCATTTTCTGTATTGCGAACACCAACGCTAGACATTCTTTTTCCACGGGATTGTACCGGTGTTCCGCTCCGATCATCATTCTGCTGAGGTAGTAAATGGCTTGCTCGTGGCCTGACTCATTCTTCTGTGCTAGCAAAGCGCCCAATGAATGTTCCATAGCCCTTATATATAACTGGAAGGGCCTTCCCGAAACTGGGGGCACGAGCACTGGTGGCTTTGTGAGATATTGTTTGATCTTTTCAAAAGCTTTTTGGTACGCGTCATCCCAGATGAACGACACTCCTTTCCTCATCAATCTGGTGAAAGGTTGACATTTACCAGATAAATTTGATATAAATCTGCGAATGTACGCCAGCCTGCCTTGTAATCCTCTTAACTCCTTGAGGTTATGGGGAGGTGACATGTCTTGAATAGCTTTGACTTTATCTGGATCAAGATGTGTTCCCTTCGAAATTACGACGAAGCCAAGGAATTTCCCACTAGAGACCCCCAGGAAAGACTTGGCTGGATTCATTTTGAGCTGGTGCTTCCTCATGAGGTCAAACACTTTCTTCAAATCTTTCAAGTGATCCTCTTTATTTCTACTCTTAATTGCTCAGTCATCTACGTAGCACTCCACTGTTTTCTGGAGGTTTTTCTAGAAAATTGCATACATGGCACGTTGATACGTAGCACCTGCATCCTTTAGACCAAAGGGCATGATTGTATAGCAGTATACTCCGAGTGGCGTTCTGAAGGACGTATGTTTCTCGTCATCGGGATACATCTTTATTTGATTGTATCCCGAGAATCCATCCATGAACGTCATGCGCTCATACCCACAAGTATTATCTATCATGATATTAGTGATGGGTAGTGGGAATTCGTCTTTAGGGCAAGCCTCATTCAAATCCCTAAAGTCTATACAGACTCGGATTTTTCCATTTTTCTTGGTCACGGGAACTATATTTGCGACCCACTCGGGGTGCTGTTCCTCGCGAATAAAGTCTGACGCGATCAACTTTTTAATTTCAGCTTCTATAGCTACCATGATCTCTGGGCGAAATCTTCGTTGTTATTGCTTTACTGGCTTAGCTTCTGGTCGGATCTTCAATTTGTGAACCGCCACGCTTGGATCCAACCCTGGCATTTCCTCATAACTCCAAGCGAAAATATCAATGTATTCGTGGACGAGAGATATCAATTCCTCCCTTTCTTCCGAGGATAGATTCTCACTTATAAATATGGGTTTAGGATTCTTTTCATCTCCCATATTGATTTGGATAACTTTATCTTCAGTTGGGGGCTGTCACTGTTCAACCTGAACCTCCCACTTCATATTAAGATGCTTGTCCCAAGGGTCGTCTCTTACTAGTGAGGCTTCTTTCAAATCTTCGTCTTCGTGGATCGCGGAAGCCATGTTCGCGGATACTTCGTGGAAAATCGCACCTGTGCTGAAATCTGAATCCCAGCACGATGATTCTGACGAATGATCGTAGTGTCTTTCCTCAGCTTTGTCACTTAAGGAGGCCTCGGAAATAGTGACGCAGCCCAACCCCCTGCCGGTTTTCTGGTAATAGTCTGGCGTCTTCCCCTCGGGAACAAAAGGTTGAAGGATTGTCTTCCTTCCTTTTCTAAAATTCAACCCCCTGCCTTCGGCCAGATTGTATCCCATTTTCTCTATTATTCCACGGGAATTTTCATCATAATGGAAGAACTCGGGTTTTCCCTGTTCTTCTCCAGAATCTGAACATTTCTCTTTGTTCCCATGACTTTCTTTTCCGAATATTATGGCCTTTTGGGTTCTGTTTCTAGGAGGGACCTCAAAAAGGGCCTGGTCAGCACTTTCAACATCATCGCTTAATTCATATAAGGATGATCGGATAGGTGCTTGGAAGAAAATCAGAGAATATATCTCTTTTACATACTCGCTAAATGCATCTGTGCTAGTGCTTGAGGGCTTATAATCAACACCGGAAGAATAAGCAAATTCCAGATTTTCATTTATCACCCATTCACCATCAGAGTGAATGGGGTTATTTACATCAAGGCCCTCGAGGCTTATCACAATGGGCTCACCATCCCAAATTACATCCTCGGATTCCGAATTTTCGGATCCTGATTCTGTATCAGCCTCTTCGCCACTATCAGAGTCATCTTGAACGGGCCGATTTGCGACGCCAAATGCATCTTGATACAGTAACGCGTCAGTAAAGTAGTTTTCAACTCCTTTGATGGGTTGTTTTTTCGCAATGAGCATCTTTACGTTTGCGTCTTCGTCGATATACTTCATGCATTGGTGTAACGTGGAGAGCACGATTAGATTGCTATGGATCCAGAGCCTCCCCAGTAGCAGATTGTATGACGTGTCCGCATCTATCATGTAACACGTGACTTCCATCTTCAGGTCGCCGATTTGACACTTGAGCTTTATCTTTCCCAGGGGTCTACTACCATTAGCATTGAACCCGAAGATAGTAGTATTGGTTGCGGCTAATCTGTTCATCGGCACTCCCAGATGTCGTAGCATTCTTCGTGCATGATGCTCAAGGCTGAGCCTGGATCAACTTGAACACGATCAATTTTCATAGATCCTATATATCCCTTGTAATACAAAGAGCGATGATGCTTATTGCTCCTGACTTGCATATCCTCCGGAGAGAAGGTGACGCAAGGGATGTTTTTACCAGATATCTGGTGACATGTTGCGCAAAGAGACTCTACTTCTTCGATCATCTCTGGTATTTGCGCCAAGAACACTTCTGAATCTTGCAGAGCTTCTCTTAAAGCTTCCCTAGTAGATTTGGAGAGCTTCAGGAGCTCGTACAAGGTTATCCTTGCAGGGATATTGGCCAACTGTGTTAGGATGTCGAACTGGAATGACTTCCGCGAGTCTTCCGTAAGTTCTTTTCCCTTCTTCCTTAGAGTCTTGTCAAACTTCAGCTCCTTTTGCTTGACTTTCTCTGGAGATGGTTGAGAACCCATTGTTTGGCCGTAATTCTTTAAGTAGTCTTTTTCCGAACGGGTCCCTGCGGTGGGAGAGTCTGCATCGGCGACCATGGAGTTTCCGATTTCTTTTTCCGAATCGGTCAGGACAGGAATGATCTCATCATCTTCGGAAATTACGGAAACGACATTAGAGGTGAAGACCCTCTCTCTTCGCTTCTTCCCGGATGAACTGGAACTCCATTGTTCATCATTTAAGAGATCAAGATGTACCCATAGTATCTCCCCCTATCAGTTTCAAAGGGGAATAGTCCTTTCTTTTGCTGTTGGTGTGGATCAAAATTTACGACTTGCATCGTGCGTTTATGGATGGGCTGCACTCCATCTTGAATTATTGACTCTATCCAGTGGGGCGCTTTACCGAACTTGACGGTCACCATGTTCGCAGTCACCTTCTTCTGGTGCTCTTGAAGCTTGATGACGTTAGCGTCCACTAAGGCTTGAATTTTGTCTTTAAGGATGTAGCAGTTTTGGGTGGGGTGGTTAATGATCCTATGGTAGACACAGTAATTAGGATCATTAACTTTCCCAGCTTCCTCTGGACGTTTGACTCTGGCAACTTCAGCATCTTCTTACTCATGAGGAGGTTGGAGATAGTCTTCGTGTGCTCATCCTTAAAGGAGTATTGCTTTTGTAACACTCGTGTCTGAGGATGAAATTTCGGGGAAGTCTTAGTAGGTTGTGGCGCATCAGTGACCATTATCTCCTTTCCCTTATACCCTCGGGATCGGGACTTATAGTTGTTATCACCACTTCGCTTCGGTTTCTCCTCGCTTCCTTCTTCTTCAAGCCTTTGCGCAATTTCTTTAGCTTCTTCCGCTTGTAGGGCGAGATCTTTCTAGGATCTTGGTCGATAAATTACGTCGACAGGTTTCTACCAGGGTCTTCTCTGGCATCCTATGCGGGCACCTGAGAGAATCGTTCCGGAATCTGTTGATAAAGTCCCGGGCTGACTCTCCTTTCTTTTGTTTGGTAGCTAGAAGCACCGGCATTGATACCTGCATATCATCTTCATAGAATTTAGTGAGAAAGGCTTTCTCCATGTCGCTCCAGGAATTGATGGTTTCTGGTTCTAATCTCCGGAACCATTCAAAAGCTAGTCCGGTTAAAGTACTAACAAATACTCTTGTAATAATTGGGTCATTCCCGGATAAATGCCCTATCTGCGACTTAAAATAGTAGAGGTGTTGGTTTGGCGATCCTCTACTATCAAAAGACTTGAGTTTCAACGGTTTGTAGCTTTCTGGGAACGACACTGTTTCCCACTCTATGGGATATGGCCTTACTACGCCTATTTCTTGTAGGTCGCTTTTATGCATGAGGGCGTTTAGCTGGTTTTGGAAGCTCTCCATCCAGACAGTATTTGCGTTTCCTCCGTGGTGCGTGGAGCAGTTGTCATCATCTTTATGATGTTCTTCTTATTCTCAATTGTTGTGAGAACCATGACCTTCTTCTTCAGTCTTCTTTCCTGTATTTTTCAGTTTAGTTTTTTCTAACTCCATCAGAACGTATAGTATATCTTTAAGCTCATTGATGGCGTTCTGTTGTTGTTGGATGTGCTTATCTTGCTCCTCCATTCTCCGCATGAACTCTTCTGGGACGTTGTTCTGCGTTATATATGCAGAGGCGGAGTCTTCTAAGAATGAATCAGACGTCTGTGATTCAGCCATAACAGACTTGGCTATATCCTCTTCATCAGATGAGATCCCCGCTATCTGTCTATAGTTCATAGGGATCGCCACCCTACTTCTGAGTCGAGTGCGCCGAAAAACTCCTCGCTCTTCGTTGGATGGGTCCTTCGAACTTGAAGAAAGCTCTAGGTCAGAGGCTTCTTCTTCGGAGGTTTTCTTTGCCTTCTTTTTCTTCTTCTTTTCTCTAACACTTATCATGTTGGAGGTGATCGCGGGATACTCAGCCCGCGTCGTCTCCTTTCTGCAGATTGAGATGACGATGTTGATGGAGACGACAATCGACAAAACACCAAGGATCGGGCATGAATTGAGCAATGATAGTGAGACAGTACTGCATTGATCAGTCGTTCACAGTGGCATTGAGATACATGGGATTCTTCTTTTCTTCTGTTTAGAAGTTCCCTAAGATCTCTTGCACCGGAATCTTTTGTGGTAGGCTCATTTGTGAGAGATAGCCCGCGGATAGGCATACACCTTCTGCGAATTCGAGGTTCACGAGTTTCTTCAGACTTTCCCCTCGGGACGCGAATGTATGCTTCGCGTTGATAATGGACGACTTTGACGGGTTCACTCCTCTTCCTGCAGGGAACGTGAGCGAACTCGTCTGCCTTTTGATCAACCACGCCCTTAGGCTTCCATATTTGGATCGTGGGTTTCTGCCGAGATGAGTTGGCAGTTTTCTTTTGTTGCGCGTCCCTATAAAGGGCATGAGCTTTGCTTCTCCTTAGGTTCCTCCTTGTTGTACGAGTGAGAGGAGCCTCCTTCTCTGCATGACAGCTTTGCAGAGCGGATGGAGGTCGCTTCCCCTTATTGAAGCGGGGACTTTGATCCACTTTGCTTGAGAGATCAAGAGTCTTTGCCGGAACCGACAGAGAGCCCGTTGTTGAGGAAGGGAATCTTGGACTATCTTGGTCCGTAGATTTCCTTAACCGAGCCATTGCCATCTCCTTGGAAATTGACCCCTTGGAGATTTTATGGTATCCCCTTAGGGAAGTAGGGCTCTTGGAGCCTGAAGAAAGAATTCTCCATATCTTTGCTGGTCGACAGAAATGGTGAGTGAGTCGACCATACTACCAACTGGAATGTTGTCGGATTGAGTTACCACCAAGTCACCGGAGGTGATAGTAGTCCCCAGCGGAGTCGCCAATATTCTGTTTGCCATAAAAGTTGCACGCTTTTTATATCGAAGTATTTTCTATAAGAGATTACAATCTAACGGTTTCCCGTTTACAGAAGATGAGGAAGATAGCTTTTTCTCTTTGTTTAAGGCTGGGTTTCTAGGTAGCTATAGAGGACGATCCTGCTCTGCGTTGACACTCCGTACATCTCTCTCAGTTGGCTAAAGGAAAGAAAAAAAGGGGCTCTTTTCTCTTGATCGCAAGAGATAATTTCTAGGAGAAGACGTCTGTCTCTGTCTTTTTTGCTCTGTGTGTTCTCTCCGTGTGTATCTCTTTTGCTTCCCGCCTTTTATATGGGTCTTGGAGTAACGTCCTGCCATATTTTGCTCGACCGTTAGCTCCCACTACTCGAGAAGTGCCGCCATATTCGCCAGGTGGTTGCTCCCACGATCGAAGTAACGCCGCTGCATTCGTTTGGCAGTTATTCTCACGATCTGAGGTGGCAATTCTTCTGTTCGGGTCGGGTGACTTTGTATTAAACTCCTCCACCCGAAAGCTATGGGTAGTGTCGCGAATCTCAGCTTTAGATTCATGAACTTGTTCCGTCGTCTGGATCGCGGACCTTAGTTTCTTAAATTCGCGGACCTCAGTTTCTTAGATTTGCGGATCCGATGAGTTGCAGACTTCTGTCTTTGAATTCGTGGATCTGCTTTGCTTTTCCAGAATTTTTCGCCGACAACGAGTTGCCCCTGTAGGATGCAACCCGTGGGTGGCACCCGCAGGGCGGATTGCGATTTTGTTATCTTCTAATCATCTGGAGAATCTGTTTTGGATTTAGAGAAACAGTTTTAGATTTGTAGGATTGTTTTGGATTTGGAGGATTTATTTTGGATTTGGAGAAACAGTTACTCCTCAATCTATAAAAGGGGATTTTTCTAGAGCAGAATGCAAAAAGGGAGAAGAATTCTCAGAGAAGAGAAATTCTCAGTGAAACAAGGAGATGGGAATTTTCAGAGAGTGGAGTTCGCTTCCCTTCTCCTCTGGCCGTAGAAATCAATCGACGTTCGGATCGTCAATGAAGTGCAGAATCAACACTACACCGAGACTAACAGATAAATTAAAAGGAAATGAAATCAATCTTCCATATTTTTGTTATCTCGAAATTTCTTGTAATTTTTTTTATTATTGTAATTTTAAAGTAAATTTATAATAGAAGGAAAGATTCAATTTTTTGGGCGTACATATAGTTTGTTTGATTATAAGTATTACTTTTGAGTATGTCTGCTTGGTTCGAATGTGAGAATATGTTATTATATTGTTCCTTATAGATGGGAAGCTGTAAGTATCTAAGTTTGTAAGATTGTTATAAAGAAATAAGTGAGTAAATTTCCACACCTGACTTGTGGCGCAATGGGCTGGGGTGAGTGTTTCCCCACAATCGGTTGGGAGTTCGAACCTTTCTCTCCTCACTATTTATGAGCAGCAATGAGGAAATGTGCTTGGCGATTGATTGGGTTCCATCGCACAGCCGTCTGATTTCAATCAGACGAATTAGGCACGCATCTGAGCCTTGCTCTTATATTTTTCTTCCACGTTTTAACCTTTTTTCCCATCATTTTGACATGTTCCCGCTCAATATATTGATAGAAAATGCAGAATAAAAAAGAAGGCCTAGAAAATGAATAAAAAAGAAGGCCTTTTCGGCCCATACTATGTCAAGCACAAAAGCCCAATCTAGGCTAGCATTGTTCATTCTGAAACCATAATTTATCCAAATGAAATTATATCTTTTGCTGATCTCCATTTGTCTGTTTGATTATTGCAATCCAATTAGCTTTAATTTGCAAGTTTAATCGTTAAATCATCTCAACATGTTCTCATTCTCACTCATCAAATTCAAGGATCTATATATATATATATATATATATATATATATATATATATATATATATATATATACTAACCAAACGAGATAAATATATATTCTTCGATACTTGTTTGCAAGTCTTGGTTAATTTAACTAGCTAGATTGCTAATTAAGTAGCACGCCAAAGGCATTAAAAATGCATATATATATATATATATATATATATATATATATATATATATATATATATATATATATATATATATATATATAATGAACTAGAGGCGTTTCACATTGTTGTGCTGTCATGACAAAGGAGAGGGTAGCAACCGGGAATGTTAGGTGACAAAACAGAGTGTGTAGCCGTAGGGATAGTAATGGATGCACCTATTACAAATTTTTGAATTAAAAATAAAAAATTTATTTTCCTAATTAAAATTTTTTTATAAAGCGGGCCAAAATTTGGCCCGTTGTAGGTGGTTAAGGTTGAGGGTAATTAAGCGGCTTGTTTGGGGGGGGGGGGGGAATTCTATTTGCACAGGGGGGGGGGGGGGGAATTCTATTTGCACACTGAATATTACTCTTGACGCATGGTTTTAAAAATAATAAATAATTACAAGTTTGCCATTATTTTTTTGGACTAAATTACCCTTATAAATTCCAATCTAAAACTTATTAAAAATTGGAAGTACGACTCATGGTGTTCTTTTTCTGTGTTTTCTCTCTAAAACCCTAATTTAAGTTTCTAAAAAGATTTGAAGAAATTTAAATTATTCGATTTTACCGTTTTAAGTGAAATTAGAATTTGGAGTTTGAGTTCTCTTATGCAAATGGAATATTCCAACACGCAATTGATATCAGCGGACAAATCTAAGGTACGAATTGTTTTTTTTTTGTGTTTTTTTTGAAATTTATTGTCAATTAATTTTTTTTTTTTTAGATGTCGCGCGCTGGTCGGTTATTAATAGTTGACCCGAACTTTGTTGGGTCGGGTATTAATACCCGACCAAGATATTTCTAGGTCTTAAACTAGCATCCGACCGAAACTTAAATATACACTTCTAACAAAATTGTTAAAATTGTTATATATGTTTAAATATGCACTAATTATACATGTTTGAAATGAAGGCGATATTAAATGATTGTTAATTTAAATTAATTTACGTGTTGTGACAAAATAATATAGAGTAATGATTCATTTGTTCTCTTGACTAATGTAGCTAGATGCAGCGACACAATGTACTCCCACTCACATTGGTTTCAGCGTGGAGAATATTTCGAATTTTACAACTTCTCGAGTACGTCTTCTTATGTTTTTTTTTAAATTTATATTTATTATTTTTGATTTCATTGTTTTTTAACGAGATTAGCTGCTACAGATATTTTCAAACCGAGACGAGCTCTCAAGGTGGGTCCGAGATGAAGGAAGAAGACTGAGTTTTGTTATTGTAATTGCAAAATCCGATAGTGGTGGTCGTAATCAGAGGGGGAGGATTTGGTTTGGATGTGAGAGTGGTGGACAACCCAAATCTAAAAATATGACAGATATGGTTGATCGTAAGAGAAAAAGTGGATCAAAGAAATGTGGGTGCCCATTCCTTTTGAAATGTGAGCAGATGACCATGAAGGGAGAAAATGGACTATGAAATTGATGTGTGGTAGGCACAATCATCCTGCTGCAGAGTACATGGAGGGTCATTCTTTTGCAGGGAGACTGTCAGAAATCGAGAAAACAGTGTTAGTTGAGATGTCGAAGTGTCATGTGCGTCCGAAAGATATATTGACATCATTAAAACAGAAAGATGCTAAAAATGCTTCAACAATGAAGACAATATACAATGCACGACAAAGATTGCGAGTAATTGAGCAGGGTGGGAGATCACAAGTACAACATTTGTTGTTTAAAGTTACCGAATACAAATACATAGAGTGGCATCGTAGTTGTGAGCATACTGAGTCTGTTACTGATCTATTTTGGGCTCATCCTGTTGGAGTAGACCTTCTTCGTGCATTCCCAGGCATTCTAATCATGGACTGCACATACAAAACAAATAGGTACAATTACCCATTGTTGGAAATTGTTGGTATTACATCGACCAATATGTCATTTTCAGTTGCATTTGCATTTTTGGAAAGAGAAAAGGAAACAAATTATGCATGGGCAATGGACAAGCTACGTGGACTATTCCTCAACAATGTTGTACTAGGTTTAATTGTGACAGCAGAGTGTTGGCACTTGTTAATGCTATTGAATTGACCTTCCCTTCTAGTCGGCATATTCTTTGTAGATGGCACATAAACAAGAACGTCCTGGCTAACTGCAAAAAGTTTTTTTGATCAACAACAAGAGTGGGAGAAATTTTATGCTAGTTGGAAGGTGGTTGTGCTATCCAACACACTTGATGAGTATAATGCACATTTGTGTGCTCTAAAAAATGACTTTCGAAGCTATCCAGATGCACTAGACTATGTTACGGCAACGTGGTTGGATCCATATAAAGAAAGATTCATTGCTTATTGGACAAACAACTGCTTGCATCGGGATACTGTGACAATTAATAGAGCTGAGAGTGCACATGCCCGGCTTAAACGACAACTTCGAACCAGCCAAGGCAACTTCGAGAATTGTTGGAAAAATATCCATTCTCTTCTGGAACTCCAACATACAGAAATTAAGGCTTCATTTGAGAAAAGCCTAACAATCGTTCATCGTAATTTTATAGTGCCTGAATTTAGAGAACTACGTGGTATAATATCAATATATGCACTTAACTTGATTCACTGCCAATTGAAAAGAGCAATTTCTATAGGTGTAGATGCAGTTGCTTGTGGTTACGTTATTCGTCGCACTCACAACTTGCCATGTGCACATGAGATTTCGATGTATAAGAGCGACAATCGGCCAATACCGTTAGAATCAGTAGACCCTCATTGGAGAAAGCTTGACATGCTGCCAATCGTTGAGACACAAATTGTTGATCCAATAAACTATCAAAAAGATGTGGATGTATTCATCCATTCGTTATTGAAGGCACACAATGAAATGAGGGCTTGTATGATGAAGAAATTGAGAGAGATATCGAATCCAGTTAGTTCTTCCCTCGCTGATCCAATAGTTAAGGTTTCTGCAAGACCCCGACAACGCCGAAAGATAGACAATTCCACACGCCGCAATCCATGTGCATTCGAGTTAGTCATATATGAGCGTGACAGTTGTTCTCAATCGGTTAGGAACACGCTAGTTCCTCGGGAGAGCACGATACGTAAGTTACCACCGAGGATACGGCCTAAGCAAAAGGTAGATAAAATCAATTTTTTCTTTAGTATTTAAGTTATTTTTAAGTCATTTGAAACTTATAATATTTACTTACACTTTTTATTAAACATTGCAGCAACAAGACCATAGCTCCTTCACCGAACCCTCTCCACCAGGGGCAGTTCCTTCACCAGTGCCTGAACTGCCAGTTGTTCCTCTACATTATGAGCCACCATCAGAACCTAAATCTTACCTATCCAAGTATTTGTTATTCCTTCCAGATTTCTTGATTCCATACATTACACATGTTGGTGATGTTAAGGCTGATGATAATTGCGGATTTCGAGTTATCGCAAAATGCCTCGGACTTGGAGAGGACCAGTGGAGTCAAGTACGCAGAGACTTAATTAATGAGCTTCATAACCATCATACAGAATACATGAGCATTTTTGGGGACACCGGTCATATTCAAAAGTTGACGAGGATATTAAATTACTTCCAAGATTTTCTCCAAGTCGATCACTGGATGACTATGCCGGACATGGGACATCTTATAGCATCACGGTACAACGTGGTTCTATTCTTCATTTCTAAGGCACAGTATCTTACTTTTCTACCACTCAGAATGTCCCCTCCTTTATCAGTTCTCCAAAGGAAAGAAATTGGAATTGCCTTTATTGTCGAATGTCATTTTGTTCCGGTAAGAGTACTTCTCGATACTTGCAATATTTAAAAGTCTCTATATATTTATACTAATTTAGTTTTCATTAATTTAGGTATATTTTTCTCCACTTCACCCAGTCCCCAACGTTGCACTTAATTGGCAGCGTCATCACCATCATGAAGCCAATGGATGGGAAACACCGTATTTGGAGCGAATTCAGCAATTTCGATGCATTGTGGGTCCTAATGTTGCCACACAAGAGATAATTGTGTTGTAAAAATGAATCTTGTACTTGATGTTGACACTTGTGATGTTTTTTTAATGTAGTTAAGTTACTTATCTATATTACTTCTCAATTAATGAACTTATTCACATAGTATTTTGTCACTCCATGGTCGGGTTGAACATCCAAACAAACAAACAAACTGGTCGGGTTGCACAAAAGGCGACTTTTCCACTGGTCAGCTTTCACAAACCGACCAGTGGCCATTTTGTCGGCTTGTGGAAACCGACCAGTGTTCACTGGGTCGGTTTCTGCAAGCCGACCAGTGGACATTGAGTCGGTTTGTGCACACCGACCAACGTTTGTAATAGTCGGCTTGTACAAGCTGAATTAGAAAGGAAACCCTATTAACATAAGGTTTAATCAAGGCTTTCCGATTGTCATGACCCTTCCCTCAAATCAGCTTCTCCAATATCACTATACTGGAGCTGTACAGGAGCATTTCCTCGTCGACCTCAACACCATTGGCATTCCTAAACACCAACTTAATTTTGTTGTGTTGCTTTTGAGCATTATTTCCCTTATTGCAGGTTATCTATCTGGTTATGTTTCTAACTTAATATTAATATGTTTTGATGAACTAGCCTAAACTTGTACTCTAGGCTGCCCTTTCTCTTAAATAGATAGAAAATGAAAGACGAAAAGTAATCAATTGGTTCTACATTTTATGGTAAATTTTCTATTACCACAAGATTCTTCAAAAACTAACCACCTCCCCAAAACTTTAGTTCCATTGTTACAGTGAGTTGATTATGAATCTATGATAAAACTAGACGCCTTAAACTCTTAATATTTTTAGCTGATTTGAAGAAGTTACTTGGCAATCTAAATTCTGAAAATTTCTTTGTGAAAGTCAAAAAACAAACTGCATCAAACTTCAACAATAATTGTAACAATCTAAAATGTTAAATTTTATTATATAGGAATTTGAATTCAACTGAAACATACAATGCCAAATTCGTAATCAACGCTTTCCGATTGAGATGGACTCCATGAAATAATCTACAACATGAATAACTTTCTATTAACAAAATTACAAACAAAACTTAATTTATATAAAATCTGTAGTCATAACAAAAGGTTCTGGAATAAGTAAAAAATATCATGTCACATAACACTGTTCTATCTGAATATGTTTGTACTAACAGTATTATATTTTGAGACACAAGATGTTATCACTGTCTCCTAGAACTCTTTCTAACGGAACACCGTCTTCCACTAACTCTATGTGATTCTGGAGATCTATTCTCGGGAACTTCTTCACTTTGTGTACTACCGGTGATAATGGACATGATCTTTTCCATTGTTGTATAAAGCAATCCTGGACGTTTCTTGCTTTCTCTAGGCCCTTGGTTCAGAAATAGACGAACAACAACAGTAATTTGTTCAATTCTCTGCAATAAGTTAAGAATAATTAGAAACAATACACAAGATAAAAAAATATATATTCAAATTAGGTCATATTTGATAGAGCAATCACATACTAACCTCATCAACGTGCTGAGGAATATCTTGCTTGTTCCCATCATCAACTGGTCCTATAAAACGTCGAGACATCTGAGAGTACCATGCAATATAATCCGGGGTACACTCAGAAGGGTTAGTTGCTAGAGCCCCATGATGCTCTTGTGATAACACGTGATCTTCCCAATCAACCCACATTGCTTCGGTGTGGCCGTACTTAACAAGATACTTGTTACTAGATATTCCTCTCTTTTCGCGAATTGGAGCAAACGGTGAAGAAGGAATATGTTGGGGACGGCCAAACTGCCGCAATACTCATACAGGGTGGTGTGGCTCGGCTATGTCTCTAACTCATATCGTACCCATATAATAAGAAATCTCCTTCAATGGGTGATGGTCTCTCAGCGAGCGATATGGATCCCATATGACCTGCAGCATAGAAAAAATAGTAAAATTCAAAATGAACAATTAATTGTTATCTTCATTGAATTAAATAAATTTGTATGATATATTTACATATCTTACCTCGGATGGAATAAGTTGGTCAAGTGTCGATCGTAAAACACGAACATGATCTATACTTACGTTAGTCTCCGATGACTCATCCATCTGCATACCTGCGGTTGTTCTGATTTATATGAAATATTCACTACCAGAAGGAGCTTGGGAAAGTGGCCAAATATCCACGCTTGAAGGAGAGTTAGATAGCCGGCTGTCTGTGCCACATGTGCTCTAGACGCGAGCCCCAACTGTTTATACAAATAAGCTAATGCTCCAGCACCCCATGCATAAGTGTGCACTAATTCAAGGTTGTGCAAAAGGGGCAAGTAGTCAATGGAAACTCTGGTCCCAGTCTTGTCACCGAATAACATACAACCAAGAAGATATAGGAGATACGCTCTCGCGGCACAATTAATCCTTTAATTAGAGTCATTATCAGTGACTCCAATGAACTGTTCCCGAAGCCAATCAAGTCTGACTGAAGCCCCACTCTTTGTGTTTATTTCATTTAACGCATCGGAGTGGCTAACACAAAGCGAATGGACTAACACGTCGACGGCGAGCTGAACATTTGCCCCTTCATGCTGAAAAACTGATTTACCTGTCACAGGAAGACTGAGAAGACAACTAATATCGTCTAGTGTTATTGTCATTTCTCCAAATGGCAAGTGAAAGGTATTTGTCTCGGGGTGCCATCTCTCCACAAAAACTGAAATTTCAACCCTACTTATGTATTGGTACGAGCAAGCCACCAAGGGAAATAACGTGGATTTTCTAAGCAACTCTATGAATCGTGTGTTAGGTTACTTTTTTGTGTGATTAAGGCAACGTAGTGGCTCATGTTCCTGCAAATATTTGTTTTGTTTGATCATAAACATCATTATAAACTTGCATTGAAGATTGCTTAATAATAAAATTCAACTAACCTCTCCTTTTATAATTAAGAAAGCCAAGTGTGTTCGAAAACTCTTGAGAATTGTCATGTCCACTGGTTCTCCTTGGATCGGACGAGAGATGTCTTCTTCATACTCTCCTTCATCCGTATCTGTCAGCGCAGATGTAGGAGGATCAGACCTCAACACAACAGGCGACTTTGCGTCTCTCTCGACCAGCAAAGGTGGTTGGTTTTCGATTTCTGGCATGCTTGACGTGGTACGCGCCTTCGAGCATGTTTTCTTCCTTCTGTTCGATGCCGTTGGATGAATGCGGGATGATCCAGCATGTTCCATCTATTGAAAATATATGATATTTAGAACCTTGTTGCTATTTCTATTGAAGTTAATAATAATTTGTATGGAAAAAAACTGAAGAGAAATTATGATAATTTGTGTGACTTTTGTCCGTTTCTAGGAGCTCCAGCATGTATAGCCATATTGAGAAAATTTCATTCCATCCACTGTCTCTTAGCCTAGGGCACAACAAATAAAGAGTAGAACTATCTATATACAACTAACATAACCATTGTTTGAGCTCAAACAATGGTTATATCCCCCATCCTTTTGCATAAATTGTTATTGACTTTTTGTGACATTATCTATTGTATTTTGATTCTTGTGAATGGGCTATTTAAAAAAAAAAAAAAAAAAGCTCAGTACTTTCTGCTGTATAATGAATAGAAAATATATTGTAATTGTCAAAAGTTAGTTGAACCTGACTAATGGTGTAATGCTTTGACTCAAGATACCTTCTTCTTCGTTTTCTTTTATGTTTTTAAGATATTCTTTTAATTAGAAAATTCCATGTATGCATGTTGTTATATAATTTGTGTTTGTTCATTTATACAAATCAAATTTGACGTAACAAAGCTTATTTGTGCCTGTACCACATCCAAACATACATGCGTGCATTCACATAGATCATGAGGTTAAACTAAAACACACACACACCACACAAAAACACACACATACATATATATACGTGTGTAAATAAATATGTGCATAAAATTATGGGGTTATTGGGGCATAATTACTTATATATATATGTATGTATATGTACATATGTATATACATATGCATATATATATATATATGGGATTACTGTAGGTGAGCCGCCAGCTCAGGAAAAGTTACGTGAGCTAGCGGCAAAACTGTAATGATCCAATAAATTTTCTTCCATTTTTTTTAACAATCACTGTATATATATATATATATATATATATATATATATATATATATATATATATATATATATATATATATATATATATATATATATATATATATATATATATATATATATATATATATATATATATATATATATATATATATATATATATATATATATATATATATATATATATATATATATATATATATATATATATATATATATATATATATATATATATATATATACATACATATATATACATATATATACATATATATACATATATATACATATATATACATATATATATATATATATACATATATATACATATATATACATATATATACATATATATACATATATATACATATATATATATATATATATATATATATATATATATATATATATATATATATATACACATATACATATACATATACATATATATATATATATATACATATACATATACATATACATATATATATATATATATACATATACATATACATATATATATATATATACATATACATATACATATATATATATATATATATATATATATATATATATATATATATATATACATATATACTTGATCGTAAGTATTACTTTTACGGGGAAGGCATATGGGAAAGACCTTTATTCACTAGATTTTGATGTGTGCCCGTTTCACCATTTTAAAAGTAGGTCTGGGTCAAATAAAATTAGATGTGTATGGAATATCCCGGGAGTTTCTAAAGGAGCATACCATCTGAGCTTAAATCAGATTAATTAAGCACTCATCTGAGCTTGCTCTTTTATTTTTTTCCTCCCACGTTTTAACCTTTTTCCCTTCATTTTGACATGTTTTTATACATAAGCATAGATAGAGGTTTAAATTCCTTTTTTTTTTTTTTTTTTTCCCTCTGGATTTTGATATGTGCTCGTTTCAACATTTTAAAAGTAGGCCTGGGTCAAATAAAATAATCAGATTAATTAAGCACTCATCTGAGCTTGCTCTTTTATCATTGCCCTAGCTGTTGCACTGAAGCTTTCTGATCTAAGTTTCAGATTTTACGTAAATCAATTTAAAACCAGAGTTAGAAGAGTAGTCTCAAAACAAACGTCTTCGCATACAAATGCCAGAATTACAGTGGTCGATCAGATGGAGGTCGTGTTAGGATACTTTCCGATTCTATCCCTAATACTATATCCAAACACTCTGTAAGTCACATTAACTGTGTTGAGGTATATCCTAATTACATGTCTGTGACATTACTTATGTGGGATACGTCCTTGCAGATCATTGTTGAAACTAACACGTTATGAAACCCGTTATATTGCGTTACGTAACCTAACGGAATTCCAGCGCTGCGTAACAACTTAAAATAACTCAGTGCACCGTAACAGTACGTTTTTTATATTATTTTAAGTTATATTATGTAACGTTACGTTATGTTACGTTATTTACAATTATTTGTTTAGTAATTTATATATATTTGTTGATTATTATTTTGTTTATTAGCGAATTGATGTAATTTTCTTGATTAGTTACTGACTTGTTTGATTAATTGCAGAATTGCTAACTTATTAATTTGCGATTGTTTCCTTATTCGCTTATAGTAATCTTCTTCGGTTGCTGAAATATCGTACTTGTTGATTTTATTGAATTTTTAAATGAACTGAAATCAACAATTACAAATAAAATAAATTGAACATTATAAAATATAAAAATTACAATAATAACAATAACTGGAATTGAAATAAAAAATTAAAATCTTATTTTCTTGTTTAAATGATGATTTGAATTACGGTTGGAGATTTAATATAATTTATGAAGTTAAATATGAAAATTATTGTAAAACTTAATATAAAACTAGAATAACTTATGTATTACAAAATAGTTTTATATTCTTTTTTTAGGTATTTTAAATTTATTTTTGAATTTATAAAAATTATTTTATATAGTTTTATATTTATTTTTAATTAAATAAATAGGAAATTGCATAACCTACGTTATGTGTTACGCTATATGCGACATAACCTAATAAAAACAAAACGTTACGTTATCGTTATCGCTATTTTAAACATTTGTTCAAATAGTATTGGGGATTGTGAACTTAGTCCAAGCCTCTATAGGATCTATTGTAGGGGTTTCTTTTGACCTTTGATCCTCCTCCATATAAAAGACTAGATATTGAATTCAAAATTAAATTAATTTTCTTTATAAGATCAAATTCAATTAAATCTCCTATCATGTTAAGTTTTCATCTTTGACAGAAAAGAAAAATCACATTTCATCAAGTTCAACATTATAACCTCTGATGAACTTGTTTTTGACGTCATCAAGTTAAAAAAATTACCTCTGATGAAAATCATCTCCCTATCAAGTCAATAGTTATCTCTGATAGTCAAATTCCAAGACTAAATACGTTAATTGTCACATCTGTTTAGTCAGCTTATTCCTATCATGACCAGATCCTCTGAATATGTCGAGTTTTAAGACATGTTTAATAATAGCTCTGTCTTTTCCTAATCCGTCATACTAGATGACACTGAACGGTTAGAATCTTATGAGCACATTAATATCATACCTCTGCTTATCATCTAAAAAACACGTTAACATCATATATCTGTGTATCATCTAAAAAGCATGTTAACATCATAGCTCTACTTGCCATCTAATGAGCACGTTAATATCATATCTTTACTTGTTATCTAACGAACACGTTAGCATCATATCTCTACTTGTCATCTAACGAGTACATTAACATCATACATTTGCTTATCATCTAACGAGTACGTTAATATCATATCTCTACTTGTCATCTAATGAGCACGTTAATAGCATACCTCTGCTTGTCATCTAGCGAGCACGTTAACATCATATCTCTGCTTGTCATTTAATAAGCACGTTAATATCATACATCTTCTTGTCATCTAGCAAGCACGTTAATATCGTACCTTTGCTTGTCATCTAATGAGTACGTTAACATCATACTTCTACTCATCTTCTATGAGACACGTTAACTATTAGCTTTGTCTATCAAATCCGTCACACGTATGTCATGCACTTAGCCTCTGAACAAGATATCAAAAATATTTTTGCATGCAGACAACAACTTTTCTAAAGCAAAATTACAAGCGAAAGTCTGGCTGGACCGCACAAGTCTAATAGCCAGTATCAAAAAAATTCACTTGAAGCAATCTCTGATACATCGAAAATATTCAACAGTATACCTCCAACAGCAAAACAGCTAGAAGATAGCGATTTCAAAATATGATTCACAGTATACCATAAAAATTTCGCCACACAATGAAAACTACATAGCCAAAATTGAAAGAGTCCAAAGTTTTTCGAAATTCATTTCAAATTAAAACAAATTTCGAAAACTTTGGAGGGGTTATGTAAATATCAAAAAAAAATTAAAAAAATAATAAAATAAATCACCGCGGGGTGCACCCACGGGTTGCCCCTGTAGGATGCAACCCGTGGGTGGCACCCGCAGGGCAGATCGCGATTGTGTTATCTTCTAATCATCTGGAGAATCTGATTTGGATTTAGAGAAACAGTTTTGGATTTGTAGGATTGTTTTGGATTTGGAGAAATAGTTACTCCTCAATCTATAAAAGGGGATTTTTCCAGAGTAGAATGCAAAGAGGGGGAAGAATTCTCAGAGGAGAAATTCTTAGTGAAACATGAAGATGGGAATTTCCAGAGAGTGGAGTTCGCTTCCCTTCTCCGGCCGAAGAAATCAATCGACGTTCGGATCGTCAATAGAGTGCAGAATCAAGGCTCCACTGCTGCTAAACCCACAGATAAATTAAAAAGGAATTGAAATCAATCTTCGCTATTCTTATAATCTCGAGATTTCTTGTAATTTTTCTTTTATTACTGTAATTTCAAAGTAAATTTGTAATAGAAGGAAAGACTCAATTTTTTTCGGGCGTACATATAGTTTTTTTGATTATAAATATTACTTTTGAGTATGTCTGCTTGGTTGGTTCGAATGTGGAAATATGTTATTATAATGTTCCTTACGGATGGGAAACTTTCAGTATCTAAGTTTGTAAGATTGTTATTAAAATATAAGTGAGTCGATTTGCACACAGGGGTCGTGGCGCAATGGGCTGGCGCGAATGTTTCCTTACGATTGGTTGGGAGTTCGAACCTCTCTCTCCTCAATATTTGTGAGCAGCAATGAGGAAATGTGCTTTGCGATTGATTGGGTTCCATCGCAGCTGTCTGATTTCAATCAGACGAATTAGGCACTCATCTGAGCCTTGCTCCTATATTTTCCCTCCACGTTTTAACCTTTCTTTCCCCTCATTTTGATATGTTCCCGCTCAATATATAGATAGGCTTTTTTGCGAGTCCCAGCGCAATACAATGATAGGCTTTCACGCAAAATGCAGAACTAAAAAGAAGGCCTTTTAGGCCCATACTATTTCAAGTACATAAGCCCAATCTAGGCTAGCATCGTTAATTCGTAAACCATAATTTATCCAGATGAAATTATTTCTTCTGCTTTCTTCAAGGGAATTCTATATTTATATTTTTATAACCTCGATCTCCATTTGTCTGTTTGATTATTGCAATCCCAATAGTTTTAGTTTGCAAGTTTAATAGTTATATCATCTCAACATGTTCTCATTCTCACTCAGCAAATTCAAGGAGATGCATACATACATATATATATTACTACTAACCAAACGAGATAAATATATATTCTTTGATACTTGTTTGCAAGTCTTGGCTAATTAAGTAGCATCCCAAAGGTTTAAAAATATATATATATATATATATATATATATATATATATATATATATATATATATATATATATATGTTTTTGGATCGGCATAACTATAGTGTTGTCTGCTCCACCTATTGTTTAAACTGACCCACTCTTGTCTGACGTGCATGCTTAATCCTCGAAATTAAAGTAATTAGAGATTCTAATTACCATCAGTACTGTTCTCTATCTAATCCTATCTTGTTAATTATATATATTAGAATTTAACCTGCTGAGCTGTAGTTGATAAAATATGATTAGTGATTGACTGAGTAAATAAGATATCCCATCCTCCAACTAACCTCATGAACTCAGTTATATATATAAATATATATTAGCAATAATTATTTACTTAAGCTGTTTAAACTCAGTGATCGATGCCATAATAACAACAACAAAACTTGCTGTATATATATATATATATATATATATATATATATATATATATATCCAATGTTGAGTGATGCGTGATGTATAAACTTCTTGTTTTTAAGTTAAGAAAAGATAAAATAATACTAATAGCAGATTGTAGTATAAAGAACTTGTCTGATTGTATACTCGGCCAATTTTCATGTCTTCTCTAATCAAAATTTTGTGATCACTGTAGAACTTTGTAAGTTAGAAATCCATGTGTAAATATGTTCCACATAGAAAAAAAAAATTAGACAGAATGATGTGTCTAAATAGAAAGTTGACATCAACAAATAGCAATCTAATTTTTTATTTTTTTTATTTTGTTGAATTGATTCTCACGTACTGAAGAGGGCAATGTCACTCATTGGCCCAAAGTGTGCATTTTGTGAGAAAAAAAAAAAAATCT
Organism: Dracaena cambodiana; assembly: GCA_036321105.1. Taxonomy (NCBI): domain Eukaryota; kingdom Viridiplantae; phylum Streptophyta; class Magnoliopsida; order Asparagales; family Asparagaceae; genus Dracaena; species Dracaena cambodiana. Next base: position 31,122,028 of record JAYEPQ010000005.1, on the reverse strand, counting down.
TTATTACATGGAAAAAAAATAAGATCTTTTTTATTATATTAGGCATGCACTTTCCAACTATAATTCTGAAAAAATTAGATATTCTTCATCACATTAAGGGTTTCCATCTAAATTTAATTAAAAATGTCCTTTTTACAACAGAAAAAGGAAATTACGAGATTCTTCTTTAAATACTTGAATTTTTCATGTGTCCAAATAAACCAAGCGGATTAATATAGCAAGCTAAAACTTTATACAGATCAATTCTTGTGACTATTTTGAGTTCTGAGTGGAATAAAAAATGTACCTTTTTTTTTGTCATGGCCATTGAGATTAAATCTTATGAACTACTTTTATTTGTTATTATGAAGTTGGAATATTGTAACTTTCGCCTCCTATAATTATGTATTGTTTCCTCTATTATTATTATTATTATTATTATTATTATTATTATTATTATTATTATTTATACATTTGTAATCATGTTTTCTACTCATAAGTCGATACACATTATACGTTATTGTTATGATATATATATAGAGAGAGAGAGAGAACGGTAAATACATCGACGGCGAAGGGAGTTCCTTCACCGCCGCTTAAATGACCCAATAAAATTATTATACGTAACGTCATTTAAGGTAACAAATAAATGAATTTACTTAACCGTCCAGTCAGTGGTGGCACATGTAATAATTTTATTGGGTCATCTAAGCGACAGTGAAGGAACTCGCTTCACCGCTGGTGAATTTCCTGTTTACTCATATATATATATATATACACACACTAATAAACCGGTTTTATTAATTCATTAAATTAGTAACATTAATGTAACTGTAATATATTATTAAACTAAATTTATTAATATAATCTAGTAATTAATGCAATATAATAATATTAATGTAATATATTAAAATTATAATGTTACTAAACTGGTTTAATATTTATATTATTAAACTAGTTTTATTAATTTATATTATAACAGTTTTATTAATGTAACACTGTAATATCTATTATTTATATCGTTGGCTCCAAGAATTAATTTCTACCGATAGCATATAACAATTATATCATTTTTATTAATGCCCATTTAATAACTTTAGATATGCTTATTCAACAAATTTTTTTTGTTTTCGGTAAAAATAGGAGATCTTTCCATTGCCATTGAATAGAGAAAAATTACAGATTATCAAAATTTTTCTTTTTCTTTTTTGATTACAAAGAAAAGAAATAAAGAAAAAAAATAGACATAAATGACTTATAAATCTTCGCTCTCTTTGAGATTCGAGGCAGGTATGGAGATCAATCCTTTTCCCGTTGACGATCTGACGTTGATGGTTGGAAGCGAGCTAGTTCTTCTCTTCTGTTCTTGGAGGAAACACGAACTTCTTGCACGCGAGAGAGATCTGGCCAAAAGTTCTCTTTAAGTTCTTTTGGGAGGTATTTATAGGCCCCCAATTTGTTGAGAAGGTTTCCTTATAGATAGAATCGAGATCTTGTTTCCTTGTAAATATAATCGAGATCTCTTTATAATCTTAATAAGATACTTGAATCTTCTCTTGATTTGATTTGCTTCAGATTCATTGTATCGGGTCCTATTTATACGCCCAAAAATAATTAAACTCAAATTAAAATTTGTAGAATTATCAAACTTAAATAGAAATTAATTTAGAATTCTGCATCAAAAACTCAATTTGAATTTGATTAGAATTTGTAGAATTATCAAACTCTAATAAAATTAAATAAAAATTCTTCATCCAAAAATTAATTTATTTTTTATTAGAATTTGGATGAGAGTTAGAGATTGCAAAACAACTCGAGACGAGGCCAAAATATATTATGCATGAGGTGGGGTTCACCATGCAAAACGGGAGTTCGAGCGGGCAGCGCCATGCGAAATTTGGCGACCGAGCGACGTCGTGCAAGGCGGGCCGCACGCTCGCCCACAAGGTTGATTGGCCAGCCTTGCAGCCAAAAGAAGAATTTTTTTTTTTTTTTTGCATTTTGTTCTTCTGTGCCTCCTGAGCCTCGCGGACGCCCGCTCGTGGGAGCCCACGAGGCTAATTAACCTCTTTTTATTTTTTTTTTTAATTGGCCTTAATTGGCCTTGTGGGCCTCGCGGGCGCTCGCAAGGCTCACAAGGCCAAATTTTTTTATTTTTTAAATTATTATTAATTAAATAATAATAATTATTATTATTATTATTTGATTTGGATTTGGATTTAGATTTTGGATTCGAACTTGGACTCGAATTTCGGATTCGGACTCGAACTCAGATTTTGGATTTGGACTCGAACTCGAATTTCAGATTAGTGTGGGGGTAATTTTTCTCGTTCTATAAGACCCCCTTCAAAGTTTTCAAAATTTTGTTTCTTATAGAAATTTTGAAATACTTTGGATTCTTATTTTAAAATTGGTAGATGAGTTTATGAGGATGGAACTTGCTAAGGGTGCAGAAATATCTTAACAAGCTGAGTGTTTTAAATATGATGTGACTAGTTTGAGTTGACAAACAGAGCCAATGACTCGCCTGAATGACAGACAGAGCCGTTGATTATTTTTGAATTGAGAGGTGACTCACCTGGCTGATATACAGAGCCGAATACTCGCCTGACTGACTGACAGAGTCGATGATTATTTTTGAATTGGGATTGAAAAACCGTAAGCAAAGGTATTCAGAAAACGTACTCACGGAACTTTTACAGAGGAGCACTATTGAGCATATCAAGATTGCTTGGTATATTCAACAGGACACCTCTCCCCTTTGCCTTTTCAGCATCGGGTTGTTCCTACCCCCAGTATAATAAGACTGGTCGAGGATTTTAGTTTCCTCTTGCCCCTTGCCTCAAGGACACTTGGCTGTCCGCACATTCTTATCATAATAGGTATCTGTTTAATAGATTGTTGAATTGTGACCGGATGAGGGTCGAAAACTATGGACAGAGGTGTTCAGAAAACGTACCCACGAGTCTCGGCAGAGGTGTTTAGAAAATATATCGAGATGACTAGGTTAGGGTAAGAAAACCATGAGCAGAGGTGTTCAGAAAACGTACTCATGGGGTCTTGATAGAGGTGTTCAAAAAACATACCAAGGTATTAAAGTAGAGGTGTAGTTTTGAACATACCGAAGGGGTCTCAGCAGAGGTGTTTACATAACGTACTAAGGTGACCATGTTAGAGTCGTCAAATCATGGGCAGAGGTGTTCAGAAAACGTACTGAGGTGACCGTGTTAGAGTCATCAAATCATGGGCAGAGGTGTTCAAAAAATGTATCCACGGGATCTCGGCAGAGATGTTCAGAAAATGTACCGAGGTGACCGTGTTAGAGTCAGCAAATCATGGGCAGAGGTGTTCAAAAAACATACTCATAGGGTCTCGGTAGAGGTGTTCAGAAAACGTACCGAGGTGACCATATTAGGGTCGGCAAATCATGGGCAGAGGTGTTTAGAAAATGCACCCACGAGTCTCGGTGGAGGTGTTCAAAAAATGTACCGAGGTGACCATGTTAGGGTCGGCAACCATGAGCAAAGGTGTTCAGAAAACGTACTCATGGGGTCTTGGCAGAGATATTTAGAAAACGTACCAAGGGGTTTCGACAGAGGTGTACTGTTAAACATACCGAGTAGATTGGATTTATATTATGGAGTAGCTCGCCTGGCTGACAGACAGAGTCGGTGACTCGCCTGGTTGACTGACAGAGTCGGTGATCGTGTTAAGATCATGGGGTGTATTATTTGTGTGATTATTTAAATCTCGCTGTCAGAGGTAAGATCTTAACATGGCAGGTTCGGTCGTTTTTGGGATGAGATGATTTGAATCTCGTTGTCAAAGGTAAGAGTTTAACATGACAGATTTATGAATTTTTTTAGCAAATCTTCAGTTATCAACGGATTTGACATACTTTTACCAATCGTTGTTTGCGTTGCGCTAGCCATGCTATTTCCCACAGCATGATGAGTTGTCGAGGATTTTATTTGGGCTTAAACGCCAAACGTTCCCTCTTCCCTTTGCCTTAGTGGCATTGGGTTGCTCATGCTTTTTACCTCAGTATGATGGGCTGGCAAAAAGTTTATTCTCTTCCCTTTGCTTTTGAAATATTGGGTGGTTCATACTTTTATCTCAAATGAGGAGTTAACGAGAATTTAAATTCCTCTCCCCTTTACTTTTGAAGCATTGGGTTATAAGTATCTTTAGGATAATATTATGACAAATTTGTCATGGGATTTTTAGCAAACCCCATCTATGAACGGATTTGATTTATCTTTACCAATCACCGTTAGCATTAGGCTAGCCATACTATTCCCCTCAGTATGATGAGTTGTTAAGGGTTTTGTTTGGACTTAGATACCAAACGTTCCCTCCCCCCTTTACCTTTTTGGTATTGGGCGATCGGGTTCATTCTCTTACCCTCAGTATGATAGGGTTAGCGAGAAATATTCGATTTCTCTTCCCGTTGTTTTTTAAGCATTGGGCGGTTGATTAATTAGCCTTCTCTTCCCTCTTTTTTATGAAGGTGTCTAAATTTAGTATTTCTTCAAGAATTTATCGTTGATAGGCATCATCATCCTGTCACCGTCTTGATTGCTCAAGCGATTGACTCCGTTTGAATGGACTGTTTCTACTACAAAAGGTTCTTTCCACTTGAGTTCGAATTTTTCCTTGCTCTTGTGGGTCATGATCATTGGTTTTTTGACAGTTAAGACCAAGTCATCTTCTTTGAAAGTTTTTCGTTTAACTTTTTTATTAAATTCTCTCGAGATGCGTGCTTGGTACAACTTGATTTGTTGCTTTGCTTTTAGGTATTTTTCATCCAGGGCTTCTAATTCTTGGAGTCGTTTTTGATATTTTTCTTCAGTTGTCATCTTTGTAGCAAGCACTACCCACAGGGATGGCATTTGGATTTCCAATGGTAAAACAACTTCACAACCATATGCCAAAGAGAGGGGTGTAGTTTTAGTTGGAGTTCGCACTGTCGTACGATAAGCCCACAAATACTCACCTAGCTTCTCGTCCCAATCGCGACGACTCAAAGAAATGAACTTTTGTAAAATTTTAACAATAGTCTTGTTGAAAGGTTCGGCTAATGCATTGGATGTCAGATTATAAGGCGTTGAAGTCACATCTTGAATTCTGAACTTAACGCAGAATTTCACGAAACCTTGACTAATGAATTGAGCCCCATTGTCGTGGATGATCCATCAGGGCATGCCGAAGCGATAAATTACTTAGTGTTTGATGAATTTGACCACATACGTTATCTTTTCTTCCCTCATGGGGACAGCTTCTGTCCATTTGTAGAAGTAGTCGATTATCGCCGATATGAACCGATGTCCTTTGGAGGATGGCGGAGTGATTGGTCCGATAATATCTATTCCCCATGTCTCGAACGGCCAACTGGAAATTGACGTATGCAAATACTCTGGAAGTTGATGTATGAAATTAGCATGAACCTAACAGGCATGACAACGCTTTGCATATGTTACTGCGTCTGTGATCATCTTGGGTCAGAAGTATCTAAATCTTCTAATGTGGTCCCAGAGTTTTGGTTCAGGCTGGTGGGCTCCGCAGGTCCCTTCGTGGATTTCTTTAACCACCTCCTGAGCTATACTTTTTGATAAGCAACGAAGTAGGATGTCGTTGTGAAATCTTCGATACAGAGTCTGGAGCATGGCGTTATAATAAAATTTTGTGGCCTTGTTTCTTATGGAAGTGGCTTTTTTAGGGTTCTCGGAGAGGATGCCGTACAACGCATAGCCCACAAGTAGAAAACGCCCGTCTCGTGGCTCAAATTTTATTCCAACTTAATTCGCTTCGTCTGCTTCCATGATTGCTTCTGGATGTAGGAGTTTGCCACTTCCAATGATGACAGGCTTAGTTGATCCGCTTGGTACGGCGAGGGTCACAACCAACGATGCAAGGGCATCGGTGTATGTGTTCTCGTATCTTGGCACATGGTCAATATAAAATTCTTCGAACTTGTTTGCTAGTCGCATTGTTGCTTGATGATACGATATGAGGATTTCATATTTTACCTCATATTCCCCAGTCATCTGGTTAATAACTAGTTTTGAATCACCATATACTTTGATATGCCTCACCCCTAATTGCCAAGCTATCTGGAGGCCAGTGATAAGGGCATTGTACTCTACTACATTATTTGTGCAGGGTATGGTTAACGAGTATCTTTCAGGTATCATGTGCTTGTGGGGAGATACTAGTATGACCCCCACACCAACAACATCTCTTCTTGTTGTCCCATCAAAGAACATTTGTCACATCTGTTCTTCAGAGGTTGCGTTGACTTCCACGATTTCATCTGAGATGTCAGCCTGGAGTTTAGAGTTTTCTGAAACTGGGTGCTTGGCGAGAAAGTCTGCTATGGTTTGACCTTTCGTTACTTTCTGAGGCACGAAATGTATGTCATAGAGAGACAATAATAATGCCCAATTGGCGAGCTAGCCACTTAATGATCCCGGATTAGTCATGAGCAATTTCAGCGGGTTTACCCAAGAAATGACATGTATCGTCTGGCCGACTAGGTTGTGTCGCAGCTTTTGGACCACGAACACTAGCGCTAGGCACTCTTTTTCAATTGGGTTGTACCGATGCTCTGCACCAATTATTATCCAACTCAAATAGTAGATTACATGTTCCTGATCTTGATCATTATGTTAAGCCAATAGAACCCCCAGGGCGTGGTCCATTGCTCGCACATAGATCAGAAAAGGCTTTCCTGAAACAGGTGCCATTAACACAAGCGGCTTTGTGAGGTAATCTTTAATGTCCTTATAAGCTCATTGAAAATCTTTATCCCAGACGAATAAGACTCCCTTCTTCATTAACTTCGAGAATGGCTGACACTTCCCTGACAGATTTGTTATAAACCGCCGGATATATACCAGCTTGTCTTGCAACCCCCTGAGTTCTCTTAGGTTTTTTGGTGGCTGCATTTCTTTTGCTTTGACCTTATCAGAGTCAAGGTGGATTCCTTTTGAAGTCACCACAAATCCTAAGAACTTTCCGCTTGATACTCCGAGAAAGGACTTGGTAGGATTCATTTTCAATTGATGTTTTCTCAAGATATCGAACATCACCCTCAAGTTTTGCAGGTGATCTTCTTTCTTTTCACTCTTAATGGCGAGGTCATCCACATAACACTCGATGGTTTTATGTAAGTGTTCTTGAAAGATGACGCACATAGCCCATTGGTAAGTAGCGTCGGCATTCTTCAATCCAAAGGTGTGACGCCCCCACTTTGGCTCTACTTTTTTTTTTTTCCTAAGTGGGCGACATTGCTTAAATACTATAAATAACTCAACAGTCCCATGATTTTGGAATAACCGTAACTACTGCCATGTCAAGATGATTGACCATGTCTGAAACTGAAAGGATTTCATTTATACAGAGAGTTAATTACATAGAATGGCACACTGCTCTAAATATTTACACTAAAGAGGTAAATATTACAAGTTAAAGCAGTGCCCAGAAAAAGGAAACAATAACATGAAGTGCGAAGTACCCAAAAGGTGTTGTGCTGCTAGTACCCTCTACTCGACCTGGTTGGTGAAGTAAGGATCGTTGTCTGGAGCAATCTCCCCTTCTCTTCTTTCGTGATCTGGGCTTAAGAAAATCCAGGGGATTAAACCCAGCAAGTAACACAAAAACAAGAAACACGTGTACTTTCACAGTACAAATAAATAAAAGAATAAATAAATTACGTTGATACAATCGTATCTTAAGAATGCTGAAAATGAATTGAGTAAGACTATTCATTCAAATAGCAGAAACAAACCATGTAAAGATGACAAGTGTAAGCGAAGTAAATATCAATCATATTGCATATAACCAGAACAATGTAAATCATTCACAAGCTTCGATATCAATCATGTTGCATGTAACCAGAACAATGTAAATCATTCACAAGCTTCGATATCAATCATGTTGCATGTAACCAGAACTATGTAAGTCATTCACAAGCTTCGTGTAAAATTTAATAGGTCCATATCATGTTAGTGTTGGAATTGAAACTCAATGATGGATAAGATAGCACGCAGTTTCTCATATTGTACAAGTGCCCGTGCATACCCGGGACCCGACCTCTAATTCATGGCGCTGAACCATGACACACCGCTAGGTGCTACAAGTCAGATCCCGTTAAATGAAACAAGTAACGAGTATCACCCATATGGTGACTCATGTATCAGATGGTGGCTCAGTACCACCCAGTGCTGCTAGTAAAAGGCCCTCAGCACCGAATCAAGAAGTTGGCCAACAAGATCCTTGTACAATACAGTACTTATCTATCCATCATGTAGTTTTTCCCATGTTAGTAATGCATATGATATGCGTGAATTAAAGGAAACACGTGGACTCTCATGTCAAATTGTACACATATCATTTCACAAGAATCAAGATTTGGAATCATGTACACATGTATTATAAGGATGCTTCATGTCATGTAATAATGATACTAGAACTTGTAATCATGTCATGTAATAAAGATACTAGAACTTGTTATCATGTCGTGTAATAAGGATACTAGAACTTGTAATCATGTCTTGTAATAAAGATACTAGAACTTGTTATCCTGTAATAAGGATACTAGAACTTGTGATAAGGATACTAGAACTTGTCATCATGAATAATCTTGCCTTCATGTATCATGTTGATATTCACATGTCATGTTATCATAAATCCGCGAATCATGCCAAGTGTATAAATCCGTGTTTCTCTTGAAACTGAAAATAGGCCAACGCGAGGCTAAAAATTGCCAAACGCGAGGCTAAAAATTGTCAAACGCGAAGCTAAAAATATAGCCAAACAGGAAGCAGAAAAAAGCCAAACGCGAGGCTAAAAATTGTCAAACGCGAGGCTAAAAATTTCCAAACGCGAGGCTAAGCCAAAAATAGCCAACAACCGTAAATCAGGCTAAGTATGCAGTCTAGAAATTTTTCTAAGTATGCAGATCCAATATGATGTGAATTTATCCATAAAGAAAAAGGAATCATGTACTCATAATAAAAATCAAATAATTTCCAAGAAAGATCATACATGCTACTTGTACTCAAATACGATTCAAAGAGAGAACAAGAACAAGGTGATACTTGCATCTATTCCCTCTAATCTCCTCCTTTGTTGTAGCAAAGCCTCCCTTCTATTTCCGTTACTCAACGAACTAGAAGAACCAAGGGTGATTTCTATTTTGTTCTTTTTGATAAGAATTCTCTTTGAGAGAATAAGGTTATATATATCTAAGGGCATTTTGGTCACCTTATCCTCTAGCCTAGTCCTAAGGCTTCTTGCATGCATGACCAATGTCAAGTAGAGTGCCACCTCTCATTCTCTTCTAACAACTTATCCCCACAAAAGGCCAAGGTGGTGCCCTTACAAATTAAATTTAAATTTGAAGGTGTATAGAAAGAAACTTTTGCCTTGATAATTTGAAATGATAGTTTTGGGGTGTTACATTCTACCCACCTAATAAAAGAATTTCGTCCTCGAAATTCCAATTTTAAAAGGTATACTATTATATACAGGTACGTGTTGTCATATAAAAATAGACTCAACTTACATACCTGATAATGAAAATAGGTACGGGTATTTTGTTTTGATGTCGCCTTCAAGGTCCCAAGTGGAGTCCCCAGGTGATCGTGCATCCCATGAAACAAGGACCAACGGTATCACTATGTTCTTTAGGATTTTCTCCCGTCGATCGATGATTGCTACAGGTTGTTTCTCATACTTTAGATCGGATCTCAGATCCACCTCGGACAAGTCCACAGCCTTATGTTCATTGCCCAAGCACTTCCTTAATTGCGACACATGGAATACATCATGAATAGTTTCCATCTCAGGTGGTAATGATAATCTATATGAAAGGTTCCCAATTTTTTCTGTAATTTCGAATGGTCCAATATATCTTGGACTAAGTTTTCCCTTCTTGCCGAATCTAATCACTCCCTTCATTGGCGATATCTTGATAAATACCTTATCTCCTATTTCAAACTCCAATGATTTTCTACGTCGATCTGCCCATTTCTTTTGTCTATCTTGTACAACTTTCATATGTTCCCTAATAATCTTTACTTGCTCTGTTGCTTGAGTAATTAATTCAGGTCCCAAAATACTCCGCTCTCCAACCTCGTTCCAACATAATGGAGATCTACACTTCCTGCCATATAAAGCCTCAAATGGTGCCATTTTGATACTCTCTTGATAGCTATTATTGTAGGAAAACTCCGCCATATATAAATGGTCTTCCCAAGATCCTCCAAAATCTAGCATACATGCTCTAAGCATGTCTTCAAGTATTTGGATAGTTCGTTCTGATTGTCCATCTGTTTGTGGGTGATATGCCGAAGACAAGTCTAAATGTGTTCCTAAACTATCCATCAATTTCTTCCAGTATTGTGATCTAAATCTTGTATCTCTATCTGAGACAATTCTAAATGGAACTCCATGTAACCTCACCACTTCCTGCATGAATCTTTTTGCTAATGCTTCTGTTGACTGACCAACCCTAAATGGGATGAAATGAGCTGACTTGGTCAGTCGGTCCACTACCACCCAAATCGCATTATTACCTTTGGTGCTCCTTGGTAATCCCGTAACAAAATCCATTGATATTTGTTCCCACTTCCATTCTGGAATTGCTAAGGGTTGAAGTAATCCAGCTATTTTCTGATGTTCGACCTTCACTTGTTGGCAAGTAGGACACATGGATACATGTCTTGCAATTTCTTTCTTCATGCCTGGCCACCAGAAGTACCTCTTCATATCCTTGTACATCTTATTGCCTCCGGGATGAATGGAATATGCTGATTTATGAGCTTCTTCTAAAACTCTCTTCCTTGTCTCTCCCTTGGGCACCCATAACCTCTCCCTGAATCTAATAGTCCCATCTGAGTGTATCTTCATCTCAGGCCTCTTACCTGTCTCAATTTTGCTCTTTAACCTTTGGAAGCTTTCATCATCAACTTGGGCTTGCTTGATCTGCTCTATCAAGGGTGACTGTAGTCGCATTTCCATAAGTTGTGCTATCATTCCTGGTAGAATTATTTCCAAATCCATCCTTTGTATTTCTGCCAACAATTCCTTTTGTCGAGTCAATCTTTCTATTGCAGGTCTTCTACTCAGAGCATCTGGCACTATATTGATCCTTCCTGGATGATATTTAATTTCCAAGTCATAATCTGCTACTAACTCCAACCATCGTCTATGTCTCATATTTAGTTCCTTTTGAGTGAAAATATATTTCAAACTTTTATGGTCAGTGTACACTTCCACCCTTTGTCCTAGTAAGTAATGTCTCTAAATTTTCAAAGCATGAATTATTGATGCTAGTTCCAGGTCGTGAGTGGGATAATTTCTTTCATGAGGTTTTAATTGTCTTGATGCAAACTCAATCACTCTTTCATGCTAAGTCAACACGCATCCCAGTTCTAGTTTTGAAGCATCACTATAGATTTTCATTCCTCCAGTGTTATCTGGAATTTCTAACACAGGTGATATTGTCAGTCTTAGTTCAATTCTTCAAATGCCTTATCGCACCCTTCCGTCCAGACATATTCGATTCCCCTTCGCGTCAACTTAGTTAGAGAAGATGCAATTTTTGCAAAATCTTGTACAAACCGCCTGTAATATCCAGCCATCCCCAGAAAGCTGCGAACTTCTGATACTGATTTTGGTACAGGCCATTCCATCACAGCCTCTATCTTTTTAGGATCTGCTGATACACCATTTTCAGATATTATATGACCCAAGAAAGCAATTTGATTCAACCAAAATTCACATTTGCTCAATTTTTCGTATAGCCTTTGTTCCCTTAAAGTTTGTAATGCTATCCTCAAATGTTTAACGTGCTCTTCTCTATTCTTAGAGTAGATCAATATATCATCAATAAATACCACCATAAATTTATCCAAATACTGAGTAAAAACATGGTTCATCAAATTCATAAACACCGCTGGAGCATTAGTTACTCCAAATGGCATCACTAAATATTCATAATGACCATGTCTGGTTCTAAATGCAGTCCTTGGGATATCTTCTGTTCGGACTCTTACTTGATGAAATCCTGAACGAAGATCTATTCTTGAGAATACTTTCGCTCCTTCAAGTTGATCGAATAGATCAGTTATCCTTGGCAATGGGTATTTATTCTTAATTGTTACTGCATTCAAACCTCTGTAATCTATACATAACCTTTTACTCCCGTCCTTCTTTCCTACCAATAGTACTGGAGCTCCCCAAGGTGACACACTGGGTCTTATAAAACCCAATTGCATTAACTCACCCACTTGCTTCTTGACTTCTTCTAGTTCTGCAATCCCCATTCGATAAGGTGGCTTACAAACTGGTTCAGCTCCAGGGATAATATCAATAGTAAATTCTACTATCCTTACTGGTGGTAGTCCAGGTATCTCTTCAGGAAAAATATCCAAGAATTCTGATACTACCGGGATCATCCCTTCTCCTATTTCCATAGCTTCCAAAACTCCTCCCTTTGGAAACACCTTAGATTTAGCTGGTTCTAGGGATTGGCTTCCACTGACAAATTCAAACTCTGGATAGTCAGGAATCTGAAATACTACTCTCCTTCTCCTACAGTCTATCACTGCATAGAAGGTGCTCAACCAATCCATACCTATGATAACATCATATCCTCCTCCACTAATAACTAGTAGATTGGCATAAAATTCCTTACCATCAATTACTAATGGACATAGTTTACACTCTTTATTAGTCATGATACTACCATTCCCGGTCTCAATATTCCACCCCGCAGGTAAGATAGTGAAATCAATAAGATTACGGGAAACAAACATGCTAGTGATGAAACTGTGTGATGCTCCAGAATCAAATAAAACAGTTGCCGGTCTATTATTAACCAATATCATACCTGTCACGACTCCTCCAGTGGTTTGAACTTCTTCTGCATTCATTAGTCTAACTTGCCCTTGCCTCCGTCCTGCTCCTTCTCGGGCCCAAACATAGGTTTGTTGTCGGTTCTCCCAGGTTCCTTTCTGGCCTGGTCTTGGAACTCTCTGGGCCGACATTGTTATTGGCCTGGTTGTTGCTTGAAACGGGACCTTGGTTATTGTTGATTGTTGGGCCTTTGGGCAATCTCTCAATTGATGACTAGCAGATCCGCATGCCAGGCACCACCCCAGTTCTTTCTTGTTCTTTGGACTGTAGCATTCTTTCCAATATTATCGTTGTAGTTTCTTGTGTCTGCGCTACTCTTTCCACTATAGTTCTAAGCTCAGACTCTTCACCCGTAGGATTTGGGTTTGCGCTAGCAGAAGATTGGTTCGTCATTATTCTGTGACGGACCAAGGAAGATTAATCAGATGGAGTTTCAAGATAGATATTCCAAATGAATTAGAAACAATAAAATAGGCACGATACTAGATCTGATGGATATCAAAGATAAGGAAGAAGTGTCAAGAGTGTATCTTAGACATGTTTTCATGTGGCAGTAGTCATATGGTCTCCCACCTAAACCTAGGCTCTGATACCAAATCTGTGACGCCCCCACTTTGGCTCTACTTTTTTTTTTTTCCTAAGTGGGCGACATTGCTTAAATACTATAAATAACTCAACAGTCCCATGATCTTGGAATAACCGTAACTACTGCCATGTCAAGATGATTGACCATGTCTGAAACTAAAAGAATTTTATTTATACAGAGAGTTAATTATATAGAATGGCACACTGCTCTAAATATTTACACTAAAGAGGTAAATATTACAAGTTAAAGCAGTGCCTAGAAAAAGGAAACAAGAACATGAAGTGCGAAGTACCCAAAAGGTGTTGTGCTGCTAGTACCCTCTACTCGACCTGGTTGGTGAAGTAAGGATCGTTGTCTGGAGCAATCTCCCCTTCTCTTCTTTCGTGATCTGGGCTTAAGAAAACCCAGGGGATTAAACCCAGTAAGTAACACAAAAACAAGAAACACGTGTACTTTCACAGTACAAATAAATAAAAGAATAAATAAATTACGTTGATACAATCGTATCTTAAGAATGCTGAAAATGAATTGAGTAAGACTATTCATTCAAATAGCAGAAACAAACCATGTAAAGATGACAAGTGTAAGCGAAGTAAATATCAATCATGTTGCATATAACCAAAACAATGTAAATCATTCACAAGCTTCGATATCAATCATGTTGCATGTAACCAGAACAATGTAAATCATTCACAAGCTTCGATATCAATCATGTTGCATGTAACCAGAACTATGTAAGTCATTCACAAGCTTCGTGTAAAATTTAATAGGTCCATATCATGTTAGTGTTGGAATTGAAACTCAATGATGGATAAGATAGCGCACAGTTTCTCATATTGTACAAGTGCCCGTGCATACCCGGGACCCGGCCTCTAATTCATGGCGCTGAACCATGACACACCGCTAGGTGCTACAAGTCAGATCCCGTTAAATGAAACAAGTAACGGGCATCACCCATATGGTGACTCATGTATCAGATGGTGGCTCAGTACCACCCAGTGCTGCTAGTAAAAGGCCCTCAGCACCTAATTAAGAAGTTGGCCAACAAGATCCTTATACAATACAGTACTTATATATCCATCATGTAGTTTTTCCCATGTTAGTAATGCATATGATATGCGTGAATTAAAGGAAACACGTGGACTCTCATGTCAAATTGTACACATATCATTTCACAAGAATCAAGAGTTCAAGAATCAAGATTTGGAATCATGTACACATGTATTATAAGGATGCTTCATGTCATGTAATAATGATACTAGAACTTGTAATCATGTCATGTAATAAAGATACTAGAACTTGTTATCATGTCGTGTAATAAGGATACTAGAACTTGTAATCATGTCTTGTAATAAAGATACTAGAACTTGTTATCCTGTAATAAGGATACTAGAACTTGTGATAAGGATACTAGAACTTGTCATCATGAATAATCTTGCCTTCATGTATCATGTTGATATTCACATGTCATGTTATCATAAATCCGCGAATCATGCCAAGTGTATAAATCCGTGTTTCTCTTGAAACTGAAAATAGCCCAACGCGAGGCTAAAAATTGCCAAACGCGAAGCTAAAAATTGTCAAACGCGAAGCTAAAAATATAGCCAAACAGGAAGCAGAAAATAACCAAACGCGAGGCTAAAATTTGCCAAACGCGAGGCTAAAAATTGTCAAACGCGAGGCTAAAGAAATAGCCAAACAGGAAGCAGAAAATAGCCAAACACGAGGCTAAAAATTGTCAAACGCGAGGCTAAAAATTGCCAAACGCGAGGCTAAGCCAAAAATAGCCAACATCCGTAAATCAGGCTAAGTATGCAGTCTAGAAATTTTTCTAAGTATGCAGATCCAATATGATGTGAATTTATCCATAAAGAAAAAGGAATCATGTACTCATAATAAAAATCAAATAATTTCCAAGAAAGATCATACATGCTACTTGTACTCAAATACGATTCAAAGAGAGAACAAGAACAAAGTGATACTTGCCTCTATTCCCTCTAATCTCCTCCTTTGTTGTAGCAAAGCCTCCCTTCTATTTCCTTTACTCAACGAACTAGAATAACCAAGGGTGATTTCTATTTTGTTCTTTTTGATAAGAATTCTCTTTGAGAGAATAAGGTTATATATACCTAAGGGCATTTTGGTCACCTTATCCTCTAGCCTAGTCCTAAGGTTTCTTGCATGCATGACAAATGTCAACTAGAGTGCCACCTCTCATTCTCTTCTAACAACTTATCCCCACAAAAGATCAAGGTGGTGCCCTTAGAAATTAAATTTAAATTTGAAGGTGTATAGAAAGAAACTTTTGCCTTGATAATTTGAAATGATAGTTTTGGGGTGTTACAAAAGGGTATTACTGTGTAGTAATAAATTTTGAGCGATGTTCTAAACACTGTGTGTTTCTCGTCTTCTGGATACATTTTGATTTGGTTGTATCCCGAGAAACCATCCATTAAGGACATCCGCTCAAATCCACATGTGTTATCAATCATGACATTCGTGATGAGGAGTGCGAGTTCATCTTTTGGGTATGCAGCGTTAAGATCTCGGAAGTCTATGCATATCCTTATCTTGTCATTTTTCTTGAGCACTGACACGATGTTTGCTACCCAGCCAGGGTGTTGCTCTTTGTGGATGAATCCTCAGTCTATTAGCTTCTTCACTTCAGACTCTGGGTTCTATCAATTCGGGCTTGAAGCGTCTTTTTTGCTACTTTACAGGTTTAGCATCCGGCTTAATATTGAGTCGGTGCATGGCAACTTGTGGGTCCAAGCCAGGCATATATTTGTAGCTCCATGCGAATACGTCGGTGTATTCTCTTATAAGAGATACGAGATTCTCGTTCTCTTGAGGAGTGAGACTCTCACTTATAAAGATGGGTTTCGGATCTTCTTCAGTCCCCATATTGACTTGAACCACTTAGTCTTTAGTTGGCGGTTGATATCCCATTGGATATCCATGTGTTGTGCCTAGGCATCATCTGGTTCATCATGGCTTACTGAAACCATATTCGCAACAAAGGCCTTGAATATTACACTTGTACTGATGTCAGAATCCCATTCTACTATTTTTTTTAGGATTTTTTTATTCAATTGAGTCAATGTACTCTCTTCCCGAGGATTCGGAAGTAGTTACATGTCCCAACCCCCTGCGGGTTTTATGATAATAATTAGGATTCTTTCCTCGTGGGACAAACGAACACAAAAGATTTTGTCATCCTTTTCGAAGTTTAATCCCTGGCTGCGATTAAAATTGTAACCCATCTTCTTCATCATTTGATAAAAAACTGATTCGTAATGGCCAAATTGAGGTGTCGTTTGATCATTGCTTTCACTATTTATGGTAGGCTCGGGCCGCGACTCAACTCGCCCGAATATTATCGGTTGTTGGTCTGACCATCGAGCGAGCACCTCAAAAGTAGCCCCGTTCGCATTGTGAATTTTGGTCTGACCAGTAAACGACGACCATATTGGCAAATAGAATGCCGCTAGAGTCTCCCACTTAGATATGCTATCTATTTTTGTGCTTGTAGAAGATGGAGTAGAATCCAAAGCAACAGTAGGAACATAAGCAAAACCTATGTTTTCATTAATAATTCACTCGTCCGCCTCATCAGCAGCATTGGTTACATCAAAATCATTAATATTGATTACAATAAGATTTATTTCGAACTCACAGTCCTCTTCATCTGATGGCTCAGGTTCAGTGTCCTCTTCGTTGCCACTGTCGTAATCCCCTTTGCCATTCTTTGTTGATTCTGCGGATGCCTCTGCTGTCTCTATACAGCATGGCATCCGTGAAGTATTTCTCCACTCTTTTAAAGGGCTGCTTGTCGGCGATCAGCTTGTGGACTGTCCCCTGATCATCGCAATATTTCATGCATTCGTGGAAAATAGTGGGCATCACAATGTTTGAATGAATCCAAGGACGCCCTAAAAACATATTGTAAGAAGTGTCGGCCTCGATGACATAATACGTTGCCTCTGACTTCAGACTTCCAATCTGGCAGTGAAGTCGGATCTTCCCCTAGGGATGACTTTTATTGGAGTTAAAACCAAAAATAAAAATGTTGGTGGGCGTCAGTCGACTAACTAAGATACCAAGCATCTGCATCAATCTCCTTGGGATGATGCTTAAGGCGGACCCCAGATCTATGAGAATTCGATCTACTTTAAGAGAGTCCATGTATCTCACATAATACAAGGGTCTGTTATGCTTAAAGTTTTTGACCTGCATGTCATCCGACGAGAAGGTAATATATGGAACCTGCCTCATCACTTGGTTGCAGTGACGGCAAGGCTCCTCTTTGTCCATGGACAGCTCTACAATTTGAGTCAAAAAGGCTTCGGAGTCAGCCAGAGCTTCTCTCAATGCGTCTCTGGTTGTCTTGGACAATCGCAACAACTTGTAAAGAGTTATGCAGGCCGGGATATTGGCTAGCTGGGCAAGCACATCAAATTTAAATGGCGCACCAACTGCCTCGCCATCCTTCCTTGTTCCTTTCTGGAAGCGGAGCTCTTTCTGCTTGGAAAGCGACTCTTCATTCGTCATGGTGGGTTCGTCAGGCTACACTTTGGAGTAAGTTTTGAGATAGCTCCTCCCCGATCAAGTTCCTTACGGGCCTGCCTTATCATGATGATTGGCCAAAGCTGATACTTCCGTTTCGAAGTCGGTTAACATACTTGGTGATCTTCCTCGATGATTGCAGAAATCACGTGGCAAGTTTTTCCTTTGCTCAACTTCTGTTTATTCGATGAAGACCATTGCTTATCGTTCAAAAGATTTATATGTACCCACATAATCTCACCTTTTTTCGTAGTGACTGGGGAGAAACATTTTTCCTTCATACTATGTGGGTCGTGATAAACCAGCACCATCTTTCCAGCAGGCACCAGGGACACTCCTGCAGGAAACTCATTAGTTCCCACCGTTAGAGTGACCACGTTAGTTGTCACTCTTTTATGCTTCGAGTTTAGTAGAATTACTTTGACTTCGATTAGTGCCTAGATCTTTCTTTTTAATGTATAGCAATCTTTCATAGCATGCCCCAAGTTCTGATGATAGAGACAGTACTTAGGGTTGTTGGTCTTTCCCGCTTCCTTCGGTCTCGGATTGGAGGGAAACTGGAGCATCTCTTTCCTGTTGAGCAAATTGAACAGTGTCACTGTTTGCTCATCTTTGAAGTCATAGATAGGTGAGGAGTACTGCTTGGACGCGCCTTTCTCTTTCTGATCTTTGAGCTTCTGTTGCAGAAGCGTTCCCGCTACCATAGCCTCTTTTTTTTCGATCGGAATTTTTGAGGATATCGTCATTCTTCCAGGGCATTTCTTGTGGGACATTGTTCTCCCAAACGGTGGATGAGATTTTCAGCTAGTTCGCCTTACTTAACTAGCTCTTTCTACCTTTTAGATTCAACCACTCACATTTTGACCAATATCTCAGTTTGCAAGTTGTACTTCCAAGTCTCCACCAATGTCTCTTGTGACATGCCATGCGAGTATCACATTGACATCTCGCGGAAACACTCGATAAAGCTTTTAATCGTCTCATCATCTTTTCGCTTATTTGCCAGAAGAGAGTGAATGGATACTTTAGCGTCATGCTAGGAACACTCTCTCCATGTCAGACCAAGCATTGATGGTTTTCGGGGGCAACTGCATAAAACAAGTGAATGCAGGCCCTCGCAGGGTACTCGCAAAATTTTTTGTCATCACTGGGTCATTGCCCATGAGATGGCCAGTCTGCGACAGAAAATAATACATATGTTGGTTCAGGGATCCCTTCCCATCATATGACTCTAACTTGAGAGGCTTGTATTTTGTCGGAAACGGGGCGAACTCCCACTTTATCGGGTAGAGTCTCGTAATCCCTATTTCTTGCAATCCTTTGCAGTGCATCAAGGCTTCTATCTGGTTTTGAAGCTTCTCTATTCTTTCGGTGTGAGAATCAACATAATATTCGCCTTCACTACCTTTTCCTCCGGTGTCTCCGTTAGATTCAGCTTCATCCTTCTTGGTTTTATCACGGTTGGATTCGGTTTCATCCTTCTCTTTGTTTGTTTTATCATAAGGGGAAGAACCCCCTGCACCGTCTTCTATGTTCTTTTGATTGTTTTCCAAGACCTTCGTGAGCATCGCCTTGAGATCTTCGATACTTTTTTGTTGCTCCTGGATGAGGCATTCTTGTGCCTCAATTCTCTGTCTCATCTCAGTAGATGGCTTGGTCATATGAACTGTCCCCCTATCAGATTGAGAAGAAGCATACAATCTCGGCGTTGCTATGGTCGAGTGATCGCTAAGCTCGTCATATTCCTCATCAAAGCCTCCAACTAGTTTTTTGTAATTGTGAGGAACTATCACACTTGTCTTGAGGCATGTGTTATGATAGGTCTTTTCTGCTTCAATGTCGGAGACATAGCCATCTGCGACTGGTTTCTTACCTTTATTCACCATATTTGATGGAAAAATGGACAGTTCTTGGTCTGAGACTCGTCTCTGCAGTCGTCTTCTCTTCAGAATGCAAGATTCCAGTGCTGACAGCTGACTGAACACCGATGTTCTCGGGGTTTCACAGCTACAATGAGTCAAAACTGCGGCAATTAATTTTTCGTAGCAGCATAACCGATGGGGTTGCGCGGCTTCCCTTTTGTTCGTGAGATAACTCTATAAGTCCGGAGTTTCTTCTTGTGGTGCAGATATAATCATTTTTTGGGAACGAAGTCTGCTTCTTGATTGATGTCTATCGGTCCAGATATGCGGCTCAATGAAGTCAGGAAAGCTATACTTGTCAACCCCAAGACTAGTTCTATGTCCAGCATTGGTTTTGATACGTCTTGCATGAATGTGCCGGGTAGTCTTGCATCCTTCTGTTCTTTTGCGAGGCTGAGGCTTGACTCTTGCTTCGCACATTTGACGAGCCTGGCATGATCTAGCCTTGCACGCTGGTTTAGTTGAATTAGCCTCGCGTGCTGGACTAGATTTAGTCGGTTTTGAAATTTACTTGTGCTAGGCTGGCGAGGCTGAGGGCCGCTAGGCTGATTTTTGCCAAGCTGCAGGCTGCCATGCCAGCCTTGATGGCGACCGTTAGGCTGATCTTTGCCAAGTTATTTTTTGCCAAGCTGATAACCACTAGGCTGATTTTTGTCAAGTTGTCTTTCGCCAGGATGATGACCGCTAGGCTAATGACCGCTAGGATGAGGTCCGCTAGAATGAGGACCGCTAAGCTGATTTTTGCCAAGTTATTTTTTGCCAAACTGATGACCACTAAGCTAAGATCCGCTAGGCTGAGAACCGCTAGGTTGGCCACGCTAATGACTGCTAGGCTGAGAACTGCTAGGCTGATATCCGCTTGGCTGAGGACCACTAGGTTGATTTTTGCCAAGTTGCCTTTCGCTAGGATGACCACCACTAGGCTGATTATTGGCAAGTTGTCTTTTGCCAAACTGATGACCGCTAGGCTGACGATCGCTCGGCTAGTTTTCGCCAAGCTGCGGACCGCTAGGCTGGTCTTGGGCCTTTCATGCAAAACGAACTTTGAGCGCTCTACGGCGCGCCCTCCGATTCTGGTTGTAGATTTGGGTCCATTTTTGTGCCGTGATAGGTTCTACTTTGGCATTATATGCGGCAAGCTCCCTAAACATTGGGAGGCGCACAGTTGGGTTTGACAGACCATAGTTCGAAAATCCTCAAGGGGCTTTTGATTGATCAATGCCTCCTTGTCATCCAAGACCATGAAGTCTTTTTGTTCAGAGCTAGTCTTTTCATGCTCTTGCCACGCAGATCTCTTATGATATGGACTCGATGAGTTACGTAATCTTTATATTTTTTTTGGTCAACTTCAATCACCAGCATCTCGACCGTCTCTCCAATCTTGTTGGCGTCGGATTGGACCACCATCTCCTTTTTAGTATAGGAGATCTCTCCCACTGTGGTCGTCAGTCTGTTTTCGGAAAAACAGGGGATCTTTCCATTGCCATCGAATAAAGAAAAATTGCATATTATCAAAATTTATCTTTTTCTTTTTTGATTACAATGAAAAGAAATAAAGAAAAAATAGACAAAGAGGACTTATAGATCGTCGCTCTCTTTTAACAAAAGATCGTGGGATTCAAGGCAGCTATGAGGATCACTCTTTTCCCCGTTGATGATCTGACGTCGATGGTTGGAGGCGAACACGTTCTTCTTCTCTTCTATTCTTGGAGGAAGCACGAACTTCTTGCGCACGAGAGAGATCTAGCCAAAGGTTCTCTTTGAGTTCTCTTGGGGGGTATTTATAGGCCTCCAAGTTGTTGAGAAAGTTTCATTACAGATAGAATCGATATCTGGCTTCCTTGTAGATAGAATCGAGATCTCTTTGTAATCATGATGAGATATTCAAATCTTCTCTTAATTTTATTTGCTCCAGATTCATTGTATCGGGTCCTATTTCTGCACCCAAAAATAATTAAACTCAAATTAAAATTTGTAAAATTACTCAAATAGAAATTAATTTAGAATTCTGCATCCAAAAATCAATTTGAATTTGATTAGAATTTGTAGAATTATCAAACTATAATAGAATTAAATTAAAAATTCTTTATCCAAAAATTAATTTGATTTTGATTAGAATTTGGATGAGTTAGAGATTGCAAAACAACTCGAGACGAGACTGAAATATATTACGCACGAGGTGGGGTTCGCCGTGCGAAACGGGAGTTCGAGCAGGGTGAGCGGGCGGTGCTATGCGAAACCTGGCGACCGAGTGGCACCGTGCGAGATGGGTCGCGCACTCACCCGCGAGGCTGATTGGCAAGCCTCGCAGCCTAAAGAAGAATTTTTTATGCGTTTTGTTCTTCTATGCCTCATGAGCCTCGCGGACACCCGTGAGGGTGGGAGACTCGTGGGAGCACGCGAGGCTAATTAACTTTTTTTTAATTGGCCTTGTGAGCCTCGGGGGCGCCCGCAAGGCTCACAAGGCCAAAATTTTTTATTTTTTTAAAATTATTATTTATTAATTATTATTATTATTATTATTTGATATAGATTTGGATTCAGATTTTGAATTTGGACTTGGACTGGAATTTCAGATTCGGACTCAAACTCAAATTTTAGATTTAGACTCGAACTCGGATTTCAGATTAGTGCGAGGATAATTTTTCTCGTTTTACAGTTTTGTTTGCGACATGACACATTGTACCAATATGACTGATCCATGATGGACATGATAGTAAGTATAGTGATATGGCATGAAAATGGAACATAGTAATGTTGCATATACATAATCTAATAATGAATTGTTAGGGATATCATGGATGATGGAGGTGGATATGTATATGTGAAGGAGCGAATCATGTCATGGTGTCATTATAAATTAAGTGTATCATATATTATAACTCGGGGTAGGGAGAATCTATATGATATATTAGAGTTATGTCGTATAAAAATTATTATAATTTTAGGGCTGAGATCTTTTACTGTAACGGTTTGGATGGTACTAAATTACCGATTGATAATCAGTATCCAGTGTAGTATGTCTATTACTGTAATGTAGTGCGGGGTGTGAATTGAGTACCCAGCGGTATATCATGCTTCAGCTCCATGAGATTGAGACCGGAACTTAAGTATGTACGGGCACTAAAACGATAATGGAAAATAGTATTATCTTATCCATTAATACAGTTATTACAATTAGCTTGGACGATGACAGAGACTAATAGAATATATGATCAAGATACATAAAATAATTGTTTCATCATGCTTGTTTATTTATTTATTTATTTATACTTGCTTACGTGCCAAATCTATATGTTCATAACCGACACTAATATGAGCATGTCCACGTATATTGATACTCCTGTACTATGATAGTACACAATTTTCTTTCCTTTAAGTGTTACTTACTGAGTTTAATCTCCTGAGTTCTAAACCCAAGTATTGAAAAAACGGAGAGAGAGCCTGCACCAATCGAAAATCTATACTTCATTGATCAAGCCAAACGTCAGTAAGAGGTGGATCTCCTATTACAATCTTGTATATACTGTTCATATTTCATTTTGTAGGGCATTATTCCTTTTTTAATTCTTTTTTGCACATGTCTAAAACAGTGTGCATTTTCATGTAATTAACCATGTATTTTATAAATGTAACTTCAGTTTCAGACATATTATTTATTCATCTGTCATGGAAGTAGTTACAGTTATTTCAAGATCCGGTGACTGTTGAGTTGTCTAGCATTATTTTAAGTTGTATCCTTCGCCTGGAAAAGCAGCTAAAAATGGGAATGTTACATGTTTTAGTGTCAAGGGATGGATTAATAATAATTAGTGGTTATTTTGATTGATTCCCTTCCCCCTTATTATTGATTATGATTTGATTTTTGTTGGCAGTGAAAATTTCTAAATAAAAAGAATTTTCCACAACAGAACGCGGAGCTAACTCAATAGCTCCGCGTCTGGCTACTTTTAGCCTCGCGTTTGAGTAAAACGCGGAGATGATCAATAGCTCCGCGTTAGCTCCGTGCACTGGTTATTTAGTTTCGCGTTTTGATGAGTTTAACTCCGCATGAACAGATAATCAGGATCTCAAATTGATTGAGATTATAATTTGGGCTTATCTAATACCCAAATTGAATCCAATCAGAATTCCAAATCAAGAGATTTAAATCAATATTAAATATTTGATTAGAATCCTTGATGAATACAAAAATCTTGATTCCTATTCTTATGGAAACCTTCTATTCCTATTCCTATGGAAATCTTGATTTATATTCTTATGGAAACCTTCTATTCCTATTCCGATGGAACTCTATATTCCTATTCCTATGGAAAGTTTTATTCCTATTCCTATGGAACTCTTTATTCCTATTCCTACGGAAACTCTCATAATCACTAAAGTCTATAAATACCCTCTTTGAGGAGACTTTAGGGATCATCAATCAAGAACAGATCAATCAATCAAGAATAGATCAATCAATTCATGATCATCTATCTTCTTTCGATCCTTTGGCAATTCAAGTACGCGAGAGAGCCTTGAAGTCTTGGGTGATCATCTTCTTTTCCTCTTAGAGAATTCAAGTTAAGCGAGAGAGCCTTGAGTTCGGGAAAGATCAGAAAAGAAGATCGTCTACAGTCGGCCGATATCTTCGAGAGAGAAGATTTCAACGTACCAATCGTCAAAAGGAGCTGCTTGATAGATCCCATCGCCACAGATCCCACACAACATATTGTAAAAGAGAGAGATTGAACTATAAGATCCTCTCGTTTGTTCTCTTTATATCTTGTTCACTTCTATTGTAATCTAAGATGTATTCAATGGAAGGAAGCAAAGGAACTTTTGCGGCGAACAAACTGGCGACCACAGTGGGAGTCGTCTCTTTCACTGATGAAGAGATCGTGGCGCAATCAGACGCTGATATGATCGGATCCGAAGTAGACACGCTGGTTGTTGAAATCGACCAGCAGAAGTACGAGGAGTTCCTCTCCTCCGGATCAGGTGACTTGGATGAGACACGGCATTATCGTCGCATGTACTCCAATACCCGAGCGACGGGTAGAAAGGTATCCACCGAGAGACGGGGATCCTTGGAGACTGCGGCTATAGGGCCGGAGTCCACACAAGAAACCCTAGCCGAGGATGAGCTTCCGATTGCCGAAGAAGACCTGGGGACTGGATTGACCAGAACCCAACTCCGAAATATGAAACGGAGAGCGAGGCGTAGAGCCCTCAAAGCCCGCCTTGGACGCGGAGCTAATACCAGAGGACGCGAGGCTATGGTCCCTCGCAAACTGACTCGCGCTACCCGCGAGACCAGTCTCTACCGCGTTAAACGCGAAGTTACAACTTGCCTTAAAAGCAAGGAAAAGCCAGCGTGTGATATTCCACGCGAGATTACTGCTGAGCTTAGAGAGAGACGCGAAGCCAGCAAAATTTGCGCTAGTCGCAAAACATATCACACTCGCGAGAGACGCGAGTATAAAAATTCTGTAAAGCCAGCGTGTGATTCTCCACGCGAGGCTGATACTAAGCCAAGCGAGAAGCGCGAGGCTACTTGCGAGAAACGCAAGACTCATGACACTCGCGAGAGACGCGAGTATAAAAATTCTTTAAAGCCAGCTTGTAATTCTCCACGTGAGGTTAATACTGAGCCAAGCGAGAAGCGCGAGGCCAGTAATACTTGCAATAAATGCAAGATTTTTGATACTCGCGAGAAGCGTGAGGATGATTGGCAAATAGTTGTCAGTCGTAAAAACCGTGCTAGGCACGAAGCTATGACTTGCGTTAGTCGCAAGGGTAAGCCAGCGTGCAAGAGTTTCCCTTCACGCGGGGCTATTATTCTAGAAGCTAAACTTCTAAAGACACGCCAAGCCAGCGAGAAACGCGAGGCTAACGTGGCAAAACACGGAGCTACTCTTCAGGCCCGCAATACAAAACGCGGAGCTATTTCTAAGTTTCGCGTAGATCAACTTGACTGCAAAATCAAAGCTGACCCTCGCATCAGTAGATTAGAACTGGACTCCAGTAGTCCTAAGAAGCTTCAGTGGGTTTCTAGACCCTCACAAGAATTGAATGGGTCCTACGACTCCATGGCTAAGGGCGCTGATCTCAGAGAGTATCTGTCCAAAAAGAGGGGCATAGAACAACTCCAAGCTGAACCTGTTTGTCACTGCCAGCAGCTTATGACGGCAGTATCTGCTGTGATGGACAATTGCGGCTGCAGCAAGAACAAGATGTCTGTATTTGATCGACTAACCGAGTCAGACAAGAACCTTACTAAGAAGCCAAAGACTGCTTCCCTAAAACAATGGAGAGCTGTGACCTCAAATATGGTCATTAAAGGTAAGAAGGCCATGGAAAAAAGACACGAGTCAGATGCAGATGATGAACAACCTCGCCATTTTACTCGACTCAAATCAGGTGTTGTCGCTCCTCGAAATTATAAGAAACTTTCAAAAGGTTCTTATGATGATGACAGCGACAACTCAGCTATAGCTTCCACAAAATCTCGTGCATCTTCCCGACCACGAAAATCAGCGTCACATATGGTGGACAGGTCCGATGACATTGACCAGAGGATAGAAGCCCAAGAGCAGATGATTTGAGGTCAGCAAAAGGCCATTGATGATCTCAAAATAATGCTTCTAAAAGTGATCGAAAATACCCAGAAGATAGCCGATGATAAGGCTAAAACTTCTTCGGAACCGCCACCTAAGGCAAATGAAGAAACTAAAGAAGAAAAGGCTTATTCGATACATGAGGATGATGACAAATACTCTTTCCATGATCCCCATGGAGAAAAGATCGAAAAATTGCAAAGCCAACTGGATGCCTTGATGCACAAGAAGGAACTGAAGGAATCGGGGGTTTCAAGGCCATATCCGCTTGAGTGGGACTTTGCCCCTTATCCAGAAAAGTATAAACCGCTCAAGTTGGAGTCATATGACGGGAAGGGGTCCCCAAACCAGCACTTATATTACTTTTTATCGCAGGCAGGTCATCTGATGGGAAATGGTCCCATAATGACCAAAGTATTTGCGAGCACCCTGCGAGGGCCTGCTTTTACATGGTTTATGCAGTTGCCCCCGGGAACCATAAATACTTGGTATGATGTCGAGAAACAGTTCTTGGCACGTTTCTTTGAGGATGATACCGAAATATCGGTTCATTCCCTCCTTGCGACGAAACAAGGGGAAGAAGAAACGGTCAAAAGTTTCATTGAACGCTTCAGGAAAAAATCCGTGTATTGTCGACACGGTATGACCTAGGAAACCCTGGTGGAAATCTGCAAGCATAATTTCAGGACCGGCGTGCTGATAAGAATGGGAGCTGTAGAGTCCAAAACTTGGAAAGATCTGCTGAAGCAGGGAGAGCAGGCGGAAGATATAATTCGTCGAATTAAGGAATCTCGTGGCACGAGAAACTTTACGAATAACAGGCCATATCCACAGAATCCTAAAAATAAAGGGAAGGCTGTGATGACATCTGTTGCAGATCCGAAGCCAAGACCTCAAAATCCAAGAGGTGCAGGTCAAAATAAGCCTCGCCAAGATAGAACTTATACGTTCAAGATGGAGCAGACAGGTACTCTATTCCATCGCCTCCTCAGAAAGGGCTTGCTACAACTTCCAAAAAATGGAAAACTGGAAGACGTTGGTAAAACCAATGACCCTAACTACTGCCTGTACAATCGGAACGTCGGGCACCCAACTAAGGATTGCTATCCTCTTAAGAACCGAATTCAGGCATTGATAGAAGCCGGAGTTCTCACACTTAAAGAGGAACAGAAGAAAGTTTCTGCAAATATGGCAACTTTAGTAGTAGGAACCAATGAGTTCCCTACCAGAGCGATCCATGTACCAGTAGGGAAGTCAATATCGACACCAAGCACGGGCAGCCCGCATTTGCAAGCTCGCCCCTTGGGTACGCTCCCAACCACAGCCGTAACAAAGTCATTCTCATTGGCTAGCAGCCGGATTTGGCTGGGGGTGCCGAAAATATTGACGATGATAAACATCGTGCTTCTGCTATTCTCAATAGCCATTGGAATGGCTAATTGGGTGCTATAAATAAAAATATTTTATTGCCCAATGCTGTTAAAGCAGAGGGAAAAGGAGATCAAGTTCCTCGCCAACCCTATCATACTGGGGGTAAAAATATGAAATTAACTACCCAATACTGATTAAAGGCAAAGGGGAGAGAAAATCAATTCCTCGATAACTCATCATGCTGAGGGGAATAGCATGGCTAGCCCAACGCAAACGGCGATAGGTAAAGGCTAATCAAATCCGTTGATAGCTGGGGGTTTGCTAAAAATCCCGTGGAACTGTTATGTTAAGTTTTTACCTCTGACAGTATGATTTGGATTATTACCATCTATGTTCAAGTTACGCGTGAGAGCACTTGGACTAGGCATGTGCAATTAGGCGCCTCTAACGAAATTTGATGGATCCTAACCCGACCATCGTGGTGTGCCCAGTTCAAGTTACGCAGTTGAGCCTTGAACCGCCTCCACTTATCCAAGTTACGCATAGGAGCATTTGGACTTCTTCATCAAAATCTAGGCATGTGCAATTAGACATCTCTACCGAAATCTGGTGATTCTCATCCAATCATCTTGGTGTGTACAGTTCAAGTTACGCAAATGAGCCTTGAGCCGCCCCCAACTTGACTAAGATTCTTGAAGCCAACAGATAAAGAGAATCAAGAGTTAGAAAAAGTTTGACAAAACTTGGAAAATCTTCTAAGTATATAAAAACGCGGAGCTAAGCTAACTTCGCGTGCAGCTGAAGAAATAGCCTCGCGTTTTAAAACGCAGAGGATGACGCGATAACTTCGCGTAAAGGAAGAATAGAGTTTTTCTCTACCTTTTTCCTTCTCTTTAATAGCCTCGCGTTTCAACGTGACTGCTAATCAAAATAGCCCCGCGTTTCAAGCGCGAGGATGACGTGATAACTTCGCGTAGAGAAAGATCAGAATTCCTCTCTGACTTCTCCTTCTCCTTAAGGCCGAAGAATGGCGATCTCGCCGGTGAAGTAAGAATTGGCAAGTTTAAACCAAGCTAAAACTTCTCAGAATGGTTCTAAAGTAACCAAAAGTTAAAGTTTTTACGCTGCATAGACTGGTTCGCCGCAGTGTCTACTTCCACGGCCAACGTGTATGAAGTCGTACTCTTCTGGAGCAACATTCTAAACGGAGAATTGAGGGAAGATCAGTCGAAGATTGTTCGTTGACATGAGTCACTCGATCGCCAGAGCTCCGAATTCTTCAAGCTTTTCAAATAAAGAAGATGATGAGTCAAAGACTCTATTTAAACGAGATGATCCACCGCTTGGTATTCGGCACAGAAGTTCAGGGTAATGAAGCAATTACTCATTTCACTGAAAGAAGAGAAGCTATTAGCTCCGCGTAAGTGAACAAAAATGTGAGATAAACTTGGTATTTTAACTCTGCGTTTGAAGATCCAAAGTATTTCAAAATTTGCTAAATCCTAAGTCATTTTGAAAACTTTGGAGGGGGTTCTGTTGGCAGTAAAAATTTCTAAATAAAAAGAATTTTCTACAACAAAACGCGGAGCTAACTCAATAGCTCCGCGTCTGGCTACTTTTAGCCTCGCGTAACGCGGAGATGATCAATAGCTCCGCGTTAGCTCCGCGCACTGGTTATTTAGTTCAGCGTTTTGATGAGTTTAACTCCGCGTGAACAGATAATCAGGATCTCAAATTGATTGAGATTATAATTTGGGCTTATCCAATATCCAAATTGAATCCAATCAGAATTCCAAATCAAGAGATTTAAATCAATATTAAATATTTGATTAGAATCCTTGATGAATACAAAAATCTTGATTCCTATTCTTATGGAAACCTTCTATTCCTATTCCTATGGAAATCTTGATTCATATTCTTATGGAAACCTTCTATTCCTATTCATATGGAACTCTTTATTCCTATTCCTATGGAAAGGTTTATTCCTATTCCTATGGAACTCTTTATTCCTATTCCTACGGAAACTCTCATAACCACTAAAGTCTATAAATACCCTCTTTGAGGAGACTTTAGGGATCATCAATCAAGAACAGATCAATCAATCAAGAATAGATTAATCAATTCATGATCATCTATCTTCTTTCGATCCTTTGGCAATTCAAGTACGCGAGAGAGCCTTGAAGTTTTGGGTGATCATCTTCTTTTCCTCTTAGAGAATTCAAGTTAAGCGAGAGAGCCTTGAGTTCGGGAAAGATCAGAAAAGAAGATCGTCTACAGTCGGCCGATATCTTCGAGAGAGAAGATTTCAACGTACCGATCGTCAAAAGGAGCTGCTTGACAGATCCCATCGCCACAGATCCCACACAACATATTGTAAAAGAGAGAGATTGAACTATAAGATCCTCCCGTTTGTTCTCTTTATATCTTGTTCACTTCTATTGTAATATAAGATGTATTCAATGGAAGGAAGCAAAGGAACTTTTGCGGCGAACAATTTTGTTTTGGTAATACTTTTCAAGATGATTGAGTTTTGCGGAACAAATTGTGAGTCCCAGCTCAATCTATTGGCAGGCCTTCATGCACAATGCAAAATAAAAAAAATATTGTCGTTTAGGCCCAGATAATGTCAAGTGTAGTGTTGTCTGCTCCACCTACTGTTTAAACTGACCCACTCTTGTCTGGCGTGCATGCTTAATCCTCAAAATTAAAGTAATTAGAGATTCTAATTACCATCAGTACTGTTCTCTATCTAATCCTATCTTGCTAATTATATATCTTAGAATTTAACCTGCTGAGCAGTAGTTGATAAAATATGATTAGTGATTGACTGAGTAAATAATATATCCCATCCTCCAACTAACCTCATGAATACTTAAGCTGTTTAAACTCAGTGATCGATGCCATAATAACAACAACAAAACTTGCTGTATATATATATCCAATGTTGAGTGATGCTTGATGTATAAACTTCTTGTTTTTAAGTTTAGAAAAGATAAAATAATTATACTAATAGGAGATTGTAGTATAAAGACCGTCTTGTATTGTAAGGAACTTGTTTGATTGTACTCAAGTGGTAAATTTTCGCGTTCTATCCATATGCTTTGTGATCACCATAGAACTCTATAAGTTAGATATCCATGTGTATATATAGTCCCGTATCAAAATAAATAAGAACATAATTATGGGTCTAAATAGAAAGTTGATACTGGCCTATGTAGCAACCTAAGCTTTATTTAAGGGGTGATACTACTAGAGACGAGGCTCACTAAAAAAAAAAATAAAAAACGTGTATTTCCCAATAGTAATTTTGAAAAATAAGATTTTTTTTTTTTTTTTTTTTTAATCACATTAGCGATTTCCATCTGAAAGTAGTAGGTTGAAGTTGGATTTTAATTTCTGTTTTTAGGCATGATAATATAAGATGGTATGGTTTATGTCTTCAAACAAGTAGCTAGATTTATTGATGTTTTTTTTTTTTAATTTTGTGGCTCTCTTTTTTAGTAAAGTTTTTTTTTCCTTTCCTTCTTTAGAAAATTGAGTAGTAGAATATTGAATTGAATGTTCAGGGAGTGCAGGTGTAAAATTAAATTTATATATACCAAAAACAAATTCCTCACATCATATTAAAGTTAGAGTTTCCCAAAAAAAAAAATTCCCCAAATAAATGCCCATAAAGCAACTTCAAATCCACCAAGTTCCATTTAATGCATCAGATCAGATTTCCCTTAAATTCAACATCAAACAATTAAGTGCCAGTTAATTAGGGAGTATCATGTGACAAAACAATCAAACCCTAAGGTGGTCCTTAATTAAAGCCATACTATATATAGGCACATGGACCCTATTGCATATCCTCTTATAGCACCCAAAAGGGCCTTGGATTGATCTAGATATATAGCTACATTTTGACACTTTGACCTACCTAGGGTTACTCTTTAGATCCCCATGACAAGGGAGTTCAATGAAGAAGACCTTTCTGGTAAAAGGAAATTGTGATGGTGATGACAACTATATGGGAAGTTCTAAATGAACACACCACTTGACTTAGGGTGTGTTCGTTTGTATGAAAGTAAAATGGAAGTAGTGGAAGTAAGGCTACTTCCACTACTTCTAATGTTCGTTTGACTAAAAAATAAGTAGAAAGTTACTTTATAAATAGTGATGTGGCGCTTATGTGGCACTTTATTTCCAAACTTTTCTTCCTTATATTTTTTTGATTGGAAGAGCTCTAGAAAATAGATAATCAAAATAAGAAATTAATTTTTTATTTGCATGTCATAATTACCATACAAAAATTATATTTTCTACATTAAAACTAATAAAATAATATAATTATTGTTTTATTTAATCAATTAAATGATATTAGCTTCACTTCCTCATACACTCTCCACTCTCCACTGATGACCACTTGACTTCGTGTGCTCAGTTAGCATTTCCCCAACTGTATATGAGACAGTACTGTCCCACGCCATATACCTCATATATATGCCTATTTATGTGGATATTTACTTCACTTTAACAAAGTCAAAGTTATATACATTTTCTGGATTATGCATTTTGGATGAAGTAATTTGTCGTAATAAGTTAATAGGGAGAAAAATAAAAGAAAACAAGCGGCTGAAATTTATTTTTTTTTTTTTTTTAATTTTTAAGTGCAACCGCAACAGATAGAAAGGACATTCGTTTTCCATTAAAAAAATAATGATAAAGCAAAATAAGTACATCGATAAAAATAAATAAAAGAAATGTTAAAAAAAAAACAAATCACTATCAACGATTTAATAAAAGAACACAACAAGCCCAGATCTTGGAGTCACGTTGATGCTGAATAAAATAATCAAGGAATCACTTCATTTCGAGTTGGCTCGTGAATGAAATTGTTGGTAGAATGAAATTGTTGGTGTATTTTTCAACTTATGGCTCGTTTATTAAAACCATATTACCAAAAATATTCAAGAATCGAACTTAATAAGTTTGTCCTTGAGCTCAAATGGGTACTAATTAAGCACGCTAGCTTTTGTACCAGATCGGACTTTTGGATCCCTTGTGTACTTTGGATCCATGATTATGCTTGGCAAACATCTAAGAATGTCAAATCTTTAATAAGTTTAGATACTCAAACAAAAGAAATGATTGGTTCAAAGTTAACTATAACACAGATCATGTGCACACTTTGGTCATGGGCTTTTGATATTTTTAGATCCTAAAAACTAAACAAGGAGACCCTCATGTGTGGTGGGTGTGGCATATAAAATAAAGGGACAGCCCCATGGGAGTAACTTAAACATATGGGGAAAAAATAATTTTAAAATATAAAGATTTTATAAATTAATTTACTTCTATATAGATTCTTGGTTCATTTTAATTTAATTTCAAGGATTAAGCACGCCAGACAAGAGATGGTCAGTCACACACACATATATAGGGATTACTGTAGGTGAACCGCCAGCTCAGGAAACGTTACGTGAGCTAACGACAAAACTATAATTATCAAATGATTTTTCTTCAATTTTTTTAATAATTACTATTTCTACTTTCTTAACGTTTTTAGGATTAAATTTCATAAATTTTGGAGTTTTTTTACCCTTTCATCAAGTGCATACAAAATATTTTATTTATTGAAAACCGTTAATTTTGTGTTAACTTGATGGAGGACCAAATCAAAACTAAAATCCAAGAAATTTGGTATGAGTGAACCCTAAGGGGTCGAGATCATAATCCAAAAGAAAATTTTTAAAAAAGATTATTGGAGATATTGGAAATGAACTGCAGCTCAGATAACTTGCGTGAGTTGTTAGCTCATTTCCATTTTTCACACACACATATATGTGTGTGTGTGCAAAGAAAATTTTTAAAAAAGATTATTGGAGATATTGGAAATGACCTGCAGCTCAGATAACTTGCGTGAGCTGTTAGCTCATTTCCATTTTTCTCACACACACATATACGCGCGCGGGCGCTTTTAAAGAATGAAAATAAACTTTATATTTGTCATATAAAATTTAGTTATTGGAAGAAAGGTTGTAATGACAATCATTATCCTTTTACTACTATCCATTAATCATGACTGAAAATTTCAAATAAGAATGTTTCATAAAATTTGATTTTCCTCATATTCTATAAATCTTAGTCAGTTAATAATGACAGTCACTAATACATTAGAATTGACAAGAAATTTTTTATTTTCTTTTATAATATTAGTAAGAAAACTGTAGCAATTGAATAGTTTAAAAATATTATTTAAAAATTATTTTGGATAGAAATTATTTTATATTCGTTATGTGCGTCGTATGACTAATTTATGTATACAAAATGGAGTAAAAAATGGGCAATCAAATCAGTTAATTTAGATATAAATTCAGCTGATCCATTACGTAAAATTACAAATTAATAAATTAGAAGAGTTAAGACGAATTTCATATAACAATTCACGCATTTCAAAAGAAAAAATAAAAATATAGCATGATCACTATATCAAACACCGTGTTTTTCATCCATCTGACAAAGTGCATCTTTATAATTCACGTCTTCATCTATTTTCAGAGAAATTACAACTTTATTATTCATCATTTTTCAAACTTAAACTTTTCGATGATGTAATAAGGTTCCTTGGGTCTTCCTACAGACTTGTCTTGATCATTATTCTTTGGAATAATTTTATTGTTTTAATTGCATATTGTTATGTGATTATATATGTGTATGTATTTGTAGTAATTGTACATATTTGTATTTATATCTTTTAGACTTTGTATATTTGTTTATCATACATTGCCGAATGCTACCCATACCGGGATGTGGGGTGTTACAAATATATGTAATATTCCATTCTTTTCCAATATGAGTGTACATTGGTCATTCCATATTACTAACAAGTTTATTCCATTTTGGTAAGGATAATAGTCTTTCAATATTATATATGTTTAGTTCCAAACGAGTTTTTATATCCTAAGGTGAAATTTTTGGTTTTAAGCCAAAACAAACTACTTTGTGAGCTTATTTTCATAGACCGATAGCTTCATAAAGTTATAATATTCCTTAGTTTTATATATATATATAATTAATAGAAATGGTCTCTCTCATATCTTTTTTACAACGAACACACCTATTAAGTATCTACTAACTTATCTAAATATAGTTCTAGTTGTGGTGAATATTCCTCCTCGGCAACTTGCAAATTAGGGTTTGGACATGCCAAACTAGGATCTTTAAAATAACCTAACAAATTCTTAAAAATATGTATAATGACAACGAAGCATGCTATGTGTAGTGTATATATATACATATGCATTAAACTAAATGATATAGAAAATATATTACAGAATAATAAAAAAAATACTATGTCTTGTAAATTGAATTATGGATTTAATTATTCTTGTCTAGAAGATGATAATTGTCAACAGGTAGTATATTATATGCATTTCATAAATGATATAGTAGTAAATCTAGAAAAATGGAAATAAACACGTATATGAAATATGATATGTATTATTGAAATTTATTATGAATTGTTTGAAACTGTCAGGAGAAAAGACTATATGTTTTAAAAGCATCTGTATATATCCAGGACAATGGCTTCATGACTTCTGGTATTGCCTAGAATTATGCAGCTAGGCACTCAAGAAAAACACGATAGACGAGTTTACGATCCTAGACCCAAAACCCTATCATGATACGACGGCAATTTAGTAATCACCCTAAAATCTCATAGATTAGATCCCTAAAATTCGACTGCATAACTTAAATATGTATGTCACTCAAAATATGTGTTCAGCTTCCTCCGTGCAGTTCTCCTTTACCCCCATTTATTTTGTTTCATATAATTGAATCAAGTTAACATGTAAGATATAACATAAGTTAAAGAGCATATTTTCTTTTCTTTTTTTTGTTCTTTTTTTCCTTTTTGTGTGTTGTTCAGTTTGTTCATTTTTATTTTTACACATTTAGATTAGCATAAAGTTAGAGAGGATAAGTTTTTAATTGAATCCAAACTAACTAAATTTTTTATTATCAAGCTAACTAGTATTTTAGATCAAATTGTAAGATAGTTAAAAATAAGATTTGTTAACTAATAATATTGTTAATACTATCACATTAACTAAAATACTAGTTAATGTGATAATAAAAAATACTTTATAATATTGTTAAAGGTGACGATTCTCCCTCTCTTTGGGTACCATAGGATATTCTAATGACTACCTAAAGAGTCAAATTAAGTTGTTTGTATAATTGTAGAGTGTAATAAAATTTATCTATTTTATATTTGATTGCATCATTTTTAAAATTTGTCCTAAATACAGATCTAAATTGTCACAATTGGTGTAAAAATAAATCAGTTTCAAATGTTGGGCAGTAAAAATAATTTTTCTCCCTACAAATAATCTGAGGCCCAAACAGTTTGGGCTTTGTGATTTTGAGTTGCGGGCCCTTATTGTATGTGAAGAACAATGCAAATCCTACAGTCAAACTTGACAAACACTCACTTTAATTTTAATAATTTTAGAAATATTATTCAAATTAATTAAACCAAAACAAATCAAATTAGTTCGATTCGATTTCAGTTCTATTGTGTTCAATTCGATTTTGATATTATATCAAATTAAACCGAAGAATTCTTCTTTTACTCATAGCACACGAAACTCGCACAATCTTGCTTGGTGCCAGAGAAAACAATAGAAGGATAAAAAATGTAAGACAAAACAAAAATAATACAAATTTGCAACTTGCAAGTCCAAAACTTGAAGATTTTGCACAAAATACAAAACAAACATCATTTGTTTTCTAGTGTAAATTCTCTTAAAATTTTCTTTTTGCAATAAAACCACAAGATTATTCTTTATTTGTTTCTTCCTGATGCTTTGCTATGGAGATACAAATTATATCAAAAATTATTTATTTATTTATTTATTTCCTTTTTCTCACATGTAAGAGGTAAAATAGTAAACATAGGCACAAAATATCACAAGTTTACAAATATCCTCCAAAAAATAAATTATCTCCTATATTCTCCTCTCTTCAGCAAAATTTTTGATAATTTAACAACTTGGGTGGCAACTCACACTTACCAAAAGCATGAGCTCTCTCTCTCTCTCTCATGACTCTCTTCCACCTCTATTTATTCTTATGATTTTTATTCTTATTTATTTTTTCTCCCTCTGGTCACTACTGACCAAACAAAGCAGACTTACAAAGAATCAAGCTACTGTTGATCACTTAACCTTCCTCTTTTTAGAAGCTGGAGAAGAATTCTGAGAGCTCGGCTGAGACCCAACTGGTGTTGAAGTTGTATCATCACTCCCACAGCTCAAGCTTGCAGCATCCAACACCCCACTGGGGCTCTGTGGCACAGAGGAACCTGAGGGGCTTGAAGCTTTGACAGGTCTCACCTTTGCTCTTGCCATCTCTTGAATCACTTCATAACACCTCAGCACTCGATCCTGCAAGCAATGCCCAAGTTTTTTAACTTCAAATTCCAAGTCTACGGACAAAGGTTGAGAAACAAGGTTCAATGTCACCTTATCGACATACACACAGTCAGTCAGAGCCTTGGCAACTCTGATCGTTTGGACTTCTCCTAGGGATACCAGAGCGACTGCTGCAGCAATCTCAGAAGGCCTGAATTCTAATAGACCGATTCCTGTATTTTTTTTTTTTTTTTCCCATTTTAATCAATAAACATGTATGCATACATACATACACAGTGCACAAATGTGAGATGTGCAAGCTAGTTAATGATAGCACATTTCAATAGAAAACCTGTAATGCTCAGAAAGTTTCAGTAGTTATTCCGAAATTTTTCATTCATATGTTTACTAATATGGACATTGTTACCAACAATGCAGATATTTCAGCTTACGATTGTTACATGTTTACTAAAATAGAATATATCATGAATAGATGGCTCATGTTCTCTCACAAAATAAGAAAGGGCGTTGACAAGACAAACCTTGAATCACTGAGTTAAGAATGAGCTCTGAGGAGCGAGAGAACAATGGCATCATCATCTGGAAATCGCCATTGCTGAATTTGTTAAGGAAGTAATCAAGGAAAGAGAAGGGGGTCACGGCTTGCATCCTCCAATTGAGGGTACCGAGGACCAAAAGCTCCATTCTTTGTACAGTTTTAGCCTCAAATACATAACTAGCCTTGCCAGCCTATTGAACCGAACAAAACCAAATTTTTGCTGATCAATATGACTGACACCAAAGAAACAATTTTTTTTTTTTTTTTGCGTGTTATTTACCTGTAAATCTAAAAGTAAAGGGACTTCAGTCTCCTCCATCTTGATGGCTAAAGACAAGCACGCCACGGATATTAACTGTGTCATCCATGCCTTGCCTTTCTGAAGATAGTTAATAGCGGTTTCAATGTTTACCATCCAAACAAAATTACCCACCCCATTTCGAATTGAAGAACTAAAGAGAGACTACATCAGCTAGTATTGTATTGCGAGGCTCTTACAGGGAGTTCATAGCCCGCGAGGAACCTATCCAAGTAGTTAATTGATAAACAGGCAGTCAGCGGTCCGAAGTTATATTGAGCATGAACCTGTCCAATTCAATGCAGAAAAAAGTCACCGAAGAAAGTACTGAGAAAAAAAAAAAAAAAAAGCAGAGCAAATTCACAAATAAGTCAATTTCGATCATTCAAACACAAATAGTATTGAAGAACAATGAAAAGTACAAGTTTAACTATAGTAAAGTTAAAAAAGGAGAAGAAGCATTTGAATGAAGCTAATAAATAACTGGCTGAAGGAAAACTTACCAAACTCTCAAACTTTATCAAATACAACAAATTGAATTGAATGCTTAAGCATCACTCGCTCCATGGATAAACAGGCAATGTAATCGAAACTAATTAAACGATTTGTTTATATGGATTATTCGCACAATCAATATATGTTGTATATTGATCAACAGTAAGAGATTCTTCATACAGAAGTAATCATCGAATCAAAATCCAATCTTGACAAGAAAAGAACAAACCTTGACAATCCAATCGATGGCATCTCTCCTAACGGAGACATCCAATTTCTGGGCATAATCGGCCTTGGGCAGGAGCTCGCATTCCCTTCGAATCATCAAACTCAAGCTCTCCTCAGACTGAGGCTGCAGAGCAGAACCCACCAAGGGATTCCCATAAAGATTGGATCTTTGCTCACAAATCACTCTCCGATCGAGACCCAACTCCTCACTCTCACCATAATAATCATCGCCATCATCCAAGTCCAAGATGCTTCTGTTGTCCTCTGCGCATAGCAGGGCGGAGGAGGCGCAGTCAAAGCTCACTCCCATTGATACTGATGATGATGATGATGATGATGATGATGATGGGTCTCGTTTCAATTGGAAAAGAGGCCTAAAGGTGAGATTTTTCTGACATTTTTCTTTTGTGTGTTGAGAGATGAAGATTGATAGAGAGAGAGAGTGTGTGTGTCCAGTGATGAAAGAGGAGGTCAATTGAAGAAGAGAGGAGAGTATTTAGGGGAATGGTGGATGAGAGAAGAGAGAAAATAAATATGTATAAATGATTAAAATGAAAAATAATAATAATAATAATAATAAGAGTAAAAATAAAATTTTTGTTGTGCTGTTAGTTTGTTTGTTTATATTTTTTTTTATAGGAAATTTGATGGAATAATAATTTTATTGGAAAGAGATAAGTATGTAGGTTTGATTTGATTATGACAGTGGCATTACATGAAGCACTTGATTTGATTTAGTCTGCGTTGAAGAAGGGATTTGTGTTTTTTTTTTCTTTAAAAAAAAAATATTTTTCTCACATGTTTTTATTTTCTTGTGTTTTTCACACCCTCGCTGGAAATCTTCACGGTGATTCCTTACGTTCACAAATCAATTCCCATATGGAGTTATTGTTCATGTTCATACATATTTAATTATATTTATTCGCACAAAAGTTATTTTTCGTCCCTCGGTCAATATGTAAATCAATAATAATATTTTTCTGATTGTAGTGCGAATATTTTCTATTTGGGATATTTACTGGTTTGTCCCTCAAATCTTTATATATTATGATTTTATCCCTCAAATCTTCGTATTTAGGATTTTGTCTCTCAAATCTCATAAGTTACAACAATTTAGTCCCCGTCTCTAACTTTTCCTAACACAGTTAAATATTTGACCATTTTAGCTCTCTTTTCCTCTTCTATTTTCCTCCTCTCTTCTTCTTCTCTCTTCCTCCTCTCTTCTCTTTTTCTTCATTATTTCTCCTCTCTTCTCCTTCTCTTTTCTCCTTTTCTTCATTGGGTTCATGTTCATGCATTTTTTTTCCTAAAAGAGTAACAAAAAAAAATGAAAAAAAAATGCATTTGTTACTCTTTTAGGAAAAAAAATGCATCAACATGAATCCAATGAAGAAAAGTAGGAGAGGAGAAAAAGAGAAGGAGAAGAGAGGAGAAATAACAAAGAAAAGGAGAAAAGAGGAGGAAGAAAGAAGAAGAAGAAGAGAGAAGGAAAATAGAAAAGGAAAAGAGGGGTAAAATGGTCAAATATTTAACTGTGTTAGAGAAAGTTAGAGAGGGAGACTAAATTGTTGTAACTTATGAGATTTGGGGGACAAAATCCTAAATATGAAGATTTGGGGGACAAAATCATAATATATAAAGATTTGAGGGACAAACCAGTAAATACCCCCTTTCTATTTTAATTACAAATTGAAACATATTATGATATAATATAAAACAATAAATCTTACTCTTTAAATCGAATACCAGTACATAAAGCATAAGCTTCTATTTAGGAAAAAAAAAAAATTAAACTATCGAGATATGTTGGAATATAAAAAAATAATAGTCGGTTATTTCGATAACTTTAGAGTTATATGGAAGTGAAGAAGACTTTAATATATTAATAGAGTGTTGGTGATAGTTACACATGGGAGGGGTGTCTCAACTAATATGATATTAGGTATATACACAAGGAAAAGAAATAAAATTAAAAAAAAAAAAGATTATAAGTGTGTGTGTATATATATTCACAACACTAGGCATGTTTCCATTCATAACTTTTAAAGAAATGGATATTGAATTTCTTTTAATTACTAATTTTGTAATCTCAGGAGATGCACATTTATTTTTATATTTGTAATTGGTTTCATGCTTTGCATGCGTGCAATCAAACAATCAATAATCATCTCCACATGTTTAATTCCAATAAATTGATTTGGTGTATCTTCATGGTTCAATGTCTTTCTTGTTTAGTTGGTTAATAGGCCAAAAAAAAAAAAATGAATATAGCAGGTAAATTTTAATAATAAATAAATAAATAATTTGGAATTTATTAAATAATGAAGAGAGTTTTTTTTTTTTAATTTGTCTGGACTTTTTTCTGATGAAAAATTAATTAAGTGAGAACAAATATATATACTCGGAATAATTAAGTGATTTAAAGCTAATATATTACTTCTAATTATGCACGTATGCAAAAAAAAAAAAATTATGGTCAATTAATTTATAAATCAATTCACTCGTAATTTCATTATCTATTCGAGCTATATCAATACTAGAACATCGTTTTCTTAAAAATTTATCCCATGTCTCACATGAATACAACTGTGCGTTGAAAAAGTTAGTCATAAAACTAATCGTGCATGTGTTGTGGTTTATTTTGTTGTGTTTAAGCAAAGACGGCCATCCAGGGAGTGCCCTTAGGCCTCATTTTTTAAAAAAGGCCCTTAATTTTTTTTTTTATTCCTTATCTTTGTTAATTTTAAAAGGCTTAATGTAAAATGGGCTTTGCAAGTTGAGCCCAAACAAAAAAACTAATCATTTTACTTTAAAGGTAAATATGGGCCTAAGCAAAAACCTAATAAATTTTACTTCAAAGTTTCAATATGGGCTAAGCCCAAAATATAACTAATCTAGTTTATACTGAAAACTTAAAAATTATTTTCTTATAAAGGCCTAATCATATCAGGACCCAATCTTGTAAGCCTATCGATATCCCCATAAATTATTATTTAAAGTTCGAATCAAATAAAATTAAATTAAAATAATTTCATACACGATTTATTTCTTATTTAAAATTTATTATTGTTTATCATCCTATATTCAACAATGTCTTTCATTTTATTTCTTCTTATTTGTACCCTTTTATTACAAAACAATCATACAAACTACAACTAATAAAATAATTTACTTATATTATTTTTATATAGAGTAATAGTTATATTTATATGAAAAAATTAAAAGAAACGAAAAAATAATGAGGCTCAAGTAGTAGTGCTATTAATAGTAATGACTCAGCTCTTTACTAACTACTATGCTTCCCGCCCTCTCTTCTCGTTTCTTTTTCTTTTTTTTTTTTCTTTGTTCTATTATCTTTTTAGCTTGTCGCCCTGCCAAATAACATAAAAAACTTGTCTTTAATATTATTTTATTTTTACACATAATATTTTTTACCCTATACTTAGGAAAAATCATTATTTTTGAAACTTAGAAACAAGGTGGGTGCATTTAGAATTTCCCCATATATTATTGTTATCTATCTACTAATTCTTATTTATTATTTATAATAGAGTCATGTATGGTATAATTATTTCTATTTAAATATAATTTAGTAGTTGGGGAACTTTGTCTGCTCGACTGATGAGCTGAGCAAATATGACCACGTTAAGATAAAATCCTTTTTCCATAGGAAGAAGAAATGGGGATGGTCCTGAATTGGCCTTTCAAAATTGTTGAGGGATAGTGATGGAAAAGCACATTTTCTTTCCTTTTATGGGTAGATGGTGAGCACACCACTTTGCTTAATAAGCCCATCTCTTATTATAAGAAATTATAAATTTGCCATTATTTTTTATGATAATATTTTTTTTTTCCTTGGTCAAGAATTAATGTCTGAACGATATCAAATCTATTCGAGAACGAATCTCCGAACAGTGTAAAAACTATTCGGAAAACTGAATGTGGGCACACTGAGCAACGTGGTGTGCTCAAATAAAATGTCCTTGTTAGGTGCAACCCCTCCTAATTTGGGGGGCGGCCGAAACTCAATGTTTACTAGAAAATTCCTACTCCCATTTAATTATATTTTCTAAATTTGGACTTTTTCCAAGCGTGACCCAATATTTATCTCACTTCATGCCGTGTTTTGTTATTTTGTCAACAAAGCAATTATTTTCCTTATTTTGATAAATCTTTTATTATTTCGCATAGAATGGTCTCACAAGTATAATTTGTTGATAAATGAGGAGTGCATAGTTTTAATTTATAAGTCATAATAGATTTTAATGTGAAATTCTTGACTTGAAGAGGTTACTTTATATCTTTTTATATTTTTTTCTTTTTCATTATTATGGAAGCCTCAAATATATTGAGTTACGGAATATTAGAAAAAATATGTAAGTTCCTAGCCAAGAGTCTGAATGCCATATTTAATATTTGGAAACTTTTAATCCACCTCTTCAATTCTAAGTACAGCCTTCGTTTTTCTGCTCTTTCCCACAATGGATATGATGTTATTCAAAATATACAAGATTACCCTACAGATATAGAATCTTCAAATAACTATAATTAATGTTGTAACAGATTTTAAAATATATCTGGAATTGAAAAGATTGCTTTTATTGTAAAAGAATTGATTGTATAAGAAAGGAGACAGTTCAAATTATGTACAACAAAATAATAGAAAGAAATGAGTAATGTACTAAGTAAAAAGATATACAAAAGTTATATACAAAAAGTTCTAGTAATCCTATCCTTACTAACATTCTATCTGATTGATGAAGTATAGGTCTTTGGCCAGAGCAGGTCCTCCGTCCTCATCGTCTTAACCTGGGTTTGGAACATAGGGGATTAAACTCAGTAAGTGGCACATAAAAGAAGAAGGCATGTGTACAATCATAGTACTGAAGCATGTATGTAAACATATTGTATCTGTGTAGGTCGTGTCACATAAATAATGATAATAAGATAAACATGAAACCATATATAGATCATGTGTAAGTATCATGTAAATTACATATAAGAATAAATAAGTCTCAGTCTCAGTTGTATTCCACGTTAGATATTTGAAATTAAAATAATGGATAAAATGGTACGTTTGTTCCAAGTATCATGAAAGTGCCAATGTATGTTTAGGACCCATCAAAACCCATAATATTAAACTATGATGCACAGGAAAGTGCTGCTAAACGAATC
Source organism: Dracaena cambodiana (assembly GCA_036321105.1). Lineage (NCBI taxonomy): Eukaryota > Viridiplantae > Streptophyta > Magnoliopsida > Asparagales > Asparagaceae > Dracaena > Dracaena cambodiana. Next base: position 31,077,925 of record JAYEPQ010000005.1, on the reverse strand, counting down.
CCTTACTGTAATATAGTACCGGAGGTAACCCTTTATGAGAACTTAGTCATCAAAGTGTTACTTAGTACCCGACAGTGCTACTGCCAATTAGATTCTCATACAAGATGACTCTTATCTATTATGTAGTTTTTACATATCTCATATCAAAGATATATGATGCACATGATTTATCTAGATATCATGCTACACTCATGTCTTAAACATGTACATGTCCGTTAGTTAGAACTCGAGAATTAATTATCATGTCAAATCTGAACATTGTACATATTTATTCATAAACCATGTAATTTTATATTTATGTTATGTCACCATATTCTAGGTAACATATTCATCATGTATCATACATGTAGTTGATCAAGTCTGTAATATCATTTAGGTTTTAATCATAAAATAAATGAATAAATAAATAAATAGAATAATAAATTTAAATATTTATCTTCTCTAACCTTCCATTTCATTCTTTTTCTCTAACATCCCTACTCTTTCGTTTTCTCTAACCTTCCATTTGAAACCTGCAAATTAAATTTATCTTTTAATTCTTAAAAATGAATCCCCATCATCCTCTTTAATTCTCTCCATCTCTTTATATTTTATAATTCTTAAATCCAATATTATTTATAACCAACCACTCTTCTCAAATTTAATTCCCAGACTCATTCTTTAAAATTCTTTTCTCTCACTCTCTCACTTTATTGGAGTAGCTCATCGGACCGCCACCAGAACCGCAACCCCTCATCGGAGCATTTCGTCAAACTGCTACTGAAACTCCACCCTCTCGATAGAGCCATCACCCTCTCGTTGGAGCTTTACTAGATGAACTTCTATCTTCTTCCTCCTCTTAAATCTTTGTTGATTTAGATTTCTTAATGTAACAGCTAATTGATTGATAACATGATACGAATCGAGCTAAGTTCTTTTGAACTAACTAACATGCTTTTTTATAGAAATATTATTTCAATTATATCATCTAATTTGTATAAAATAATTTGCTATTACAAGTATAATTATTATTAGTATTATTTATTTATATTGGTAGAAATTTAATTATAATTGTCATGGATTTTTATTAGAATAAATACTTGTAAAATTACATAATATAGTTAGATTTTTAATATTCGATAAATCATATAAAAGCTATAATCATGGAAAAAAATATTTGTGATATCATTTTATTTCGGTATCTAGATAACTTGTTTTGTATGTTGGTTACTCAATTAAGAAACATTTCTCGTACAAAAAATCTCTCAGTATCCATATACTTACATATCTGGTACCTCTATGATGTTCCAAATCAGTAAATCTTTGATTTAGCCAGTTGTGATTTATCCAATAAAGTATAAGTTGAATGAACTCTCTAAACCATGTTGTTAACAACTGAATAAAATCCAATTGAAATATTATTTCTGATATGATCCATACACAAACAACAAGAATAAAAATTAGGATCTCATACGAATTATACTTTAATAACACTTGGTTGGAGAAAAACTGGATGATAGAAAATACTTTGTTTCAGTTATAACATGTTAAGTTTTACAACTGAATATTTTGCACACTACAGGTGCATGATGATTTGTTGGATTAATCTTATTATTATTCATTTTTACTTGAGGCAGGTTCGACTCAGTACTTGACAATACATGTGACTATTTTCTTATTTTATACAGAAGACGATCAAAACAGTAGTATTCTATCAGTTAGTTTTTCTAATTACAAGATATTCTAAACAAAGATACCCTTATCGTAAAATTGACTGCACTATATTACATTAGATTTAACTTATAACAATTAACTTTATTTTTACAAATTAATATAATATTTTTATTTTTTTTTTAACTATTTCTGCATATACTGCTTTGGTCGAAATCTGACGACTTGAATGTGTATGTCCAAACTTATTGATAAACATACTAAAATAGATGTAAGATCTGGTGTACTCCGAGATAGGATGAAACCAATACAATATTAAAGTTACCTTATTTTCTCTTTTTTAGTTTTACTTTATTATATTATCCTCTCAATTGTATCCAAACTTCATTCTAATCAATAAAAAGTTTTAATTTTTGTATCTTAATTATTGAGAATTATTGTGGTAAATTTATTAATATTCTACTATAAGTTTTAGTATATTCAAACCAGTGCTCGTATACCATATATTCATCAGTTATTAAGTGTCATGTATCATATAATAAGCATATATGTATATAAACCATGTATGAGGTCATGTATTAATGATCATGTATGTATCGGTCTCATATATAAACCAAGTATCTGTGTCAAGTATTTATGGCCAAGTCGAATGTCTCAAGATGCATTTCAATGTCCATGTGTAAGTACAGTAATCCAGGAGGAGTCCAAATTAAGTGAAGTGAAATCCTGGTCCGCGTAACTACTCGATACTATAATCTTATTCGATTCTAAATCAGGTACATCTGTAGTTATTTTTACTCAAACTTATGGTGTCAAATAAATTTATTCATATAACCAAAGATACTGTACAAATTTTATTAGCACTGGGAACTAGCTAGATGACTGTTTACTACCAGAATTGGCATTCCAATTGGTGGTTCCCTAGTCCCAAGAGACCTCAGAAAATTTTTTAAAATCCTCAAATAATACATAATGAACTATAGTCCATCTGATCCTCAATTTATGTAGTGTGAAGAAAAGTGAATAAAAATCCTAAATCCATTTTCAAATCCAATACTAAGAATCGATATCTTAACCTAATTCAGCAATTTATCACAGTACATTCATTAACAAAATGATCAAAATTTATAGAAAATTCTACACATCAAGCCAGTGAGGGGAATTTCTAGATGGGCACAGCTTTTTTCCTAGTGAGCCCACTTAAAATCTTCCTTTCATTTACTATTTTGCCATTAAAATTCTTGGTCAAAACTGTCCCTCCTTCACCCCTCTTTCCTCCATCCGGGACTGTTAGCCCAGATGTATCAGGCCAATCCATCCGGGCTAACAGTCCCGGATGGTTGGATCTGATCAGGGAGAGGGAGAGGGAGAGGGAGAGGGAGGGGGGAGAGGGGGGAGGCAGGACGGCGATGTCGTCGGGGAGTTTTTAGAAATTTTCGTTTTTTTTCAAAGATAGAAAGAGAGTGAAATTGAGAAGAAGAAGAAGAAGACGATGAAGAAGAAGAAGAAGAAGAAGAAGAAATCAATCGGAGAGAGAGAGGAGGATAGTTTAGGAATTTTGGTATGCTCACTAGGAAAATCCTCTCTTTTTAAAAGAGAGGGTGTGCTCACTAGGAAAAGTGGGCTCACTAGGAAAAAAAATTGTGCCCATCTAGAAATTCCCCAATTATACTGGCAAAATTCTGTCTCCAGTAGAATAGATGGAACCACTACATGTACTACTACTTACTTTGGATATTTACTTTTGCTGTAAAAACCCCCTTAGCTGTGCTTCTTGGCTTCAAATATTGGTCGGTAGCAGTGTGTGAGGGTGTAAAATGAGAGATACAAGTTTTTCTTGATTGTGAGTGAATGAAAAATTATTAAATAGATGCCATTTTTATGCATGAGTGCAACCATACACCTAATCCTTCCAATTGATTCCTTATTAGCCGCATAATCCTACTCAAATGTTACCTTAATTTGGTGGTGAAACAACTCCACCTCAATTTAAGAACCTTCTTAAAATAAATTTAAGAAAAATTTTAAATAGCACAAACATTAGAAAAACGATAACTCCAAAGAAAATATCTTGTTTAGAGTTAAAAAATTCAAATTATGTCTACTGAAAGTTTGAACATTTAACAATCGGTCCCTTATATTTGTTGTTTTTTAGGCTTTATAAAAAAATTCTATGACAGTAATCATAAATCTGAAAAAATTAAAAAAGATGAATCCAAAGTAGGAATCTCATTTTTGAGTTATAGGATTCTAATTAAATTAAACAGAAGCCAAAATTAATTATCAATAGAGCCAAATTAAGGTTTTTGTCTCGATCAATGCATAAAAGCAGACATTAACAATAAGAAAATAGGAGTATTACATTAAATATCTTCAAAAAGCTATAAAATAAATAATAAAGTTTTTTTTCTTTCAAAAGAAACGAAATTCAAAAGATTTGAAGGAAGGATCATGTGATCAAGAGTAGAATAAAAGTAGATTAATTTTTTTTTACAAATAATTTAACTTTTAAAAAAATAAATTTTGAATAATATATAAAATATATTATTAAAAATCTTATTTGTTTCACATCTCAATATTTTATTTTTATTTAGAAGTAGATTAAAATTTTTGAGATGTTCAATAGATTATGATTTCTGAAAAGGAAAGTTATGGTTAGAAGAGAGAGACATTAAGAAATTTGAGGGAAAGGAAAAAAGAGTAATTTAGGAATTCAAGAGGATATATTGAGAAAAAAAATCCTTTTTTTAATATTATAGAGAGTATAATTAGTAAGAGGGGATACTTAGAAATCGGGAAAGTGCATTTAGAATTTTTCTTAATATTTTTCACTTTTGCGATTGTTGTAATAACACTTGAGGCCAAAAGATTAGTTGATTTGTTTCCCTCGGGATGTGGATGAGAATGGACAGATCCACGGGTTAATTTTTGACCTGTCCTATTTAAAATTTTGAATTAGAAAAATAAAAATTTTATTTTTAATTCAAAATTTTGAGTTAAGCGGACCAAAAATTATCCCGTAGATGCGTCCATTATCGTCTCCACTCGGGGATTATGAAAAGTTTCTCATTCGAGCTTACTAATTAAAGAGAATATGGTCTTTGACCAAGGATGCCACAAATTCTTGATACCCAAACCTAATTCAGAGCTAGGCCATCCATTTATAGACAAGTTTATATGAAGTTTAATAGTCAGAGAGTTCCATTTAAATCATAGTGTGTATTTGGTTGATGGAAGTATAAAAAGCGAATGAAAAAATTAAGAAGTAACATCCAAAATGGAAGTAGAAGAAGAGAGTTCTACTTATATTTATTTACTAATTTTTGTAAGATAAAGGTGTATTAGGAAGTGAAGTTAATATTATTTAATTAATTAAATAAGATAATAATTATATTATTTTATTGATTTTATATATAAAAATATAACTTTTTAATAGTAATTATGACATACAAATAAAAAATAATTTTTTGCCTTGATCTTCTAGCTCCTAGAGCTCTTCCAAGCTAAAGTGTGGAAGAAAAAATTGAAAGTAAAGTATCAATAGATGTCATATCACTATGTAAAAAGTGACTTTTTATTTACTTCTTGACCAAATAAATATTTGAAGTAGTGGAAATAACTTTACTTCCACTACTTTCATTCTACTTCCATGCAAATAAACACACCATTTATCCTTTTAGAACCCAAATCAAATAATTTTACGATTTCAAGAGTGTCATGTTATCAAAAATTCAATGTTTTTCTAGACACATGCCTGATATGATTTATTATTTTTTAATTGAGAATATTTTTTTGCTTATTTTGTCATATTATTATTTTTATTCCAATAAGAAATTTTAAATATTTTGTTTGAGTAAGAGAAAATTCAACTAGGCTCCTACTTCTTTTTCCTATTCCATTTTTCATTAGGAATTTCATATGTGGTTATAGTCGCACATCAGATAGGATAAAAAAAAATCTATAGATTTTAAATATAGTGTTGGGACATGTACCTATCAGCTTAAGTTTTTGGGTTATATCGGTTCTCAGTTTTGTGTTTAAACCCATCATGCTCTTAGCGGACTAGACATTTACCCCCAATAATTGGTATTCTCTCTTCCTCCTCTCTTCTCCTCCTCTCTTCTTCCTCTCTTCTCCTTTTCTTTATTATTCCTCCTCTCTTCTCCTTCTCTCTTCCTTCTCTCTTTCCTCAATAAAGAAAAGAGGAGGAAGAGAGAAGGAAGAGAAAGAAGGAATAATGAAGAAAAGGAGAAGAGAGGAGGAAGAGAGAGGGAGAAGAGAGGAGGAGAAGAGAGAATGAATAAGCTAAAAAGGATAAAATAGTAATATCAGATCAACAATTAAAAAAAGTTAGGGAGGGAAAAATTAAAAAAAAAGAAAGAAAAGGAAAGAATGTGCTTATTATATGTACTAATGGATCCAGTTTGTTTTAGAACCATTTTCAAGTGATAATCTAGAGAAAAAGAAAAAGAGAGAGAATAAGTTCTGAAAGTTGAAGCCAATGCACTCTTTTTCCCCTCTTCCCTTTCAACTATCCTTTTACATTTCTCTTTTCCCCTTTTTTCCCACTCTCTCTCTCTCTCTCTCTCTCTCTCTCTCTCTCTCTCTCTCTCTCTCTATATATATATATATATATATATATATATATATATATATATATATATATATATCTTTTGATTTTAATTTGATATTCAATATATATGTGTGTGTTTTCTAAATAAATCTTTAACTGAGGGCTTACTTTGTTAGTAAATCGGAGATAGATATGTGTTAGACTTTATCTAGGATGCAGTAAGCGATCGATCACTTATGTTGTGGTCATCATGCAATATGGGGCTTCTCTTTTAGTTAGACATGTACGTACCCGTGTCAACAAAGGACCAACATGCCATCATAACTATACATAGCTTTGTAGATGATCGCAATATTGAGAAATCAAGAAATTCAAATATTGAGAGACTTAATGGAACTCCTAGGTCAGTAACACTTTATATGGTTATGGTTAATCTAATACCAAAGAAAAAGTGAGCCAAAAGATAGATCAGCATACTGATGTGAATAATCTACTGCAAACACACAGTGTCAGTTGTAGCACAAACATGTCATTTCTATGAGGATCTAGAGTATTTTGCTATCTTATTAATCCTATTATTCTAACGAGCTAACTATGTATTCTAAGTTGATATTTTTGTTAATCTAATTAGCCTAGGATATGGAACCAACTAGTTAACAACCAACTATTATCTATTTCATTTCCTTTATTTTATAAAAATTTGATCTTTATAAATTACATATGTCAATGCTTATTGTCTTAACGCTAAAGTTTCCACAATCAACCAAATATAGTTTACACCTTGATTATGTCTAACAACATATATAACAAAATATCCTTATTGTATAACATACGATTACTTTCTAGCGGTTTTTACAAACTATCTTGGTTTATTTTCTATAAATAGTATTATATGACAAGCTTTGAATAATTCTATAAAAGATAGTATCATAATTATATTTCTCATCTACTCGTCATATGTAATAAACCAAATTATGATTAGTTTACAAATAATTACATGAAAAGATCATCATTGTATTTCTCATCTGTAAATTAGTTTATAAACTACTTTTAATATAATTATAAGATACTAATTTATTGCAGATCAGTTAGACTTTTAATATAATTATATATTCATAAACTATCTTGGTTTATCTTTTATAACCTCATATTGTCCAGAACTTCAAGTTTTAACTCTAAGAGAAAGAGCTTCTCTAAGGAAGGATCTACTTTAAGACTTTCATCAAAGTCTCTTCCTTAAGACCATATAGCTTTAAACAGTTATCTATCTAATTAGAGGTTTGTTTTTTAACCGCAAAAGTTTCAAAAGTTCATCCAAGTTCTCAGAAACTCACATTTTCGTATATCAAGACAAAAAATCACGTATTCAACTCTTTTTAACAAGAAATTACGTGTCCAACTCTCTTCAGTAAGAAATCATGTTTCTCACTCTCTCTTTAGTAATAAATCACTCTTCTCATTCTCTCTAAAGAGATTTCACACACTCTTGCATTGTTTTAGCATAATAACATTTACTAAAACGGTTATATCTTTTGAATCATAAATCCAATTAATTTGAATCTTTTATGATTGAAATTTAATTCAATTTTCTAAAATTTACGTGTGTTATTTGCACTCTAGTTCCATCTCTAACTCCTTCAAAACTGAATTCAAAGTCGGCACCTATGCAAATGGGGATTTGTTATTATCTAGATATATCTTAGGTTTTTCAATTATAACTTTTGATCTAGAATTCTAAATGAGTTGATTTTGGTCCTATTAGAAAGATAATTTAATTTTCTACAATTTTTATATATTACTTTCTTTCTAGTTCTACTTTTCGAAATCGGTTTCAAATTTGATACTGGTATAAATGTAGATATGTTGTCATCTAAATATACCTTTAGTTTCCGATCATAAATTTTGATTTAGAACTCCAAATGAGCTGATCTTGGTCTCATTGGAAAAATCATTTAGTTCACTACAACTTTTATATATTATTTATCTTCTAATTCTACCTATAAATCTCCAAAACTGGTTTCAAAGTTAAATCTTACTGCAAAACATGAATCAAACCATTTGTTGCGTGTTTGGATCTGACATGTTTGGATCCAGCCCGATTGGGGGCCAAATGCAGATCCCAATTTGAAACCAGTTTCAAATGCATTTGGCCCGATTGGAGGCCAAATGCTGATCTGACATGTTTGGTTTCAAAGTTAAATCATAACTTTTGATTTTAAATATAAAGTTGGGACATGTACCTATCAGTTTAAGTTCTTGGGTTATATCGATTCTCAGTTTTGTGTTTAAACCTATCATGCTTTTAGAAGACTAGACATTTACCCCCAATAATTGGTATCACATCATGCTCCCAGGGGGCCCAAAAAAAAAAGAATGTGCTTATTATATGTACTAATGAATCCAGTTTGTTTTAGAACCATTTTCAAGTGATAATCTAGAGAAAAAGAAAAAGAAAAAGAGAGAGAATAAGTTCTGAAAGTTGAAGCCAATGCACTCTTTTTCCCCTCTCTTCCCTTTCAACTATCCTTTTACATTTCTCTTTTCCCCTTTCTTCCCACTCTCTCTCTCTCTCTCTCTCTCTCTCTCTCTCTCTCTCTCTCTCTCTCATATATATATATATATATATATATATATATATATATATATATATATATATATATATATATATATATATATATATATATATATATATATATATATATATATATATATATATATATATATATATATATATATATATATATATATATATCTTTTGATTTTAATTTGATATTCAATATATATGTGTGTGTTTTCTAAATAAATCTTTAACTGAGGGCTTACTTTGTTAGTAAATCGGAGATAGATATGTGTTAGACTTTATCTAGGATGCAGTAAGCGATCGATCACTTATGTTGTGGTCATCATGCAATATGGGGCTTCTCTTTTAGTTAGACATGTACGTACCCGTGTCAACAAAGGACCAACATGCCATCATAACTATACATAGCTTTGTAGATGATCGCAATATTGAGAAATCAAGAAATTCAAATATTGAGAGACTTAGGCTGTGTTTGGATTGAGGGAAAATGAAGGAAAAGAAAAGAAAATGAAAGAGAAAGTTGCTTTCCACTGTTTGGTTAGAGAGAAAATTAGAGAAAAATAAAAGTTAAAGAAAGTGAGAAAATGTATTAGGTTTTTTTTATTTTTCTTTTTCTTCCTCAAACTCAAGAGAAAATGAAAGAAACGAAAAGTTGAGAGAAAAAGGAAAAAGAGAGATATTTTTGCAGAAATTTCATTGTAATTTTAGTCCTAAAATATTTTTAACTTTTGTGAAGTTTGGACCATTTGGTTATTATATGCTTAATTATTTAAAAATTAAAAATTATATCAATAATATGTAAATTAATATTAAAATTTTCTATAGTTTAATTAGAATTATATTTTCCTTTTAATTTCTATTGAGTAACCAAACATAAAAAACTGCTTTCTTCTAAAATTTCCTTTAGATTTTCTTTTTCATTTTCTTTCTAACCAAACATAAAAAAAAGAAACCAATTTCCATATCATTTTCTTTCCTTTTCTCTTTCCCTTTCCTTTTTTTTTTCTTTTCCTTCATTTTCCCTCAATCAAAACACAGCCTTGGAACTCCTAGGTCAGTAACACTTTATATGGTTATCGTTAATCTAATACCAAAGAATTCATGTGAGCCCAATAAAAGTGTGTGTACTTATCTCATCCTTACACTCAAGTTCGAAGCCATAAACATATATGATTGAGGAGTGAATTGATTTATATGATAAATTACATATGTCAATGCTTATTGTCATAATGCTAAAGTTTCCACAATCAACCAAATATAGTTTACACCTTGATTATGTCTAACAACATATATAACAAAATATCCTTATTGTATAACATACGATTACTTTCTAGCGGTTTTTACAAACTATCTTGGTTTATTTTCTATAAATAGTATTATATGACAAGCTTTGAATAATTCTATAAAAGATAGTATCATAATTATATTTCTCATCTACTCGTCATATGTAATAAACCAAATTATGATTAGTTTATGAATAATTATATTAAAAGATCATAATTGTATTTCTCATCTGTAAATTAGTTTATAAACTACTTTTAATATAATTATAAGATACTAATTTATTGCAGATCAGTTAGACTTTTAATATAATTATATATTCATAAACTATCTTGGTTTATCTTTTATAACCTCATATTGTCCAGAACTTCAAGTTTTAACTCTAAGAGAAAGAGCTTCTCCAAGAAATGATCTACTTTAAGACTTTCATCAAAGTCTCTTCCTTAAGACCATATAGCTTTAAACAGTTATCTATCTAATTAGAGGTTTGTTTTTTTAACCGCAAAAGTTTCAAAAGTTCATCCAAGCTCTCAGAAACTCACATTTTCGTATATCAAGACAAAACATCACGTATTCAACTCTTTTTAACAAGAAATTACGTGTCCAACTCTCTTCAGTAAGAAATCATGATTCTCACTCTCTCATTAGTAATAAATCACTCTTCTCATTCTCTCTAAAGAGATTTCACACACTCTTGCATTGTTTTAGCATAATAACATTTACTAAAACGGTTATATCTTTTGAATCATAGATCCAATTAATTTGAATCTTTTATGATTGAAATTTAATTCAATTTTCTAAAATTTACATGTATTATTTTCACTCTAGTTCCATCTCTAACTCCTTCAAAACTGAATTCAAAGTCGGCACCTATGCAAATGGGGATTTGTTATTATCTAGATATATCTTAGGTTTTTCAATTATAACTTTTGATCTATAATTCTAAATGAGTTGATTTTGGTCCTATTAGAAAGATAATTTAATTTTCTACAATTTTTATATATTACTTTCTTTCTAGTTCTACTTTTCGAAATCGGTTTCAAATTTGATACTGGTATAAATGTAGATATGTTGTCATCTAAATATACCTTTAGTTTCCGATCATAACTTTTGATTTAGAACTCCAAATGAGCTGATCTAGGTCTCATTGGAAAGATCATTTAGTTCACTACAACTTTTATATATTATTTATCTTCTAATTCTACCTATAAATCTCCAAAACTAGTTTCAAAGTTAAATCTTACTGCAAAACATGAATCAAACCATTTGTTGCGTGTTTGGATCTGACATGTTTGGATCCAGCCCGATTGGGGGCCAAATGCAGATCCGCAACCCACATGCGGGTCCATGATTCACGTTTTGCTAGTTAGGCTAGCAATATGCGGATGATGTCATCCGCGTTTGGACCCGACCAACATTGAACCTGATCTATGTTTTTTGTAAACTATCTTAGTTCCAGCAAGCATACTAGTTAACTAAAATCATCACAACTTTTTATATAGACCTCCGATTATGCTAATCTTATATTCATCAGAAAGAGAATTTATAATCCACAAATTCTATGATGCCTTTCTAATTTCCACTATATCCTAGTCAAATCTCAGTTTGAAGTTAGACTTTGATAAAACTATGAACTGAGAAAGTGAAGAATAACTTTGTATTCTAAGGTGTATATAAATGGTACAATGACTATTTTTTTATAGGTGAAAGAGGCAAATATAAAAGGTAAAGACAAGAAAAAATATAATTTGATGCTAATTATTTAAAATCCTCAATCAGTGTAATCAGCCTAATTAGTGAGATTTATCAAATATACTAATTTAAAAAGATATCCTGAGATATACTAATAAATTAGAGGATTTGTCAAATATCCTAATTTAGGAAGATATCATAAATTAGTGAGATATGCTAATATCTCCCTCAAACTCAAGATAGTATGGAAGATGCCAACTTGAATCTGAAAACAAGATCATAATGACTATCAGGTTGATGAGCCTTAGTAAAAAGAGAAAGTCAGTGAAAAATCAGGGGGATCAAACGTAAATGGATAATAGGAGGAGAATCTAAAACTACTAAGGATTAAGCAGAAATCCCGCAACGGCCGTAGATAGCAAGAGAAACAGGGAGAGTGCGATGCCAGCAGCTAAGCCAACGTCTCTGGCACCGTCATGCAACGCAATCGGCCCTGCCGAGGGCGGTAACACAGAAGATGGTGGCAGTGGAATCGAAAGTGATGCATCATATTTTTATTGAGGAGTAGTAGATGGGATCTCTTGCACATGAGGCTGTAACGGAGTAACAGACGGAGTTACCAAAGGAGAAGACAGAAATAACAAAAACTACGTCTTTGAAGATGGTGGTAATGATGAAGCAGGAGTCGAAAATGACACACTAGATTTCGGTGATAAAACAGCAGATGGAATCACTGGGACACGAGATAGAGATGTCAAAAGTGATGTATTTGAAGATGGCGGTAACAACGAAGCAGGAGCCGAAAATGACACACTAGATTTTGGCAATGGGACACCAGACAGAGTCACTGGGACACGTGATGGAGACATCAAAGGCGATGCCTTCGAAGATGGCAGTGACGACAGAGCAAGAGTCGAAAGTATTACATTAGATTTCGATGACGGAGCAACAGACGGAGTCACTAAAGCACGAGATAGAGACGGCAAAAGTGATGCTTTTGAAGATGACGACAACGACAGAGCAGGAGTCATCATAGGCCTAGAAGTTGTTGCCAGCGACGGCGAGGTGACGAATGTCTCGCAAGACAACAGAGTAGGGGTTGTGCCTACGGCAGAGACAACGCCGGTGTCAGCGAGCAATGCAAGCGTCATCACAGCAACAAATGCAAAGGACGCTATTGCTTGATCCTTGAGAGATTTTAGAGAACTTTTATGGAGATGAGACAGTTGCAGTGGCCATGACGAAATTAGTAGAATAAACATGACAAGTCTTCTGTGCTGGTCGACTGACCAAGGTGTGACCGGATCGAAGAGTAGGTTAGATATCGGGTCGAGGCACAGGTCAGAGACCTCAAAATAAAAGGAAGTTATATCTCAAAGAGGAATTGATACTATGATAAAACTATGAACTGAGAAAGTAAAGAAAATTTTGTATTCTAAGGTATATATAAACAATACAATGGCGATACTTTTATAGGTGAATGAGGCAAGTATAATAGGTAAAAACAAGAAAACGTATAATTTGATGCTAATTATATAAAATACTTAATCAGTATAATCAATCTAATTAGGAAATTTTTTTAAATATACTAATTTAGGAAGATATTCTAAATTAGTGAGATATACTAATAGACTTGCTGCATAGCACAAGGTTTTTATATCATGTTTGGTAAATCCATGATATATTTTGATTCCGAACACCAATTAAGCTAATTCTAGGCTTATTTGAAAGAGAACTCAATCCTCTACGACTCTCAATTATATTGCTCTTTATAAATCTTATCATACAAAAAATAAAAATTATTTAATCTCTCAATAATTGCAAGACAACTAAACAATGTCGGAGTTGTTGAAACTTCTTCCGGCTTGTTGCTCTCCTTTGCGAAGTTTGTCTTACCAAGAAACACATTTATGATCTCTATCTCATATTTATTTGCATAATCTTCATATTATTTTGATTCTGGTCTAATCACATGAACTCCGTCTAGCCAATCCGTCTTCACAAATCTTGCTAATAGTACCAACCCTACTAATACTACTCATCCCAACCAACACTACTAATTTCTACTACCACTTCTCATTCCGGCCATCCTTACTCATCTCTATCAACCCTACCAACTCTTCACATCCACCAACAGCCTTACTTTGTCAATCCTCTTCCTCACAGCTCTACTCTTCCTATAACTTTAGCCAAGCTTATTTAGTAATTTTAGCAAGAATTTGATGATAATTTTATTACGTAGAGACATTATTCATTAATATATTTTTTTAATTATCTTCATAATGATTTACTTGATAATTTTTAATCTCACTTAGAATTGATAAGAAAAATTATACTTGACTGTTTACTTGTCGGATAACTATTAATTATATTTGACATGAAAAATTAATCTCACTCAGAATTGACATAAAAATTATACTTGACTCACTAATCAACGCACAACACATTAATTCAATCATATGGAATTATAACTGTTTACTTGTTTGACAACTATCATATTTGTATCATATATATGCATCGTATCATAAATATGCCTTTTGCTCTACAGAACATTTACTTAAACTTTGACTTCCTTTCATATTCCGTCTTCAGACGTGACTTGACTTGTATGTTATACTATTATGATATTGACCATGTATGCTAATATAACTTGATTCTTAAACATATGCATATTAGTATGATAACCGGGATTCAAGGGGAAATAAAAAGTGAATTTGTCAACGGCTTGTGAGAGATACCAAAGATTAATCAATCGCCACATCTTCGTATTGCTGTTAATTTGGGTTGCAATCATGATTTAATATTTCAGTTTATGTTGTAATCTTATATTCCAGTTTGTATTGTGATTTAATATTCCAGTTTATATTGTGACCTAATATTCTAATTTATGCTGTGACCTGATATTCCAAACTATACTGTGACATGATATTCCGACTTTAGTTGAAACCAAAATTCCAGTTTCTATCGTGACAAGATCTATAGTCCTAGTTTACGATATTCCCATACAATCGAACTTGTTCACCATTCAGTTTCATCAAGCATTAACTTAGTACTATATGAGAATTGAATATTTAGTGAGATTGATATTGGAATATTATACTTAATAGGGACTTCCTTCGGTTTGCTCGAGTATTTAGTAGACATGTGGATTACCCTAGGGTTTAACCTTACAAGCACTAATTTAATTACATGCAATTCTATATCTCGCTCCTTGTACCGATATTACATATTTATTTATTTTGTAATAATTTTGAGACAATTTTATCACATTCTGCATGCAAGTATTTTCAGTTAACATATATATATTATGCTATCTTTATATATAATTCCTGTGAATGCTAATTTCTGTCACATGCACGATTCTATTTCTTATCAGAGTTGACTCTATGGATTACCTCCATACATCTAGGTGCTAGAAATTTAAAGAGGGTTGCCAGTTAAAGATCCTTTCTTCTAAGAGTAAACAGACCAATGGATCATTAGAACTAGTTGAAGAGCAAATATTGAAAACCCAACAAGAAAATAGTCATATATTCATATGATATTTATAGTACAAGTTATATATAAAAAAAAAGTCAATGCAGATTACATAGTTGTGATTTGTTTATTTATAACAAATAAATTGGATAGGGAGAGATCTATTTCATGATAGTTGCATAGTTGAGATACGCTAGTTAGTGACAAACAGATATCAAAGGGATATAATTAGTTAAGATATGAAAAGTTAAATCTAATGTTCCCCCTCATGATGGATCAGGAAAGGGCTTGACCATCTTGGATGTAAGAAACATAAACTGTGGATGATCCAGTGCTTGGTGAGGACATCAGCAAGTTGTTTTGCATAAGGAACAAAAAACAGTGCACAGGAATCTGGAGACGATACATTCCCGTACAAAATGACAATCAATTTCGATGTGTTTAGTATGTTCATGGAAGACCAGATTGGTAGCAATGTGAAGAGCTGCTTTGTTATCACCAAACAATGTGACAGTTTCTTGATGGACATGAAGGTCTTTGAGGAGGTAACATAACCATTGAAGTTCACATAAAGCAGCTGCCATGAAGCAGTATTCTGCCTCGACTGAGGAGCGGGAAACTATTTGTTGTATTTTTGTGTGCCAAGAAATAGGATTAGACCTCAAAAAGGCAATGTATCCAGTGATTGAGCGACGCGTATCCGAACAAGAGGCCCAAGCAACATCCGCATATATTGTGAGAGTGAGAAAACTTGTGGCAAACATAAAAATGCCCATAGCTGGGTAGGATTTGATGTAGCGCATGACACAAAGAGCAACATTCCAATGTGTGTCTGTTGGTTTTGACATATATTGACTCAGTAAATTTACCATATAAGTTAAATTAGGCCTTGTGATAGTAAGATAGAGAAGTCGACCAACCAAACATCAGGAAGGAGAAAGATCAGGAAGAATTGTCCTGCTTGAAGCATGTAGATGGTGAGTGGTTTCAATTGGTGTTGCGACTGGTTCGGCAACTAGAAGACATGCATCTTTCAAAATATCAAGAGCATACTTCCGTTTGTTAACAGAAGCAGACCGAGCAATTTCAAGTCCAAGAAAGTACTTCAATGGGCTGAGGTCTTTCATGTCGAAAGGACAATATAGAAGCTTCTTGAGAAGCTAAATAGTGAGACAATTATCACATGTCACTATAATATTATCAATATATACCAGGATAACTATCAGAAGTTTACCCCTTTATTTCGTGAATAGAGTGTAGTCGGCACGGGACTGAGAGAAATCAGCCGCTAAGAGAGTACTGAAACCAATTCCGTGATTCTTGCTTTAAACCATACAAAGACTTGTATAGACGATAGGCTATCTTTTCCTCTTGCCTATTAAAACCTAGTGAAAGTTGCATATATACCTTTTCATGTAAGTCATCATGGAGAAAGGCGTTGTTGACATCTAATTGATGAAGTGGCCTCTATCAGATGGCTGCAACAGAGAGAAGACAACAGACAGTGACTAATTTTGCCACTGGAACAAATGTCTTAGTATAATCCAGGCCCTCAGTTTGAGTATACCCTTTAGCAACTATGCGAGCCTTGTACTATGCAATGGTACCATCAGAATGGTATTTAACTTTGTACACCCACAAGGGGGAATATTAATAGTATCAGTGGTGGTGACGGTGGTGGAAGCCATGAATACTCTGATATCAAGTTGAAAAGTAAATATTGAAAATCTAACAAGAAAATAGTCATGTATTCATATGATATTTATAGTACAAATTATATAACAAAAATATCAATGCATATTACATAATTGTGATTTATTTGTTTATAACAAACAAATTGGATAGGGAGAGATCTATTTCATGGTAGTTGTGTAGGTGGGATACGCTAGCTAGTAACAAACAGATATCAAAGGGATAAAATTACTTAAGATATAATAAGCTAAATCCAGTACATCTTCTATTGTAATCATCTTTTGCTTTGTAGCGGTGGCGTTCAGCCTTAATTTATACCTTAGTTGTTCAACGAATTGTCTTTTTTTCTTCTAATATAATCTATTGCGGGCATTATCCCTTGTAATCATTTGTACTGCAATTTTCTTCAGAATTATTTTGGATAATGTAATGTTGTATTTTGGATTGTAATAATGTAATTCTTTCATGTTGTGCATTGACTGTGTGGTTCCTTATTATTAAAGGCATCGTGAATACGTTTTTGGAGTACCCACTGACAATGACTCATCGAGAAATAGAAAAATATCGCCAAATTTTTAAAGTATTGTTTGGGGGCGTTACGAGGACCGGTTAGATATAGATTAATTCTGGATGCCACTGCCACTGAATCAATCAGAGGCGGCACACCTGATTGGTGGGGGAGGCGATCACTCCAAACAAGATGGGAATGAAATTATCATTAGCTTTTCGAGATACAAATATGGCTCTCTAATTGCCTCTAGCCAAATGCAATAAAACCTCGTACATGCACTCTTCTTTAGAATCTTACAAGCGAAATTAGCACCATTATAATAAGGGGCATATTTTCTATATATTATAGATGCATGCTTCATAAATCTCACCGGAAGAAGAATCATGCACCCATTTTTCTTCGGAGAACAACGTAGTCAAAGTATACGACACCACTAAAAATATGGAACTCAACCGATATCAAGGACGGCCCAACTATTAGGCCCACTGAGACAGTCGCCTTGGGCCTCATTTTCTAAAAAGGCCCCCAAATTTTTTTTCTTTATCCATTCTCTTCACTATTCATGAAAGGCTTGATGGGCTTTACTAGTTGAGCCCAAACAAAAAAAACTAGTCAAATTTACTTCAAATGTTAATATGGGCCTAAGCAAAAGTTGGGCTAAACCCGATATATAACTAATCTAGTTTATACTAAAAAAAATTGTTTTTTTTGTAAAGACCTCATCATATCTGAACCCAATCTTGTAGGCCTACAAATACCACCATAAATTATTATTCAAAGTTTGGATCAAATAAGATTATATTAAGATAATTTTCATACTCGTTTATTTCTTATTTAAATTTATTATTGTTTATCATCCTACATTCAACAGTGTATTTCATTTTATTTCTTCATATGCATACCCTTTTATTACAAAACAATCAGACAAACTACAATTAATTAAATAATTTACTTATAGTACCTTTGTATAGAGAGTAATAGTTATATTTATAATTAAAAAAACAAAAAAATAAAAAATAATATGGACACTAATATGTATAATAAAAATATATCAAGCAGTAGTAGTGTTATCAATGGTAGTGACTCTGCTCTCTACTAATTATTGCGCTTCCCATCCATCACTTCTCTTTTCTTTTCTTTTTTCCTCATTCTTTTATCTTTTTTGCTTGCCACGCCCCCAAATAACATAAAAAACCTGTCTTTAATATTATTTTATTTTTACACATAATATTTTTTACCCTATAGTTTGAAAATAAATTATGAAATGACCATCTATATATATCTCTTAAGTTTGTACGAAACTTGATAAAAGGAGACTAGCCGTTCTATAGAGAGATAAATTGAGTTAAAAATTAGATTTATCAAGAAAGTGAATCATGTTGGGGAGAACGTCGGGTCCAACGGGAAACATAATATGCCTAAATATAAAACTGAGAATCAGTTTGACAAAAAAACTTAAGTCATTAGGTCAAAACCCCAATTTTGTATTTAAATCTATAAACTTTATTTGTACTATACTCACAATCAACCATCCACATGGAGGCACACGTGGGAAACCAAACCCAAAGTTAATCCGACCAATTCGGACTCCATAACCTGGATCATTGACCCAACAACAATTTGGTCCGAACTTAAGTCATTAGGTCAAAACCTGGACTCACACAAATTGTTAGGGAGAACGTCGGGTCCAACGGGGAGTATGATGGGCCTAAACACAAAACTAAGAACCAATTTGACCCAAAAGTTTAAGCCATTAGGTTAAGACCCCAACTTTATATTTAAATCCATAGACTTTCTTTATTTTATCCGATGTGGGACTATACTCACAATGAACTAACTTAACAAATCAAACAAAATGGGTTGGCAAAAAACAACGATGGCCTCGAGGCTGAAGGAGCTGTCAAAGAAAATATTCTTTACGGGGTGTAAGCCTCATGGACCGAAAAGAAGTAACGAGAGAAATATCGTTCACCACTATAGTTGCGGACCATATGCCTGCCTCCTGCCCTCCTTACATTTCACTTTTGCCTTAGGTCCCTAGCTCTTACAGTATGGCCCTGCACATCATAAACTTCTTTTAATTCAAGAACTATATATATAAAGATCATTTTTCTTTCCTTTATGATATCTGTCCATTAAGTATATCCCCTCTACATATACTATATATAAAAGAGCGAGTTTGATATTTTGAGCCTGTCTTTTTCTTTTGTTATCCTTTTGTTAGTCATGTCCCAAAGAAGTCTTAGTAGCTATCGCCTTCTTATAACTATTAACATGAGCATATATATTTAAAAAAAAAAAAAATCTAAAAATTTGTAACAAAATTGGCTGTATGACTTCCAACTCATAGTTGGATTAGTCTTCCCATGAGACGTCTTCAACTTGAATAATCAAATTTTCTTTGTTTTTATCTAATTCTTTCCTTTTCAATTCCATATTTTTCTTTTCAAAAATGTGTAGCAATAGGTGTTCAATTTGAATCCAACTTGTTTAGTTTTTCTCCCTTTTGGAATTTTCTGCGTAGAAATTTTATTTTTTAGTATGATTAGTCCCTTTCTTTGCTCTCATCTTGCATTTTTTTTTTTTTCCTTTCGAATCAACATGCGGAGTTTTCTCCCCCCTCAATTCTATGCGCAAAAGCGATTTAGGACTTATAGTGGATAAATTGGAGAAGAACTTAGAGTTTTGGGGATAAATTGGAACTTTATATTCAATTTGGAATCTGATATCTGAAGATGTGAAACTTTAGCTCTGATACCAATTTGACGGCAAACGGAAGCGATTTAGGGTTTGTGGTGGAAAAATTGAGGAAAAACTTAGGGTTTTGGGGATAAATTAGGGTTTGGATCTCACGCCCACGCAAATCATACGCCCACTCTCTCAAAAGAAATTATATTTCACTCTTCATTTTTAAAATCAAAATTACAAGAAATATTTATAGCAAATTACAAGATAAAAACAAATATCTAAAAATCCAACTTCCAACTAAATTCCTAATCAAATAAAATCAAGTCTAACTAAATAACTAATATCATCTCTATCAAATTTTTTTCTTTCTAATCCTTCATCTCATCTCACTTTTTTTTTCTTTTTGTTTTTTTTTTTCAAATCCTACGTGCAGAGTTTTGCTTGTTTTGATCATGTAAATAATTCCTTAGTCCCTAAAAATAATAATAATCTATGAACTAAATTTCCTTATATGATCTGTAGCTCATAGTTTATTTAGAACCCAATCTTATTATTGCAATCGATACTGTATAAAAATTTGAAATTATCATACTGTGCAAAACTTTTAATAATTTTCTTTTTATTTTGTTGGGTCCATGCTTAGTTAATATTGGAGTTCTTATTTTATTTTAAATTTTTTAAGTTAATTATCATTTTAATGCTCACTTTCCTTTTATTTGCATTTTGATAGATATTATTTATTCGCAAATTTGCAAGTATGTTTCTCAAATACTCTATTTATCTTATGTTGTCAATTATTGATATTTAGATTTATTATAAATTTTAGAAATAATATTGAAATATATTTTATTTTGAACCTTTGATAATTTGATTACTCAACTATTTTGATTCAATTAACTAATACATCTTGCACTAAATATCAGAAATTATTTTGTATTATTTATACGTTTTTAGGATTTTTCTAAGATATTTAAATTTTTTTTATGTTGGTATCATAAATATAAAAAATCTAAATAAAAAAACACCGAAACCACTTGGGCGGCACCTAGAAAATTATGCATTGGGTAATGGTTGACTGTCCCACCTCTACCTAACTAAATGAATTTTCTAAAACCTACTGGCAGATTAGTTATGAAGTATTTGGCAGATTAGTTATGAAGTATTTTGGAGTGTTTTGAAATCATATATTATGAGGTATTCTTAAAAATTCTTACTTGTGAGTTTTTGGATAAGTATTTTGAGGCATTCGCATAACACTCCAAAATACTTGGATAGATATTTTGAAGTGTTTTTCAGAACACTCCAAATCGGAGATGTTTTGAATTGTTTAAAATTTTTATCCAAAAATACCCTCGTTCCAACTGTATCCAGCGTCTTTTACTTTTTCCAATTTTTTTTTTTACATTGCCTCTTATCTGAACTTCTCCCGTGACCTTATATTTTCCCACTTCTTTTCACGTTGTCTTATCTTCCAAAATGAGCCCATGTCTTTTAAGTTTTTTCTAAGAGAAAGTTTAGGATTTTACAAAGCAACTAGGTTGCAATCCGATTTCTTCTCCTATTGGAGAAATCAGGATTTTTTTCTCAATTCAAGTGAGTATGATTTATTACCTTTCTATTTTTAATTTTTCTATTAAATTATCCAAATTATTATATCGTTGCTCTTTTTATTTATTTAATTTTTCTATCAAAATCTCAAAAAATTATAATGCAAATCTCTAATAAAGTTAATAATATTTCAAAAGATAGTTTCCCTATGTTGAGGGGAAAAAATTAATTCGATTACGGAATAAGCAAATAAAGGACGTAGGATGACATTTTGTTTCAAGTAAATTATATTAATTTAAACGTAATTTGTGTAGACAGGTATTTTTATCTTTTATATGTGTATGGAACACATAAAAATCTATGAGAAACTAAACTTACAAAATACTCCAAAACAGGCACTTTAAAAACACCCCAAAATACTTTATCTTTGATATGTAAGCATAGCATTAACAATCAATTGTGAGTTTAAATCTCATATCAAGAGGTCTCTAGTGGAGGAGAATTAGGATAGGGGTGTTGATATCTCTAGTGGAGGAGAATTAGGATAGGGATGGCTACGGACTTTTTTGGAAAAAGGAAAAAAATCCAATCGAAATCTGAAACGGATAATACAAGGTCCTGCGGATCTCGGGAGTTTCATTTTTCCAAACCGCCCTAGAAATCGCTAAACTTAATTTGGACGATAGTAGGATCATTCTATGGATTTGGACATTTGCCTATGACTTCTAAAGTGTGAAGGGGAGTTTCCAAAGGGGGCACACCATTTTTCCTAGTGAGCCCATCCTCTCTCCCCAGTGAGCACATCGAAAATATCCGAAATACTTCCTACATTCTCTCACCCACTTCCTCCTCTCTAGAGTTGGCTAACTCCCCCAAGCTACTGCAGATATCCTTTCTCTCCTCGTCTGAAGTCAAGTAGATTGGATTTGAACCTTCAATTTTTTTTTTTTTTTAATGAGCCGTTCATGCGGGGGAGGAGGATGAGTAAAAATTTAGGGACAATTTTAATATATCGACAAACATTTAAAGTGGGCTCACTAGTAAAAATGGTGTGTGCCCCTTTTAGAAACTGCCGGGGTAAAGGACTTTGTCTTTCAACCTTAGTGCATTTTAATGAGACCTAGCTTTGTACCTATTACTTCCATCGTCTAAGAAGGTCAATTTAAAGGGAATTCATCCGACTTTGCTCTTGGATTTGTGTGCATGCCTTGGACTCCAACGTGATTGATTTTCTATAGCAAATTTATCCCTTTTTTTTTTAAATTTTTTTCTAGACATTTTTCCAAGTATAGGAGAAAATGGCGGATCTAGCCGTTGTTTTGGACCCTGACTCTCTCTTTTCCATAGTTCTTGCTAAAAGACCGGCACTAAAAGAGGGTTGAAGTGAGATAGATATCCAGTTCTAAAACTTTGTTAAATTATTTATTGAGCCGTGTTTTAATAGGAGAAGGCTTAAACACCATTTTAATAGAAGGCTTAGGTGATGAGGACTGCGATGACAATGTCTTAGCAAGTCTTACCATTGAAAGCATTCATAAGGTGTTGCTGATCCTGCAATTATATAAATAGCTATAAGAAGCCCCTCATGAAAGAAACTTAAGTTACGACTAATGAATACGTCAATGGGTCAATTTTGAGTAGTGCTTTATATAAAATTTTGAATTAAAAATAAAAATATATAATTTTTCTAATTCAATTTTTTTATAGAAAGAACTAAAAATTTGTTTGTGAACGTGTCCATTACCATCTCTATACGAAAGAGTTCAAACAATTACTCTAACATAATGCTATAAGAAGCCCTCGTAAAAGTTACTTAAGTTGAGGAATAGTAATCGATGTATCAATTTGTCAATTTTTGGTCTTTTAATTAAAAATAAAATTTTTAATTTTTTTAATTTAAAATTTTGTATAAAGAAAACTAAAAATTAACCAATAAATGCATCAATTATCATCTCTAGTCGCAGCTATGTAAAAGAGTCCAAACACTTACTTTCACATAATGCAGATCATTACAAGCAGATATAAAAAGATCATCCGAATGCAGATACAACAACAAACAACAACTAAGCCATTTATCCCAAGTACTATTCCATACATGAACCAAAAAAGAATCACGCTGGATCGATCATGAACCAAAAAAAAATCCCACTGGATCGATCACATTAATAGTCCTTCTCCATTCATTTCTAACAAGTAATATCTTCTCATTTAGATCTCTAAAATTCATATATTTTTATATTACCTCCATCCATTTTTTCTTCGTTCTTTCTTTCATTCTTTTAACGTGTCCTATATCGATAAACTCCTCTCATTAAACTGATACATTTTTAAAATTTACATTGCACATGACCAAATCATCATAAGCCGATGAGAACAAATACATTTATAAATAATCCAAATGCACATGACCAAATCATCCGAATGCAGATAAGCACCAAAAAAAAAAGTGAAAAAGTGGAAAGAGAGAACCAATAATCATGATATATAAATAATCATGATAGACAATGCATGATAGCATTGAGAACAACATCAACTAGAATTTAGATAGTCGTCAACATTAACAAGAACATGCACATTAACATCAGAACATGTGGAGAACAAAGACACCAGCAATACAAACTTGTAAATTCTTGCAACAGATGTAGAAAGCCACTGAGCCTCTCCACATTTTTTTCTCATCACAATTACGAAGACCCAATAATTCTCGAATGACTCCTAGAATATTTAGGATGATTTCTCGCCAAGATTAACTACTATCTTAAAATGACAGCAGCATTTCTCAAAGTCAGGTAACGCTGTACGTAGTCATCAGGAAGCATCCTTATGCGCTTAAAAATTTCTGGATTTGCATACCGGAGCTTAGTCCTGGGATCCACATATGGTGCCTGCACCCGTCAAATCAAATATCAGAAAAATATTTAAAGGAGTAGCTACAGGTGGTTTCACATTTGCCAATTGAATTATGTGAAAGAGCAACAGACAGCAGGACGTGGTATAGCAGTTTGCCAATTGAATTATGTGAAAGAGCAACAGACAGCAGGACGTGGTATAGCAGGTCAAAAAACGGTCACAAGAGGAACAGCTCAACGTTGAAAGGGACACAAAAATATTAGGTACAAAGAACGTGTACATCTGACGTCCAAAGGAATATAGCACAGATCTAATATCATAGCATATAAGAAGGTATCTTCCAATGAAGGATGGTATTTTCTCAGATAATGTGGAAAATTCCATCAGCTACATAAAAAAGTAAGCCCTTTCATATCTGGGTTGTAGTGATGTGGCATTTGATTAAGTCAACTGAGTTATAATTTTATTGACAAGGCGTGAAAAGCTGAGAAAAGTACTGACCATGGAGTCTGAGATGACCGCCAGATCCACCAATATTTCAACCATGTTCTCTGTTCAAATAAATGTATGCTTCTTAAAACGTCAGAAAGGGGTTTACTTGACACTCTACCACCACAAACCCAAGAAACAAAAAAGAAAAGGAAAAAAGAAAAGAAAAGAAACACCCTGGTGGTTCAGCAACTCCAACCTGGAAGTCTTTAGGATTTAACTGTGAGGAGGAAGGGTGATGCAAAGTAAAACTTTGAAGGTTTATTTGATAGCAAGGTAAACATAGGGGCTATATTTAGCTTATGCTGTTCAAAATTACAAACTGGTACAAATTAATGCTTCATCAGTAATATTTTCAACATACAGATCTAAAAGAATGTAATGCCATTCTGCTGACTTAAATTTATATAAATAATAAATGATTGAATTTAACATAAAAATAGGCATTTTAGTACAAATGTGTAGTACTGAAATGAGTTGGTCATAATGCCATTATGTTAAACTGGTATTTGTAATTACCAAGATTCTAGATACGGGTATCGTGTTTGTATCATATGCGAGGTTTTATCATATCAGATAACAGGATATCAGACAATATACCAGCGATATGATCCAATATTTGATTAAAAAGTGATTGAATTTAACATAAAAATAGGCATTTCAGTATAAATGTGTAGTACTGAAATGAGTAGGGCATAAAGCTATTATGTTAAACTGGTATTTGTAATTACCAAGATTCTAGATACAGATATCGTGTTTGTATCATATGCGAGGTTTTTTCATATCAGATAACAGGATATCAGACAAGATACCAGCAATATGAGCCAATATTTGATTTTTTTTTTTTTTTTATGCTAAACCTTCAAAATGATATATCAGGTGACAAATAGTTCACTGTGGGTCATATTGAAAACGATGGTTATTAGTGTGTTGTAAGAACACAATTTACCGAGGTACAAGAATTGGCCCTAAATATATGATCTTAGTTGCTTGAATATAGGTAAGTAAAGGTGCCAGTGCTGGTGTGAGAGATTACAACAAAGTGTTCGCATTCTGCTCTGAGAATGGTGTTGTTCTGCACATGTGCGTGCACACAGCCATATGATATATTGCACCTTTATAACTATGTATGATGGTATAACAATGTTTTGGAAATCATATGATGTCTTGCACATTTATGACTATGTATGATGGTATAACAACGTTTATGATGGAGCCATATGAGGAAGTAACAAGGGGAAGCGTGGTCTTACCACCTAAAACAAAAAAAAAAAAAAAGGGAAGAGAGAGTAAGGTAGAGAAATGAAGATGAAGTTATGGAAACAAGAAAGGAAAAGGATGAAGAGAGTGGAAAGGAAAATTGCTGTCAGAATTTGATGATAACTCCTCCACTAACACTAAGTCACATTGGAGAGGGAAAAAAAAAAAAAAAGAAGCATCGCATTAGGATCAAATCGTTACCCTATTTTAAACTCTAATGTTGTTTCCTTCCCTACTTTTCCCCTTTTCTTTATGCCCTTTCATCTTTACCTTAGAAGCTAGTGAAAGCTATGTTTGACCCTAACACCTTTCCCCTTTTCCTTTTCATCCAATGGACCAGAGTCCACACCCAATAGCATTTTACAATTCGAACACCAATTTTATGATAAAAGAATCTGCAAGTATGCAGCTGCATATACTGTTTCTCAAAATACTAATTGATCTATATTTGAAACATATGTATGCATACAGGTTTCTTGAAAATAAGTCCCAAAATGTAGCACGACACTTCTTCCAGGAAAACAGCTTCAGGTCAAACACATCAAACATGACATCTTCTTACCATTTATTATCATTTCATATAATATTCTATAAGAATTTGTTTTGTGGAATTTGACTATATTAGCACTTAGGATGTGTTTGGTTGGTAGTAGTTGGTATTTGGGATTTGTAGTTGAAATTTAAAAAGAGAGGGAAAGTTTGACTTTGGTGGGAATTTCTAATTCCCATGCAAGATTTCAAATTTGGTTCACTAAGAACCACTCATTTGCATGGGAATTAAGAGTTCCCACCAGAATTCAAATTTTACCTCTTTTCAAGTACCAACTACAAATCCCAAATACTAACTCCACCAACCAAACCCACCCTCGGTACATCAAATAAATCAAAGAAGAAACATGGTATTGGGATCAAATCCTTACCCTCTTTTAAACTATAATGCTTGTTCAATCTTAACCCCTTCCTTTTATACCTTTTTCCTTTATTTCCTTTCTTCTTTATCATAAAAGCAAGCAAAAGTTAAGTTTGACCCTAACCCCTTCCTCCTTTCATTTTCATGCAATGGACCAAAGTCCAGACCTAATAGTATATTAAACTTCGGATACCAATTATATGTGAAAAGCATCTGCATTTATTCAGCATCATAAACTGTTTGCCAGAGTACTAATTGAACAATATTTATGCATCTGTATGTATACAAGTTTCTTGAAAATCAGTCCCTGAAATCGCATAAGACACTGCTTCCGTGTAACCATCTTCAGGTCAAACACATATCAAACACGACGTTATCTTGCTGGTTATTGTCATCTTGTTTAAATTGTTTTGGAATTCTTTTGGTGAACACTTACAGGGTCGTGTTTGACTGTGTTAACATGTCTGGATTCCTGCTTTAGGTCCCTAAGGAAAAAAATTAATGACAAATTAGGATTATTATTGGCATTTGGACATTAGTCACTGACATCATGGGTTGTGCAATAAAAGTCCCTACCCTTTATTTCCTGTCAAGGCTCTGATCAAACCTAATTGGGGTATAGTTTTGAAACAAGCTTTTTGCTCTTGCCAAAACCCCTAGTCGGCCCCCTAACTTTTCTCCCTTCCATTTCTCAGTCGCAGACAATAAAGTTTGAAAGAGAAGATAAATGAAGAAGCAATAAAGCGCGCATGCAGGTTGGGAGTGGTGAGGGAAGTGGGTGCCTAGTAGTGATAAGAAGATCCTATAACTTGAGACCTTATAAAGAAAATTGGACGGAGGTAAGCACAGATTATTAGAGTGGAAAGTGGTGGAGTAAGTAGAGAGAAATGGGGGAAAAAATGAAAACAAAAATTAATATAAAAAATTGATTGTGAAATCATGGAGGAATATGGTTCAAAATTGTTCAATTTCTCCATATAGGGTCGACACAAGAACTTAAAGATGCATATTAATAGATTTGATTACTTGTCATATAATAATCTGATGTTATATAGGAAGTTGCTCAGGGTTAATTAAAACGTAGGACAAAAAGGGAAGAGTTGTATGCCATTTGATACTTATGGAAGAGCCATGTGTCATTTGGTACTTTGGAAGAGCATCAGGTAAACGCGATGTAAACACCTTGAAAAACAAAAAACAAGTACAGTGTTAAGTGTGACATGCATGATTTTTACACAGAATCTAAGATTCCAATGTAAATTCTTTCCTTCAACACAAGCTCAACAAACCATTCTAAAGAATGTTATTTTCCCAATGGCATTATATTTTCATGTTTAATGAGAATGGATATCCTTAAAGAGAGGGATGGTAATGGGTTGGGACCGGCCCTAAAGGGCCCCTAACCCAAACCTAGAAAAGATGGCATAGGCCTTCGCCCTATCAAAAATAGGATAGGGCAGTGCCAAAACTAAATCATATTTTATTTTGGGGCCAAAGTCGGGGCTTTACTTGGGTCCTGCTCCAACCCGGCCGTACCAAAGATCGTTGTAGGTAGGGGTGAGTATCGGTCGGTTCGGTCGGTTTTTTAAAAAAAAACCCAACCGAAAACCGAACCGACCATATAAAACCGAAACCAAACCGATCGAAAAAAAGTGAAAACCGAAAACCGAACCGAATTTTCGGTTCGGTTTGGTTTTAGGTTTTAGGGTTTGAAACTAATTATGTGATAAACGCGTGTTTTTTATTGGAAAAATAATAATTTTCTTTCTATTTTTTTCTTTTTCTACCTATTAAAATAACAATCACATGTTTTTCATTAAAAATTTAAAAGAAAAACATATTGAAAAAAAATCAAAGAAAAAAAATAGGCTACAATTCCAAAGATTCGGTTTTTTTGGTCGGTTTCGGTTGGAGCTAAAACCACCGAAACCCGACCAGAAATCCGTAAATAAGTTCGGTTTTTAAACCGAACCGAACAGAAAACCGAATAAACCGAACTGATCGGTTCGGTTCGGTTTTTTCGGTTTTATGCTCAGGCCTAGTTGTAGGTTATATGGTAAAATCCTAAGCAAATTTAATTCTTAATTAGATTAAACTAATTAATAGCCTATCTACCATTTTTACTCAATTATTCAAACTCTTGTTTCCATTGTAATATTGTTTTGTTCAATATTTTTCATCTATCTTGAAATCCTTCATGAAACTAATATTTTTCTCGCACAAAAAAAAAGAACTTTTCATTTCTTAAGTGAAACTTCTCTCATTTAACCTATTTTTTGCTAATTTTTATGACTATACAACTTTTGAATTATCACTTCTAGTAACCGTAGACAACGTATATTTTTAATATATATATATATATATATATATATATATATATATATGGATTACTGTAGGTGAGCTGCCAGCTCAGAAAAAGTTACGTGAGCTAGCCGCAAAACTATAATGATCCAATGATTTTTCTTCAATATTTTTTTACAATTACTATCTCTACCTCCTTAACTTGTTTCGGATTAAATTTCATAAATTTTGGAGTTCATTTACCCTTTCATCAAGCGCATACAAAATGTTTTATTCATTGAAAACCATTAATTTTGTGTTAACATGATGGAGGACCAAATCAAAACTAAAACCCAAGAAATTGGGTATGAGTGAACCATTGGGGGTCGAGATCATAATCCAAAAAAAAAAAATTTAAAAGATTATTGGAGATAGTGAAAATGAACTGCAACTCAGATAACTTGCGTGAGCTATCAGCACATTTCCATTTTTCTCATATATGTGTGTGTGTGTAAACAACTACTTGTGGTCAATAGATGATGAGTTTTTTTGAACATACAAATCGTCGATCCTACCCCAGCCTGTTACCTTTCCTATCTGCAATTGACAGAATGCTTATGTTCCTGCCTGGAGAGGAACCTAATAAAATCTCATTTCCTGAAACGACCCACAACAGAACATTCTAATGAATGTGGGGTTACCATTGGCATTTACATTTTCACATTAATAGAAATGGAATCCCCAGCAACTAATATTCAAGTTTATGTTCCAAATAGTGGGGTAACTTAAAATCTCATCTCCTAAGACACCCTCTCCCCGTTTCTTATATTCCTCTTCCGCCTTTTATACGAAGACCACTACTGCCACTCTCACCATACCCATTATTACTTCTCCCCTGTTGTAACATCCCTGTCACGCAACCATGGTTAAGAATACCACATCCCTCTGGTTGTTGTCCTTCCCACGGCATTACCACAACACTGCAATACAACAATCCCAATTGGATAATTTACTATCATCACACTAGCTTCCACCACTATTACAATAACTGATAAAACCAGTACGACCATTACCATTGTTACTAACACAACCATTTCCTCTACCACCACCAATATCACCACTAAAACCACGAGTACAATTCGTACCAAAAGAATGAGCAAAATTAATTCTGAAAAGCTTTGCTCTGAAATGTCAAATCACTTAGAAATGTTAGTGTACCAATTAGGGAACTGTTAAAACTGAATGTTAGAAATGTGATGCCAGATGTAAAGGTTACATTCCTGAAAGGAACAACTACTAAAAACACAACGGGAGACAGCATAGCTGAGAACTAAAGAAGCATCGTCCAAGGATCCCCAAGAGAGAATTACATAACATTATCAACAGCAAGGAATAACCAAATCATCTAATCTTAACATCACCAGAACTAAAATAGACAACATACCTCAAATCCGGTAATATCACAAAATTTCTTTGACGGATACATGGATGGAGGTGACTCAATATTCAAATCTGAGAAAAAAAAAAAGTGCAAAAGGCAAATTCAGTTTGTTAAGAGAAAAACAAAATAACTGATAAAGTTCCAGGGTTATACAGCTTTTGATATTTATTATTTAATAATACAAACTTTTTTTTTATCAAACAAATAATGTACTCATGATCTTGTATGTGCTTATAAGTTATATCTATGTAGATATTCCGGGTAAGGGCCGTAAGGCATTACTTTTTTGGTATCTATAATATTTTCTATTTTTTCTCAAATACCATTTTGAGGCTTAACACGCAATTGAATATCAGTTTGACCAGCAAAAACAGTTTCATGGAGCCGACGAATTAAAAGTATTCTTCTCTCTACAGCAAGAATATCATCCCACTCTTATTGAACAAATTTGTTTACTAATTTTTCCTATTCTCAGTGATTTCGGCAAAAATTTAAAAAACTACCCTGAACTTTTCCTCATTTTCAAAAGAACTTTCATTTGCATGAGAAATTATCATATGTTTTCTTTTTTACCTTCTAAAACCTACTCCATATTATTGGAAAACTACCAAAAAAAACAGCATGGTTAACTCTTGTACAAAGATAGTTTTTTTTAATAGTTTTACGAAAATTATGCAAATAGTAATTTTTCGAAATTGATCCTTTGGTTTTGCATTGCAACATAGCACCTTCAGAATTTATACATTATTCTCCCTTCTCTTCTACAAACCCATTACAACTAGCTCTTCAACTTGTTTCATATCTCCTAACCACTTTGTCCTTGGATCACAATAAATTGATAAAATCGACTCCTAACGGCATTTTATTTCATTTACACAACAATTAATTAACATTTCATAAAAAAGAGCAAAAATCTTAAGATACATGTCCAACTCCCAAGCATGTGCCAATTGAACCTCATTTTGCACTCTAGACAAATTCAAACATTAGTACCAACTCACTAAACCAAACCTGGAGATATGATTCTTGAATCCATATTCGAATAAAAAAGATTGAGAGTTAGAATTTTGAAGAATGAAGCAAAGAATGAAAGAGGCTTACAATTGGGTTCATTGGGTGGATAAGCGCCGAAGTTCTCGGACTGCAGCAGCTGCTTTAGATGTTTCCAGTACCTTCCTCTGGATTGGCCCTTTGGGTACTTGTCGGACATCTGAATCCTCTTAAATCCCAGCATTGTTGGAAGCACCATCTCCGAACGGACCACTTCGGCCTCCATCGCCTTCGGCTGTTATAACTACAACTAAGATTTTAAGTATTGATTATAGCATATATATCAATTAGAAAATTTTCACAGCAGACATTGTTATCGGAGAAATATTAGAGATATTTAATTAATATTGAATGTCAATATCAAATGTAAATATATAAGTATACATCATAAAGAAACAAATTTAAATATGGCAATACATGCATACATCCTAGAAAATTTCACAAAACATCAAATATATATATATATATGAGAAAAATGTAAATGAGCTGATAGCTCATACAAGTTATCTGAGCTGCAGTTCTTTTTCACTATCTACAATAATCTTTTTTAAAAAATTTCTTTTGGATTATGATCTCGACCCCCTAGGGTTTACTTATGCCCAATTTCTTGGGTTTTGATTTTGATTTGGTCCTCCATCAAGTTGACACAAAATTAATAGTTTTCAATGAATAAAACATTTTGTATGCACTTAATGAAACGGTATATGAACTCCAAAATTTATGAAATTTAATCCAAAAGAAGTTAAGGAGGTAGAGATAGTAATTGTAAAAAAGAATTGAAGAAAAATCATTGGATCATTATAGTTTTGCCGCTTGCTCACGTAACTTTTCAAGAGCTAGCGGCTCACCTATAGTAATCCCTATACATATACATATACATATACATACATTTATACATACATGTGTAGAATAAACTTATTGCGACAACTTATATTATACTTATGAATATATAATCATTAAGCAATAGCAAAATCTCACAAAGGTCATATTGCCATATTGCTCGAATCACCCAAATGCCTAACCTAGTAACATAAAAATATGAAAAGGAATCAACAAATATTTAAGAAATTATGCAATAAAAGGACAAAGAATAAAGGCGGTGATCTCAAGATAATGGGCATATCTATTATGACTTCCTCGATAGACTAGGATTCTTTCTGGTCGAATAAAACATAGAGATATTGCTTCAACTAGAAGTGAAGATATAGAGAGCTACTAGTACAGCCAAAAGAAAGGTCCTCATCCTTCTGCTCGAAAGAAAGCCATAAATTTATCATGTTTACAAGTCCCCGTTAAAATCATAAAGTGATAGTTTATGTATGCTAGTTACATGTTTTTATGTATGCCAGTTACATGTTCCATTAGAATGCTATAATTTTTATTTTATTTATTTATTTTTACTTCTTGTGCATATGCGCTTACTTTGCTATCATGTTTATGTCCATAATGGTGGCTCTAAAATTTGCACTCTCCTTCTATTTAATTGTATTTGTTAGATCAGGAATAAACTCGCAAGAGAAATGAACTTCTAATTTTTCTGTAATTTATGCTGCAACTTTTCTGTAATACAAATAATTTTAATGCTTATGTTATAATTCTCGTCAATTTAAGCACAAATCTTAACAACTAAAAATGAAAGAAGACCCACAAAAAAGAAATTGGTGATACTTCTTTTTAAAACACTACACTGATCACTGTAACAATGTCGAAATAAAAGTCAGTTTTTTTTTTTTTTTTTTTAACATCATTTCCGTTTCTTAACATATTTTTTTTCATGTTGCCAAAATAAAAGTCAGTCTTTTGAAAAATACCGTAAAGGGGCCATTTTTTCCTCATGATATGCAAAGATCAACAATCTAGCAATTTGAAAGATAAGGTCACAGACTTTATACATATGAGAAATGCAAAGCTACAGCAAAAGGAAAACAGATAAAAAGGGGGAAAAAAAGGACCCGCAAGAATTTTGACTGAATCCTTGTTAATTGAAAGGAAACTAATTTTAAAAATTTGCAAAACTATTATTTATTTTTTAAAAAAAAAAAAAAACTAAACCTCTTTCAGCTATCACATTATCACA
Source organism: Dracaena cambodiana (assembly GCA_036321105.1). Lineage (NCBI taxonomy): Eukaryota > Viridiplantae > Streptophyta > Magnoliopsida > Asparagales > Asparagaceae > Dracaena > Dracaena cambodiana. The sequence continues at coordinate 31,043,875 of JAYEPQ010000005.1, read as the reverse complement.
TAAAAATCAAACCAAAAGAAAAGAAAAACCGAAAGGAAACTAAATTAAGAAAATACAAAATCAATTTAAAAACCATACTTCTTTGGCTCGATAACGCTGCTGCTGAACGAGCTGCTGAAATTACAAAAAATCATAAAATTAATTAGGGGGAGAGCGAGAGAGAGAGAGAGAGAGAGATGAGGAGCATATGAAGAAGAGAACTGACCCGACTATGCTTCGATCGATGCTGCTGCTTCTTCTATCTTCGATCGCCGAAAGAGACCCAACTTCGATGGACTTTGCTACTGAAAGAGACCCCAGTCACCGACTTCGGCTACGGACGGAGAAGAGAATTGGGGGGAATTTCTAGATGGGCACAGTTTTTTACTAAGGAGCCCACTTTTCCTAGCGAGCACACCCTTTCTTTTAAAAAGAGAGATTTTTCTAGTGAGCACACCAAAATTTCTAAACTATCTTTCCCTCTCTCTCCAATTGATTTCTTCTTCTTCTTCTTCATCGTCTTCTTCTTCTCCTTATGTTTTCTTCTTCTTCTCAATTTCACTCTTTCTATATTTAAGAAAAAACAAAAATTTCTAGAAACTCCCCGACGACATCGTCGTCCCGCCTCCCCCCTCCCTCTCTTCCTCTCTCTCCCTGACCAGATCCAGCCATCCGGGACTGTTAGTCCGGATGGATTGGCCTGATCCAGGCTAACCAGTCCGGATCAGACCAATCCATCTGGGCTAACAGTCCCGGATGGATGGGAGGATGAAAGAGGGGGTGAAGGAGGAACAATTTTGACCAAGAATTTTAATGGCAAAATAGTACATAAAGGAAAGATTTTAAGTGGGTTCACTAAGAAAAAAGCTGTGCCCATCTAGAAATTCCCGAATTGGGACTTGAATGCCAATCGAGGGGGCCGATTACGAACGAAAGGAGAATTGGGGCTCGCCGATCGAAGCCCTAATTCACAGAAGAAGAAAGAAAGTTACTACACGTGCCCATACTTTTCTTAGTGAGCCCAAAAGTTAGACAAAAAATAATTCTCCTCCGGGCTCACTAAGAAAAATATAGGGCTCATCTAGTAATTCTCAAGAATAAATATACGTTATCGGGTTGGGTAGGATACAAATATCGGGTAATTAAGGTTCTACCTAATAAAATTGGTTAATCACAGTTTGATCTATAGCATGGGGGGTATGTAAACTCTCAAAATTAGTTATATTCACCTTTTTTTAGCCGAATATTCATTACTTTTCTCTAATTTCCATTTTACTCTCACCCTTCTATTTTCCCTCTGTTTCAAACAGCATTCTTTCTTTTTTCTCCCTCCTCTTACCGTCCCCCCTCTCTATCTCTCTCCCTCTCCTTTCTCCCTCACTCCCTCTCTTTATCCCATCTCCCCTCTCTCTATCTCTCTATCCCTCTTTCGCCCTTGCTCCCTCTCTTGATCTTGTCCCCTCTTCTCTCTATCTCTCTCTTTCCCTCTTTCTCTCTTCATTTAGCTTCAGAACATTAAGTGAGAAATAAGATTTTGTTGTACTGTTGCTCATATTTTTTGTGGTTGATTTTCCTAACTAATATTACTTTTTGATTGAACAATAATTTTTCATTTAGTTTTAAGTTTGATCGAGAATCGCGTCGAGTTTCTCCTCTTCTTTATCATAACAAAAAACTCGATCTGTAAATCGAAAGGTTATGAAAGCAATATTGGCTCGACCACTTGAAATGGAGATTCCAAAGTGTAAATGTGGTGTAAAGATGAAGGTGAATACTTCATTTATAACGAAGAATCCTTGCCGGTGTTTTGGGTCATGCTCGCTCCGAACGTGTAATGATTGGATATGGACCGACAAAGAAGGAGCACCCCCGTATGCGAAAGAGGTTTTGAATATACTCATAAAACGCTATGGAGAAGGTAATTTTGAACGGAATCAGAAGTTAGAAACTTCGAACAAAATAGTTCAAAAGAGAAGCTTGTTGATTAGTGTATTGATTGTGTTTTTTTTTTTGTCATGTTGTCTTATACTACTAACCAAATGAAACTCTCATTGTCGCAGTATAATAAAAATTCATTAATATCTATGATCAAACATATTAGAACATTTCTTCTTTTTGAGTTCAATGTTTTCAAGTGTGTGGACATAACGGTTATGTGTTTACTACACTGATTTACTCACAAATAAAATTCTACTGCTATGTTCATACCAAAAACTCTAAGATTCTACATTGGTGTGCAGCAGCTACAGCAGCAAGCATAGCAGCAGCTGCAGCAGCTGCTGCTGTTACTTGTTTGCTACCGGTGCAGCAGATAGAGGTGTATGACCATGTGCCCTTGCACTATATCCAGGCAGTAGATAACGAAGGCATGTATAGCAGATAACCGGCATGCAGTAGAATGTCTTTCCGTGCACATATATACATAGTTTCAGCAATAAAAGGATTCACAATATCAACAAAGCAGCAGTAGCAAGCAGCAACTACTGCTAGCAGGCAACAATATAGTTGATACTTCAACAATACAATTGATACTTCAGCACTATATATACATAGTTTCAATGATAATACATAGGATTAAAAAAAAATTCTCCAATAAGTAGCAAGCAGGCATCAATAGCAAGCAACAGCAAGTAGGCTCCAAATTTGTGAATCTGTCAATTTGCATGAAAATCATAAAGTCAGCTCAATATAACATTAAAATCAACTCGCAAAAAACTTAATTCATTACATCTCTTTCATCGTAAGTTAATAAAATCTTCCTTCCCTCGCATTAATTTTTTATCTTGGCCTTACTTGTGCTTTGACCTCTCTGCTATGATAATAGGAGATGCTATAGATGTATTTGACAGTGGATAAGAAGAATAAATAAACAAAATATTTGTATCAACACTACTTACTTGAGCTACAAATCGTCCTGCATCGTCTGCCCCTCCAATTGTGATTTCATTTCTGGGAGGAATAATCATTGTTCCACCCAAATCCCGGCTTGATCCTGAAAGAAGAGCTACCTTGGTTTTTGGTCGTACTTTTGAAGCTCCACCAAGTGTGATACCTTTTTGGTCAGGAACTGCCCGTTTGTCCCGTTGAGGCAGTACTATTTGTGGTTTACTTTGTAGTTGATCTGGCTTCTCTTGCTCTTTTGTTGTCATCATTTCCTGTTTTCCCATTGTTGACTTTCCCTTTCGTGAAACTGGAATTTTCGTAGCGGGCTTTCTTGTTCTCTTCCTACTAGACTCCTCATCGGGTTGTTGATTTTCTAAGGGGTTATCCCCATGAATTCCTGAACCTATGTCACCCTCGCCCCGTAAGTCAGCCATAAGTGTTTTGCTTTGTGATTGGCCAGCTTGTTCATTCCGTGCCTTCATCTTATCAACTCCATCATTGAAGCCATCATGCCTTGCATTTGTGCATGTCCTTGCATTATGGCCTAAACCCGCAAGAGAGAGAAATCGGTCCGCAATTCCCTTCGAGAGATAGAAATCGCCCTCTCTGTGCCCTAAATTCGCTCGAGAACGCTCCCTCTGTATCCTAGCTTTGCCTAGAAAGTATCCCGTTGTGCCTTGGTTTCGCCCAAGACAAGTTCTCTTTCTGCGATTCCTGAGGCCATTTTAACGCACGTGCAAATCACCTGCCCCACTCACTAATATTCAGTTCACTCCGTTAGGATGCCCAAAGTTTTTGTTTTTTAGAGTTTTAAACTTCAGGGGTGTTAAATTACAGACCCTCTATACTACAGGGGGTCTGATGTGATTAACCCTAATAAAATTTTGTCCAATAAACTCAACCGGGAGTTTCCAAAGGAGCACACCATTTTGGGAATTTCTAGATACGCCCCGTACTTTTCTTAGTGAGTTCCAGTCCCATATGCGTTTTATTTATAAGTTTGCTATTTTTATTTTTGAATCAAATAGTCCTTACCCATTTCTTAGCTAGCCACATTCTCTCCATTCCATTACTCCTTTTTTCTTAGTGAGCCCTAAATTATTCTTCTCCCTTTTAAAACCCAACGCAAGTGAAATAAAAAAAAATGCTCCAAATCCTAAATCTCATCCAAAATTTGATTCTCATTACTTTAATGAGATTGTTAGGGCTTGTTTGAGGTTTTCTCATTTTTTATTATTATTATTATTTTGTAAATTGCGTGCGGAAATCTCTTTATTTGAGAGTTGACGAGAGATTGAATAAGATGGAGAATAAGATTATAATTTTGACAAAAATGGATAAATCTCATTGTTTAGATATATGTTTAAAACATTCTTGGACTCAATATGAAGTATAATTTGAATGATAAATTAAGAATATTATATTCAAGATTTTAATTATATTAAGAATAGCCGCGCGTCTCGTGTGACTGTGAGAACGAAAATACTAGTTGGGGAGCACGCGCTGACTTATTCAACAACCGGCCAGGAGGAAGATCCCGGCCAGTGGTTGTATTTGGTCAGGGTTGAATTTTCGACCTGTTTTTTTACAAATAAATGCCTTAAATACTGGCCGGGGCTGTAACTCCGGTGTAATCATTATCTGGCTAGGGGGCTAACCCGTCCAGTCTACTTACTGGCCGGGATTGCCAATCTGACCAATAAATTCCTAAAGGTTCTCTATAGAGGGAATCCATGTGGGCTGCTCTTTGCGGTGCACGAGAGGGCCGAAGACGCGATACCGACTATGGAGGATTTAGTATGTTAGGAATGCTCTGGGCGAACAAGATTGAAACGGAAGGGAGAACTCGAGCGGAAGAGATTGAAACGGAAGGGAAATTCTAAATGCGATCCATTTTTTTCTTAGTGAGCCCATCTTTTTCTTAGTAAGACCCATTTTTTTCTAAGTGAGTCCCAATTTCTTAGTAAGCTCCATTTTTTTCTTAATAAGATCCATTTTTTTCTTAGTGAGCCTAATTTTTCCACTCAAACATGAGGCTGGTGGTTAAAGGGGGTAATCTTGGGGAAAAAATATGGGGCTTACTCAGAAAAAATGGATGTTTTAAATTACCCTGAGGCTCACTAGGAAATCAGGGCTCACTAGGAAAAGTATGGGGCGCATCTAATAACGCTCCACCATTTTTCCCAGTGAGTTCACTTAAGAAGGGTCTGGACTGAAAGTACAAATTAAAAATACATTAGATAGTGGGCTCACTAAGAAAAGTGGTGTGCTCCTTTGGAAACTCCCAACTCTGACTTAGGGCGATTTTGGGATGCTATTTGCAATTAATTCAATACTAGACTCATGCAAATGCTAAGTACACCCCCCTAGGTTTTTCAGATTTGAATTATTTTACTAAGTATATCCCCTATTATCCTTCCAAATTAACTAACTACACCATCAGGCCTGGTGTGATCTCTCTACTCCTCTCTCCCTACATCGGTAACCTCAAATCCCACAACCCCCTTTCCCACTGCAACCCCCTTTCACGACTAAAAGATGTCTTCGTGGTTGTCAAGATGATTTTGGTGGTGACAAACAGTAGGGGTCATGCCCTGCTCCCCCCTCCTCCCTCTTGTCTCTATACGTACATATATGTACTTACTAGAAATTAAAAACGTAAAAAGAAATTACAACTTAGATGATAGAGTTCCCTCATCTCATATAAGAGGTATCATGCTCATAACAAATTTAATTTTTGAAATCTATCTTCAATTAAAATATTAAAAAATAACAACCATTATTTTGTTACTATATTTATTTTTAAAAAAATAAATTGCAATATGTTTTTAAATAGAAGTTGGAGTTATATTTGTGGCAAATAGTAGCATACTTCAATGAATATAAGTTGAACCTCACATTCTAAAATCCTAGTTCCGGCCGTGGCGATAAAAATAGTATGTCTTCTAAGGTCCAACCATCTTTTTTAGGGTAAGTGATCCATTTTTGTTAAATACTTGTGATTGTCGTTTATTTCTTTGGTAGCAGACTCTAAAATTTTTTTTTTTTTTTTTTTGCATTGCTTCTATTGATTTATTTCCTACAGAAGTTGGAGACTAATTTTTTTTTCAAATGGGAAAATAATTTTGTCTTGTATCATATTCCTTTAAATTATTGCGCGGAAATATGCTATAACTTATTTCTACGTTTTTTTTTTCTGATCATTTGGAGTGGATGTAAAATTTGTGTTCTTTAACTGGTGTTTAGATTCAATCAAAATGTATTCAGAAAATTATTAGAAAAATTTAGAATGTGTTTAAAATGATGTTTAACGGCCTCAAATTTATTTATTTGGAACAAATGATGTTCAACACCAATTGCATGTTGGATTTTTCTATTCAATTCAAAAAACTCAAACTCTAAACCTTAATTTCGCTTAACTATGACTTCGAAGAATTTAAAATTCTTTCTAATTCTTTTTAGAAACGCGAACGTAAAAATTTTAGAGAGTTAGGAAATCGATGGGTTTGTGAGAGATGTGTTTTTTTTTAAGATTTAAATAATACAATTTTTTTTTTTTTTTGGATTTTAGAGAGAGAACAGAGAAGGAAGACGATAATAATATTTTAAATTTTTAATAAGTTTTAGAGATTTTGAAATTTAAAAGGATAATTTCGTCAAAAAAATATTTGTAAACTTGTAATTATTCACAAGTTTCAAATCTGTGCGTCAAGAATAAATTGTTGTGCATAAATAGATTATGAATTTTTAGTGAATTACTGAAAATAGCAATTTATTGATGCATTTTTTGTCCTCCCCCCATTTGAGAGATTTTGTTAAAATTTCATGCACTTTTTTTTTTTTTTGTAAAATATCATTCTGAGGAGCTGAGTAAGGCTTGCTGGGGAAAAAAAATTAATTGTTTTAAAATTTATACGTAATTAATTATATAATATATTATATACAATCATACTCTTTGTTGAAAAGCAAGATAACTTATATAAACGCAGTACATGTACTAATCAAGTAGAGTTATATGTAATATGTCCATCATTTTTATATAAAATTAGGTACAAAAATATCTTTAATATACACAAATTGCCTGACTAGTCAGTAGTAATTACTACTGTCGCAACGTCTAATCCAATTATTTAACGAATTCGTCGATACTTCATGCTAAATAAAACTTTGTGCAATTTAAATCCAATTCTATTGTTTTCGATTGATGAATTACTCGGCATAAATTAAATTAGAAACATTTTAAAGTTTAGAAAAACAAGCAACACATATAAAAATTATATCAAATAATCTAAAAAATTGTTATCTCCTTTCTGGTGGGTTTTTTGTGTTCAACGATTTTCATTTCACAGAAATTTTTTTTTGAACAATCTTTGAAATTAGAGCTAAAAGAAAAGGGAAGATAGTTTTAACTTTGAAATGTGATATGGTGGTTTTTGATTTGAGGTCTGCATACATTTTTCCTTGTGAGTCTAGTTTTCTTAGTGAGCTCATACTCTTTTTTGAAAAGATAAAGTTTTTCCTAATGAGCACACTGAGAATATTCAAAATATCCTCCCTATATTCTCTCACCCACTTCCTCTAAACCCAACTCCCTCACTAACCCTAGAATTTTCTCTCCTCCTCTCTTGGACTGGCGGGGTTCCTTGGCAGATTCCAAGCACAAGGTGGTGTGGCAGAGGCAGGAGGCGAAGCGCATCCGTGAGAATTTGCTCTGGAACCGCTCCTACGACTACACAGTCTGCCTACTCGCCAAATACCTCTTCACCATCGTCGCAAGGATCAAGCATGTTTTTGGATTTCCATGACGCTACTCCTTCTTGACGCAGGACGGAAGCGATTTAGGATTTGTGGTGGAGAAATTGGGGAAGAACTTAGAGTTTTGATGGATAAATTAGGATTTAGACCCCACGTCCAGGCAAATCACACGCCCACTCTCTCACGATTCACTGGAGCAAACATTTGATAAAGCAGCGAATCACACGCTCACTCTCTCACGAATCACTGGAGGAAACATTTGATAAATCAAATCACATGCTCTCAAAATAAATCATATTTCACTCTAAAATTTAAATTAGGGTTTTACAAGTCATACATATAGAGAATTCTAAAACAACAAGATAATAACAAATCTCTAAAAATCCAAAATTTAACTAAATTTCTAATCAAATTAAATTAAATCAAATCCACCTAAATAACTAATCTCATCTCTATCACTTCTTCTCTTCTCGATATCTTGGTGTCTCCGCCGACGCTACTCGGAAGTCCGGTCACTGCCGCCGCTTGGTGTCTCCGCTTAGCCATTATTTAGTTCATCCATCACAGCTCGGGGCTCGAAGACCCTCAATCTCAACCTCTTTTTGCTGTTGTTTCCTTTCTCTTGAATTTTTCTACCAAATGCGCATTGGGTTCCAGCAAGTAAATTTTGATGCTGTTTGGGTTCCCATTGTTGTAAAAACTTTTTGTGGACAGGAAAAGAAAGAAAGAAAGACAACTGTAGAATAAAAGAGTTGATGCAGTTTTCTTTCTGAATCTGTATATACATTACAAAGCAAAAAAGACTTGTACTCTCCCTCGTATGTTATGTTGTCACAACTATGCTTGTATCCTTTGATAGGCGCTGAACTTGCTTCTTCACGTTGCATGAATGATCGTGTGCATCTGTAGTAGCTTCTTCACATACGTGCACAAAATGAAAACAAGTTATTTTGGCTAAATATTTGTTTGTACTCATGAAATACTAATGCAAGTGTACAGGAGAACAAAAGGGAGGACCAAAATTTTCAACTTATTAATACTTACTAATTAGTTTGAAAAAACTCAAAACTAAACCTATTATTGGAAGTGAAAACCGTGTACAATGAGTATTTCATTCGGAATAACAGTTAAACCAACTTGAACTTGTTCAGAGTAAAATTTAAAAAAAATGCTCTCTGTAAAAAAATGCTCTTTGTCCGGATTGATAGTCCAGACAGAGTATACTTTGTCACTCCGAACCATATGTATACTGTCCGGAAATTAATTCTGGACATAAAATATATTGTCTGAGATCTAATTTTGGACAGTATATGATTCGTCTGGATCTTACTCCGGACAGAAATAAAATGGAGGTCGAAAACAAGGACATTGGTGTAAAAAAAAAAAAAAAAATCGATGGCAAACTCGTTATTTTAACTAAATTTTTAAGTGGCTCAACAGGAAAAATGGTGTGCCCGTTTAAGAACTCCCCGGTTCGGTCCACTGCAAAGTTTGTGCTCTCTTGATTCCTTGCGTCAGTTTTGATCCAATTAAATTATAAATTGGATTCGATTCGTTTCGATGTCGATGCCTCTCCGATACCTTTCCCCTCGAACTCTCCCGAACCCTTCTCAATCTCATCAGCCCCCCCGCCTCTCTCGACCCCCGCCTCCGCCTCTCCTCCTCCGCCGCGCTCCGATCATCGGAGCCCTCTGCTTCCTCAGCGTCGGCGCCCTCACTGCCCTCGCTGTCAGGACGGGGTGCGCTCAGTCCCTCTGCAGCAAGCTCCCTCCTTTGAGGTACAGAGATTAAATTGCTAAAGAAATTAATTTTAGACTGTGACGGAATTAATGTGTGAATTTACAGTTCGAAACCACCTGCAAGAGCTCTTCATTCTTCATCTTCGGCAGAGGCAACAATGGAGACTGGTTCCGCCACAGTGCCCTCAATCGTTGTCTATGTAACTGTTCCCAACAAAGAAGCAGGTATTTTATTGTGATTTATATTCCCTTGTTTCTGTTTCTTTGATCGAGTATGTTGGAAGTTGTATTTAGAATTTGTGAAGTGATGCAGTGATCAAATGTTTCGCTGATTGTAGATGTATTTTAACTGCCAAATGATAAGGTATATAAATAGGATTAATTACATAAATTATCCCTGTACTATTGGGGTGTATCTACTGGGGTGTATTGCTAATATCCTTTATGAAAATTTTTCAAAGAGATACCTCTTGATAGGGAGTCTAAGTGCAATAAAAATTGCTATTTTTGTTGTACCTATACTCCTTATCAGGGAAGGGGGGGTCTCTCTGAGGGGAAAAAAAAATATTAATTGGGTATAAGTGATACATCCTCAGTCGTATATGAGTAGTTGTTGGAATTAATCCTATATAACATATAGTTAAGTTCTCTATCCATGATATGCCTGTGCAGTTTTAACCTGTTTAGTTACAAAAGTGTTAGTTTCTGCTAAATTTGAGCTTTATAATGAGATAACCATATTTGAGGGCAAAAAACCAATCACGTGGAAGAAGAAAAAGATATGCATGTGAAAGAATGTATTAATATGGACATGCACCTTGAGAATGTCTTAATTTTTATTTTTCTGAACTTTTGTTCTCGGATTTAAGCTTTAGATTGGAAAAGAAAATGAATGATTCAGAAGCCATGTGCATAGAATTCTTTTTTGTTAACTAGTTGAAATAAGTTTGTGGGTCAAAATTAGACATCTAACTGATTATTGTTGCAAGGTATTTTGTATGCAAAACAGATTTATCCATGACAGTATATTTGTATGGTATCATGTGTAAATGTAACATTCTAATGGTTAAAGTTAAAGTTCTCTCACAAATTAGTAGCCACTTTTTTATGATGTGGCATGTGTTAATCTTCTAAACATTAAATGATAGGAAAGTGTATGTAACCTTGGAAGACAAACCAAGCTAAGATGGTAGAGTCAAGGTGAAGCAAAAAGTGAGGATACTGGAAAGTTACCCTAAAACACATCCTTGCTATGATATATGTGAAAAGTTACCCTAGAATGCTTGCTTGCTATTATATGTGTGTGGTTCTTCTCTATAAACATTGGCATATCACTTAAGCTGTGAATGGAAACGTGTTTATTCATGTCCATTTATTTCATAGACTTGTTTTAGGCTTTTGAAGGTATAAAAGTAATTTGCATTTATTCTTTAAAGTAAACAAGATTTTAAAAAAGTTGAGACATCTTTTTAATAATTTATCATTTTTTGTTCATTAAATTGGTCCTATAATTTTTCCCTGTGGTTGTTCCTTGTGCAAACATATATTTTAAAATGTAGCGGACTTTATATTGAATATATGAAGGGTAAAAGTATGTCGATCTCTTATTACAAGGACAAGATGGATGAAGTCAGCAGATGGGAAAAGAGAGAGAAGATAAGGCATAAAGGAAGATAAATGAAAGGGAATCGAGATGAGGGAAACGTGGAAGAAAGAGAGGGAAAGAGTAATTAAGATGAATAAGCATAATGTATATATACTTAACATGCTAGATAGGGAAAGAGGGGAAGATTATAGAAATTGCATGAAGGAGGTCCTACGTATTAGATTTCTATGGAAGCATAGAGGTTGTCGATGGCAGAGAAGAGGACGGGACGGAGTGATGAGAGCAGTGATAATAGAAGCAGGTGGTGTTAAGGTCAATGAAGGAAGACAGAAAGGGAGGTTGATGATAAGAGGACCGAGTTACATGAATTGAAGGTGCTAATAATTTTATGCCCTTATGCAAGGTAATCATAGTAGTGTAAGGTTAGTATGAGTGACCCAATAACCTTATATTGAGTGAGAGGTCTAATTTTGGATTAAAACTCTTATGTTTAGGGAATTAGTTTTTCAATGTTCATTCAAGAAAAAAAATCGATGTACAAAACAATTGTGTCTTCGTCATTAGATTGTTCAGAATTGTCATTGGATGCGACGATAATTATTTATCCACAAATCATAAAATGCTTGACTAGGACTCAATTCAATGCAACTTTTTAGGAATTGCTTTTTTAATTGCATATTACAATTCTTGTAATCTCAATATTTTATTTAACGTAGGCAAGAAGCTCTCAGAAAGCATTATTGGAGAAAAGCTTGCTGCATGCGTTAATCGTGTACCAGGTATGTCTTCATTTTTTTTGTGTTGGATTCTAGTAGAATCTAAATGACAATCCAGACACTTTATATTAGTCAAAGCTTTTGAGTATCTATTAGGCATGTTCACAGATCGAGTTAGTCTGACTTTTGCCTAATGATATAATTGTATTTGGTTCATGCTCAAAACTATTTGGGATATCTTAAGTTGTTGCACCTAATCACTCTTTTTTTAGTAAATGCTGCCAGTACTCATACTTTGACTTTTCTCTTTTAATGTTTTTATCTTGTAATGTTTTAAGAACAAAGGGTGGTTACTTAATATTAGCTATTAGCAATGTTCAAGGCTATGGTGCTAAGCCCTTTCTATTCTCATTTGTTGCTACAATTATTAACTTATTTTCAAGATTTTAAATATCAGTTATAGCGGATATATTGGTAGGAAAAATTCCGTAGCGGATATCATTATCAGAAATATGTTAAGGATATTTAACAAATATTAGATATCTGAATATAGATATCCTCCTTTTCTAAAATAAATATGAATAATGTAATACATGCATAGATCATATAAATCTACACAAAACATCATATACACACACACACACACATACATATTGAGAATTTATTTATCTCAACAACTTACATCGAGTTGATGGATCTACAATTACTAAAACACTAACCAATAAGCTTTACTGTGACTAAACTTATAGTACTCAATGTTTAAAATAGCGATAACGGTAACGTAACGTTTTGCCTTTGTTAGGTTATGTCGCAAATAACGTAACGCATAACGTAGTTTATGCAATTTTCTATTTATTTAATAAAAATAAATATAAAACCATATAAAATAATTTTAATAAATTGAAAATTAAATTTGAAATGTCTAAAAAAAATATAAAATTATTTTGTAATACATAATCTATTCAAATGTTATATTAAGTTTTACAATAATTTTTATATATCTTCATAAATTATATTAAGTCTGCAACCGTAATTCCAATCATCATTTAAATAAAAAAGCAAGATTCCTATTTTTTATTTCGATTCCAATTATTATCATTATTGTAATTTATATTTTGTAATGTTCAATTTATCTTATTTATGATTGTTGATTTCAGTTCAATTAAAAATTCAATAAAATCAACAAGTAAAATGTTTTAGCAACTGGACGAGAAATACAACAAGTAGATAAGGAAACAAACTTAAATTATCAAGTTAGAAATTCCAAAAGCAATCAAACAAGCCAACAATTAATTAAGAAAATTACAGCAATTCGCTAATAATCAAAATAATAATCAACAACATATAAATTACTAAAAAAAATAATTGTAAATAACGTAGCATAACGTAATTTAACGTAACGTTATGTAATATAACGTAAAATAACGTAAAAAACGTACTGTTACGGTGCACTGAGTTATTTCTAGTTGTTACGTAGCGTTGGGATTCCGTTAGGTTACGTAACGCAAATAACGGGTTTCATAACGTGTTATTTTCAACAATGATAGTACTTACTATAAGTTTGATATAATTTTCTTGATTTTACTGTATTCAAGTAATTAACAGTAATTTAATGTAATTTAGCAATAAATTATTGACCATTAGTCTTTAAATAAATCTTTAAAAGAAGATTAAAAAAAGAAATCACATAATTCAATGTTTAAATAGAGATAATTAGATACCTAATTTGCTCAAATAACTAGGAAAAAGTTAACTATATTAAATGAGCCAAAAAAGATCATAATTCTTTGTCCAGTTGCATGGGATCCAATGGTAGTGGATATCGGCCAATATTTGGATCTCGATAGTGCGGTTGCAATAGCAGGTTGGACCCAATTGTATTGGCATTTTTTCTTTAAAATGATAAACACATTGAAATTTAAATATCATAGCAGCTAAGTAACTAAACCACAATAATAATCGATATTGTGATATTTGCAGCTGGTATTTTCACCTTGTATATTATATTGTTGTGTATTGTAGTGTTAACCAGTTAGAAGGCTAGCGTGTTGAGGTCTTTATTTTTTTTAGCTATAGTTATTAACTTATTATACTGATGTGTTATGTAGTATTAGGTAGTTATAAGGCTAATGTGCTAAGTCCATGTGGTGTGCTAATGTGCTAAGTCCATGTGGTGTGAGTGCTTCTTTTAGTACAATCGACGGTTTTTTGCTCAATATACTATGTAATGAGAATAGAAAGAGCAGGACCTGGATGGATGCGTAAAGAACCCGTACCACCATGCCCTCCCTGTTGGCTGTGACAATCCGATCGACAAGTTTCGCAGCAGAAATTCCTCTCGCAGTGCTGTCGGGTTACCGTCACTCGCCTTCGTTTCAGTGTGTCTTTACTAGCTCTCGAGCCATAGGAATCCGCTCCTAGCCACCCATCAAGATGGTAAGTGCTTCCCAATCCTTGCATCTTTCGTTCAACTCCAACTATGTAAATAAAATAGTGGATCATCCTGGCAAACCACCTTCGTAAACATAATAATATAAAGTCTCCACTCCGCCTCTCGAATTATATCATTTTGGAAATCCCGAAAAAATCCAAGCCAGCCAGTCTTTTTCGATCCTTGTCCGATACAATAGCTAGATCTTTGCCTTTCTAATCTGCTGATTCAGTCGAATGACGACTCTTCAAAACAAGGTACCAACTTGGGTTCTGAACAGAATAGGATTTCATTCATTCATGACGGGTGCTTCTTTCGACCGTAACGTAGACAGATAAAGAGGCGGTAGTCTTCTTCCTAGCCTGAGATCGTCTATAGAGGCTGTCAAAGTTTAAGTTGGAGTTTCTATATTTGTTGGGGCTCTTTCCGTACCGGGATTGGTAGGATTGAGAGTCGAAGAATATGATTTAATTACCTTACAACTAGTGTTGTTTATAATGTTATTCGTACATTCTAGTTATCATGAGTTTTGTATCTTCACCTTGCAAAGTTACCATGAGTTTTCTAAGTTGTCGGATTTCCTAAATCACCTCCATCATCGTATGGTACTGTTCTGAATCTTAATGCACTATCCTTGATACTGATCAAATTACCAAAATTTTGTCAGACTTCCTGGAGTCTGTTTTTTTTTTTTTTTTTTTTTTTCATTATTATTAGCTGTCTCATTTGTTGCTATAGATATTAACATATTATACGGATGTGTTATGGATTATTATATATACATGTTTCCAACTGTGAAGGTACCATGAGTTTTGTAATTTGACCTATGGTTTCCCTCTCTCACCTCCCATCATGGTATAATTTCTGTTCTAATATCAGTAATATGTAATGTATTATCATTGGCACCAATCAAACAACAAAATTTTTCATCAGACTCCCCTGGAGTCGGCTTTGTTATCATTATTATTAGCTGTTGTACTTCTCATTGCTATCACTTATCATTGTTGTTGTTTCTGCTTCTTTTTGTTTGTGGTCATCATTGTTGTTGTCATTAAAGGTTTCTACCTATGGTTGCAGGAATCGAGTCTGTTTATTGGTGGGATGGCAAGGTATTATCTGTTTGCCACATTTCACCGTAACTTAGTTACGTACCAAGCAATAGATTTGCCCTTTCACAATATTATATTTTTACATTGAAACATTTAATATAACACATTTGATTACAATTCTCAATGGCCATGTCTTGATAATAAAATGTGTCACACTACTTCCTTGATCTAAGAGAAAAAAAAATCTGGTGGTTGTTTTTGCAAAACCAAATATAGATGATTTTATTATCTTCTGCTGCTATTTCATCATACAGGTACAGACAGATTCCGAAGAACTGCTTATAATCAAGACCAGGGAATCACTCCTGGATGCCCTGACAGAGCATGTCAAACGTAATCATGAATACGAGTAAGCTCGATTCTTAGTCTGAGAAACTTTATGTCATTCTTTGTTATGCTTTATATGTGGAAGCTTGCCCAATTGCATGAACAGTTGCAAGTGCTGTTAGTTGTTATGCCTCTCTGCAGTGATTATTAAAAAAAGAAAAACAGAAATAGGAGGGTCTGTGCAAGTTCGTGCTCAGAGATAGGTGCAATTAACCTGCTCAGAACTAGTGCTATTAGTAATCATTTCACTGCCGGTAATGAATCTTGCAGAACAATAGTGGGAATGGGTCTCTCTTGATGATCTGATGCCATGTATTGTGATCTACTACCTATGAGGATACCTATTAGTCGAATACATTAATATTTTCTACATTATTAACAAGTTAACCACTAAATAAACTGCTTTTTATGTCATTAAGGGACGATACAGAAAAGTGATAGAATGAATTTTGGAAATTCTAGTTTTACCTGCAAGTGATATGCAGGTTCAAGAGGAAAACTAACATAGATTTTATGATCATCAAATAATTTATCAATTTCCTTAAAGAGAAACTGATATCTGTGTGAGACTGATAATTAGAACGTTTGGGTAAAACTAATTTTTATTCTGATTCTGGTCCCAAAAAAAAGTTCAGGTATGATACATGCTTATCAAAAATAGAGGTAAATTTAAGAAATTATGATAAATTAATTTATATAATGCTTGTCCAAGAAAATAGCAAGTTTTTAAATACACTAATTCTTATCTAAACTAAACTGTAACATATCAAGAGTTGCATAAAATTTATGATAGTTCAATATGATATAGAGAAGTTTCAAAATTGAATAGAAATTTGGATACTTAAATTCATTATTTTTATATTCGTGAAATTTCTACCTAATAGATTTTCTAGATTGACATTTGGAATATCCCGGAATGGCAAGATATTTTATATGTTCATGATTATTTGAACAAACAAAATATAAGATTTAAATCTGAAGTTTATTTTGGATATTCATCTATATTTCTAGGTTTGATATAGATGTATTTGGCTAATAAAATCTATGATTATAGTGTGAATTTAGATAATTATCCATGCTTGTTGCATTGTCTTAAAATAGAAGATGAGATTGGAGAAAATTTAGGTTCTAATTGGAACTTGAGTCTGATTGCCAAGGGATGAATAGATAAGGTCCTGAAAAAAGGAAATTGTTGAAGTTAAAGAGATGTCTGCTAATGTGAGTTTTTAAATAAAGATATTTTTAAAATAAAATAAAAATGAGATAGAAATGATCGTGCGAGAGTTCTAATTGGAGAGATGAGGGAGAGAGGTCTTAAATAGTGTGCCTAGAGAGTCACAAATGGTAAAAGAATGAAAAATTTAAAAGAAAAGGATTTGTCGAGACTAATGGGAACTTTTTAACCGACATGAAATTTAACTTTGTATGTTGTTATCTGTGTGTTTAAATTGAAACATATAATATAATACTAATGAAATTTAAATTTGGTTTGATTGGCAGATATTTAAATTACTATATTGTCTATACTATTATGTTTCCAATGTTTGGATTAAATTTTTTTCCCAATTTGGGCCCAATTGATAGAGAGAATCTTTTTGGCATATTCCTAACTATTACTCTTATAGATAGTATATATTTTAGCTTAATGTAATTGGCGGGAGTTAGTCACCATACGTAGGGAGTGAATATGAGTTGGAAAGGTAGATGATGTGGGGGATACATTCAAAGTATCTGAATCATCTCCTGGGACACTTTGTCACTAGAATAGTGAGGACAATAAAAAGGACAAGGTTCTATAAGCTCAACTCATATAAAAGAGGAAAGCAACTTGTTCGAAGCTCGAGTTGATGAAGCTTCTAGAGCTAGAGAGATTTCACTAACCAACCATGTAAATGAACCAATCATTAGCTTGGCCCTCTTCACTGAGTCAATTCAGTGAGCCTTACCAATAATCAATGTCAATTCAGCTTTATAGTAAGATTTTGGGAACTAATTACCATAGGAAATATTAGCCTTGGCTCTTTCATGCCTTTCTTTATGGCCTAGAACATTTGAAAATTTACTTTTTGCCTGACAGACATTGACCGACATGTGACCGTTGGCAATACTTGATTGGATTGATTCATCTCACTTTGTTGGCCTTGGTAAGGTTAGACTTTCCTTCTCTTGCTTGTTCATTAGCAAGCACATCAAACACTCCTTATCCACTAGCTTATTCTCTCTCTCTCTCTCTCTCTCTCTCTCTCTCTCTCTCTCTCTCTCTCTCTATATATATATATATATATATATATATATATATATATATATATATTTATTTATTTTATTTTATTTTTTTGCATTTTTCCCATAGTTTCTCGTCAGAGTTTTGTATCCCTAAAGTTGAACTGTGGAAGATTAAGTTAGCTGCCAAGCTAGTCTAAGCTCTTTCCTAAGTAGGAGGCTCCTGACTTCTTGTTGGCAGGAGTTTGTTTGGGCCTTTGTTCCTCGAACTGTTATACCACTTGTAGTTAAATTCTTGAAAATGATCAAGTTCTCTTCCTTCTATCTACTATAGAAACTAGAACCTGTTTTTGATAGAAGAGATATTACTGTCAATCGTGAAACAAATACCTGTTCTAAGAGTAAATTCTACAAAGGAAGCGAAAACTTTCCACTTTTCTCATTCCATAGACTTTTCTAATAGGACTTCCTCATAAGAGCTTGTTTCCAATCCAATCTTCCTAATGGTTGGATTTTATCACAATTCTCCGGGTAGACTTCTTTCGTCTAAATTTTTTTTTTTTTTTCAACATTGGTACTAATTTAGGTCTAAAATGTTGGAACCAATATCTGTATTTGCTGATGGTTTATGTGATTGATAAAGAGCGATCCTAGACATATCATATCGGTGTCATATAGGCAATATCAGTATCGATGTTATTATTATAAGCTCTATATTACATCAAATAACTAAAATTCTGATACAATATTCGCAACATGCATTCGTGACACATCAATGTCTTGGTCCCAACACATGATGAAATTTCTGATATACTTATTATTTCCTTATGCATACAATCAGTCTTAGGCTCTTAGCAATCAAACTCTGTTATATTCCTTCCCAAAAATCATATAGAGAGAGTCGCCTATATGTTTATTCTATTATGTAAAATTTTCTATTGTGTTTTCTATAAAACATAAAATCTCCAATAAATGGTTGTCTTGGGCATTAAATCTTAATCATAGTCAAATATATATGGGGTGACTCACCAAAACCCCCTTAATGTTTACTTGGTTTACCGCTATAATGTTTACAATCAATCACTTACCCTACTTATGTGGTTTCCTTTACTCCATTATTTTGAACTGTGCAAGGAACTTAGCTTAAAATAAAGTTTCAAAACTAATTTAGGAGCCTATTTCCCTCTTTTGAGTCTCTATGCATTAGCCTCACTTATTTCTCTCCCCAGTTCTTCAAAATTGTCCCTTCCCCCGAGCTCTTTTCTACTGTTTGTCCAAATGACATCCTTTTCTTCAATTTTTTACATTCAACATTCACTCACATTCTTTAAAACTTGAACTCTTTTCTTCTCTTTTGTGTTATTTCCGACATCTAAACCCGCTCTAATGAAACCCAAGCCCTCTCCCCCTTCCTCCTAGTAATTTTCAAGGTTAAAAATATTTATAAAGTGAAAGGGTCATAAGATGATTGTTTTTTTTTTTTTTTTTGTTTGGTACCGTAAAGAAAATTAACTAGATAAAGAAATTCGTTTGATGGTTCTTAATAGATCTTCCTTCTTCCATATATCTACACACACACACACACACACACATATATATATATATATATATGAGAAAATGAAAAAATTCACCGGCGGTGAAGAGAGTTCCTTCACCGTGGCTTAGATGGCCCAATAAAATTATTACACGTAGCGCCACTCAAAATAACAAATAAAAGAATTTCTTTAACCGTCCTTTAAGTGGTGCCACGTGTAATAATTTTATTGGGCCACCTAATAGGCGGTGAAGGAACTCCCTTCACCGCCGGTGAATTTCCCGCTCTCTCTCTCTCTCTCTCTCTCTCTATATATATATATATATATATATATATATATATATATATATGCTATGAATTCATGGAGTTTTTTTTTACCTTAGACCCTTTCTATTTCTGTTCTCTAAAACGGGATCTTAGATCTATTGAATTTTTGCTGAGGTTCAATATACTTTTTCTTTCCTTCCTATCCTAACGAATTGAAAAAAAAGGGAATGACAAAACATTTGGGAATAAACGATTAATTTCTATCAAGACCCCTAAAGACCCAAACCATAGAGTAGTTAGCACAGGCTGTGGAAAGATATGTTTTTATATCTCGCATTGAAAATCCTCCTTTATTTTTATTGTATATGGTCAGATGCTGTAGTTTAAGATCATTTGTATTTTTTTTTTTTTTTGTACGGAATTCCTAACAAAAATGGATATGTATAATGAACAGTAGCTAAGATTTTCCTACCTCTACCCCTAAAAAAAGAGACCCTCTTCTTCCTAAGCAAAATAGTCATCTTTTTTATACATTAGATTTCAGATGTATATAATTATTTTATTATATGAAACCAAAAAGAAGAAATGATAAGAAAATTGTACAAGCGGAAACCCCGCGCAAATGCTTGGTAATAGTTGGAAGTTTATATCTTTAGCAACGTGAAGTGAAATTTGTTCTTTTATGATATACACTATTTTTTATTTTATTTTATAAATAAACTGAACTATATTTTTTGAATAAAAAATATGTCATCCTTAACGCAGTTATTTCTGAAGCAATTAGATGTTAGGATATATTATAAATTTTATAAAAAAATACTCGCGTACAAAATAGTTTTATTATTAATAAGGATGTTATTAATTCTTATCTTAGCCAAAAACTCTTTTTGATCTTTATACTATTTTTTACTGGGTCTAAATACCTCAAATCCATAAAGAACAAAATCCTTAAGTCCATTATTAGAGAAAAGGGCAACGCTTCCTGCTCATCAAATCCAAATCAATCACCAATAATTAATTAAAAAAATCACCCAAACTCCGAATTCGGAACCTAAACCACTAAACCAACCATCAAACGAATATTCAAATTCAACAAAAAATAAGCCCATCAACAACATCAGAAAAAACTCAAAGCGAAAGCTGAATCTCAAGCCGTAACCAAAAAAAAAAAAAAAAATCCTAAATCAAGAGCTCCAATCTAAGAACAAACCCAAACCAGCGCAAATGCTCACATATTGTGAATTGGGAGTCAAATGAGTGCTTATTAATGAGGGTAGAGAAAAGTTGGAATAAATCAAATGTAATTAAAAGAATTGACAAATATGAAATAATAAGAACATATCATTAAAATAAGAATGTTATGAATTTTTTTTATTGCTTGCCTTGCAAAAGAAATTTATTTTTAAACTATCTCCAATCCAAGAACAATTCCAAACTCCCTAAGAGCTCCAATCCATATATTTAAATTTAAATACCGATAAATGAGTGTTGAGGAAAGTTCTCATAATGAAAATAATTTTGAGCTCAATTCTATAAGTTATGCTCCCCTTGTCTTAGGAGGTAGTTAGATGGTTTTATAACTAACCCCAATCCTCTTAATTTTAGACAACCTTTAAAATTTTATAAAATTTAAAAATCCAGTAAAATAAGAAAGCCCAAACATATTTTTCTCTTATTTTCTAATTATTTAATTTTTAAATTGGGATATTTTTCTCTCTCCTCTTCGCTTAGTGATATAGAAAAATATGGATCGAGGAAAAAAATGATGTGGAAAACAAGACATGGATTTTGTACAATGACACTGTACAATTTTTTTTTTTTTTTATAAAGGGATGTAGTGCAGCTTGGTAGCGCATTTGTTTTGGGTACAAAATGTCACGGGTTCAAATCCTATATATATATATATATATATATATATATTCTACTTTATTTCTAAATGTTTATGGGTTTAGCTTGAGGCTTGAGCACTCTGTTATCAAAAAAAAAAAAAAATTTACGTAGAGGAAGTTGAGTTTTCCAAACAATGTAATATTAAAGATCCAATGTCGGAGATATTGAAGTCTCAATCGCCCAAAAAAAATTGATACTAATCGGATTAGAATTTGAATTTGAGAATACATTGAGAAAGAGGGTGGAAGTGGCTGATGCGAAAGAAGATTCGAGTTTGGACTTCATTAATGATCATATTTGGAATCAGGAAGAAGGCATGGAAAAGAGAGAAGAATTGGGTTCGTTTTCATTATATTTGATTTTGGAAATATGTAAGAAGAGAAATGAATTGAGTTTGGTATTAGTAGGTTCAATGGAATTGGAAACAAAAAAGGGCGTGGGTTGGTTTGGTTTTCGTTATATTTGAGTTCAGAATTGAGAGGAAGAAAAATGAATTGGGTTTGGATTGTCACAGTGGAATTGGAAAGAAAAAAGGAGAAAAAATTATTTGAGATTGCTTTTGGATTTGAAAAGGAGAAAGAGGGAAAGCGGTGGGAGGGGGGGTGGGAAGGTGGGAAAGGTTTCTTGTTTATGCAGATTGTTCACGGATTTGAGAAGGTGGTCGATTGGGGGGGGGGGGGGGGGGGGGTGTCAGGACAGAGTTTGGGTTGAAGTAAAGAGGAAGAAGATAAGGTAAAAAGGTACCTATATAATTAATATAACTGGAGTTTAGAGATCCAATATTGGAAGGAGTCAAATGATTAATTTTAATCTCATAGATTGTGTGATGCTTGAGTTGACAATATAGTTCTTTCCCTGAATTATCCAATCTCTAGTTTTGAACTTAAGTTGCTCTTAATTTGGTACTTTGATATATCTTTATTTTGTCCTATTTTATTGGTCAGTCTTTAACATTTGCGAATCAAGAAGATTCAACCATCTCATATCGGAAGGAAACAATGCCTAAAATAACAATATCTACAATTATTGATATGTTTAGGAAGCAAATATTAGGTTTCATGTATAATTTTGTTTAAATTTTTTATACCACTCAAGCCATATACGAATATAAATCCAAATGTGATCGAAAATTTTGAGGCCAAATTAAACCAAAGGTTATCTAATATTTTGAGGGGTAAATTATGCAAAACATCCCTTTGTTTACATATATTTTGAACTTGTACCTTTCTAAAGTATTAACTACCACGACACCTTGCCTTGATAGTGGTCAACTAGCGGAGTTCAATTTTGCTTAGTAAGCCCACGTGCTTTACACATGAGTTAGGGGATAGTGATTTGTTCAATTATTTTTACCAATTATGTAGGGAAATAAGTACCAATCCTAACTATGTAGGGAAATAAGAACCATTTCTGGCTCCCCTTTGCAATTATCTTTAACCTCAAAACTCTAGCCATTAGTTTTTGAATTCAATCCACATAGTAAGCTAATGAACCCTTGATCAATCTACAATTTTGCAAGCCTTTTACACAGTTCCCAAATCAATATTTTAATAAGCTTAAAACAAAATCCAACAAATTAACCACATAAAAATTTAGGCCTTTTGTTTAAACTATGTATAGAAACAAAGAAAAGTGATTTAGTTGGCCTAGTTTCGTTCAATAGCTCATCTTCAACGAGATCTTCAGAAAGTTTACAACTTGACTTCGTTTCATTTTCTAAATTCCCATGAGCATAAAATCTGACGTTTGAGCAAACCAAGATTTAGATGTTCGCAATTTCGTCACAGGAAGAGAAGAGGGGGAAGGAAAAAGAGTAACGGAGTTAATTTTTTTACTATGTGGTAGAAAGGATGGCCAGTGAATTCATTTTACCAATTCAGAAGTGTGTATTGCCGGTGAAGTTTTTTTTACTAATGGTAGTTATCAGAGCCTAACAGCCCAAAAAAAAATTTCAAGGCTACCAATCCCAAACCGTGCCCGCTAAAAAATGGCAACTCTACCAAAACTTGACATTTGTCAATCGTTTCCTTATCCGACGGCCAAACTCGTTTGATCTTGTGATAATGGTAGTTAATAGAGCCTAAGAACCCCCATTTTTTAAAAAATGAAAATTTTCAAGGCTACGAACCCTAACCCGTGCCAACTAAAAAATGGCAACTCTACCAGAACTTGACATTTGCCAACCGTTTCCTCATCCGACAGCCAAACTCTTTTGATCTTGCGAGCACGAATCTTGACAACACTCGACGCATCAACACTTCATTAGTCCCTTTGTACCCATAGTATCTTCATGTGAGAGTTTTATGCAATTTACTCTAATTTTGAGGCAAGTTTAAATACATAAATGAAATGAAAAATTCTATAATTTGAAACTAACAAATTGAATAAATTTATGTAATTTATTATTGATTCATTCATTAGTACTTTTTTAGAATTTAGCAAACATGAAAGGAGGAAATATCATTAGAGAAATGAAATTTCTCACAACTCTCACGTGTTCCCATAATATCCCTCTTGCGCCATTGCTCATGACGTTAGCCCTTTTAGTCCATTTGATTTGGTAATGCACACATCTAAGATGCACCCAGACAACAAATCTCAGTCATCAGATATTTGGCCTTTCTATGTGTTTTTTCCCCCTATTTTGGGAGACAATGCTTTATGTGAGTTTTGATTTGTAATAAAGTTCTTCTTTTTTTTTTTTTTTTTTTTTTTTTTTTTTGTTTTGGGGGGGGGGGGGGGTGGTGGGGGGCGCGTTGTCTGCAATTTTTTTTGGGGTGGGAGAGGAGCGACTTTCAATTACTGAGAATTTATTTCAAGTAAAATAGGTGGACATCATAAATATAAATAAAAAGGGTGATAAAGGTAAGCCCCCTAATATTTTCCTTGGATTTTATGACCTCCACTGTTGTTTATGGTTGGGATGAACCCCTTTGTTATCAATCTAACTTGTGTTAAATTTATTCGTTGTCCGTATTGTGTTCTTCCCTACTCCTATAGCTATCTTCTTCTACCTTGCTTCATCTCTTGCTAACCCATATTTTTCTCTTTTCTGCCCAATTTTCTCCCCCTTCTTCGCTCTTCTGCGTTGTCTATTTCTTTTCTTTCTTAAACTCTATTTTTCTTTTCTTTCCTTATCTTTATCTTTCTCTACCTTGAGTTTAACCCTCCATTTAGCCCATATGCTTTCTTTCTCTTTGCCATCTCATTTCTTCTACCCAGAACTTCTTCCTTCTCAATCTTACATGGGGACAATTCATTTAGGATTGTATTTCTCTACTATTCCATTTTGCTTTCCTTGTAATATTTTAAATTATGGTATGCTTTTAGAAGGCTTGTAAGTTTTCAGGAATCCCACTTTGGGTATGTGAGCTTTAGAATCATGTAAAATGGGTTCCTCAGGCTGAGCCTCACATCCCTTTTTTTTACATAAATATCCCTAGCAGTGGTTATAAACTTACCTTCATGTAATTACCCATTTTCCCATCAGACTCCTCATCTTCCTCCTCTCGATCATCCTAACCTAGATCCTGTTTACCCCTCGTAAGTTCTTGTCCATGTGAGCTTACCCAATCTTTCTAAAATCTTGTGTGCCGAGAGCATTTCCTTCATGGGTTTTGCTTGTTTTGTCATTTTGATGTCTCTAAACATAAAAACATCCAATCTTTCCTAAGATTCTTGGTGAATAATGCAAGATAAAGAAGTTTCTTGCAGTAAACTTCAACTGAGGTTTATCTCATTTTGAGCTTCACCAACTTCAAAGCAAGTGGAGAATGAAGCTGAAACGTTAATATCTTTCAATAATCCCATTTCAAAAGTCTAATTAACAAATGAAAGACAACTTTATTGGCTCTCATAGTTTTTGTTGCAGAGAATGTCCTTGCCTACTAAATTGTGAAGATATTATCAGGAATTAAAACTTTGGTATTTAACAAGTCGCAGCAGCTAGAACACTAGAGGAGACCAATGGAAGTTCTTTTATGCTGACAGAGATAATAGTGGAGGTTGAGCTCTCCGCTGATTGGCTCATGAAGGTTGGTTAGGTCAATGGCTTCTTTTTGACCTGCAAATGTTATTCTTTAAAAAAAAGGAAAAATAAAGAAAACTGAGCATTGGAATGAAGGATAAGAGAAACTAAAAAAACCTCAACAGTTTTTTTTTAACATGTTGTTAGGGTTTTTTGTCCAAAAAAGCTAAAGAGATTCTTACGCACCCATTGGGAAAATTCTAAACGAGCACACCACTTGACGTAGTGAGCACCATTTGCTTAGTGAGCACACCTCTCTTTTAAAAAGAGAGTATTTTTTAGTGAACATCCCATTCTTTCAATATTGCCCCTCTCAAACCATACTCTACTTCCCCATCTTTTCCTCTCAAACCCTAATCCTTTTTAAGAGGAGCTTCATTATAATTGTTTGAATCCTAATTTCTCTTTCGTTTGATTTATAGAATTTTCCTTAAGATTTTTTAAGTAATGGAAAGAAATTGAGTACTAATTTAGGATTAAGTTAGAAATTGAATTTTTTTTTTCTTATAATATTTTTCATGTGTTTATCACTTTTTATTGATAAATTGTTTAAATTAATTTACATAGGAAAATATTTTTATAAATGGATTCAAGATTGAAGAGAATAGAGTTTGGGGTTTAGGGTTTAAAAGCACAAAAATTTGGGAATTTATGTTTATGGGTTTGGGTGTGTGCTTGAAGAGAGAGTGATTGTGTTGGGGAAGAAAAGAAAAGAGTGAAAAAAAAAACTTTGTCCCAAAAAATATCGAACTTGTAATTCTTTTCTTTGCTAGTTAGAGTGTGGTGCTCACTAAGTTGTGTGCCCATTTAGAATTTCCGATAGCCATTTAGTATGATTTGAGAGTTCAGGTACCCAAAGTGAAAGCTCAAATACCCTTTTAGGAATTTATCCCTTAAATTAATTGAGAAATTTCTTTACTTTCTCTCTAATTCTCTTTGCTCTTCGATGCAAAAAAAAAAAAAAAAATCTCTTTCTTCAGTCTATTCGTGGAAGCATTTAAATTTATAATTCCTCTTTTAAGTTTTGTCAAATTAGTCAACAAATACTCCTACTCATTGCTTGCCCACTCGTGTCCACTGCTTTTCTCTCTAATTTAGTCTCATTCTACCCATATAGTTCTCCCAAAAATTTCATTTCTATCTCAGGATGGTTGGGTTCTGATATGAGGGAGAGGGACAAGCACTCTTCATTACAAGCCCACTCATATCTACGAATGTTCGTCTCTAATTCATTCTCATCCTACCCAAACTCAATTCTCCAAAATTACATTTTCCCTCTTGATTGTTGAGTCTAGATCTGTGGCAGAAAGAGAGAAAATTGGTGATGGTTCATAGCGAGAATTGAAGTTTCGGTCGTAACTTTTACTAGTTACAGATTGATTTTGAAGCAAACCGATACATAACTCCATAAAAAAATCGTTTTCAGCTCATAATTCATCAAAAAATTAAAAAGAGAATCAAGAGAACTCATCATAAAATAGTAAAATCTAAAACGAAACAAGGGAAAATTGGTTGAAGGCATGCTAAAAGGATCAGATCTGCAAAAAAAAAGAGAGAATTACATAAGAGAAGATTATTGCAGGGGGAAAAAAACTTTTAGACTCGGATCTGATCTGTGCTTACCGCTTGCAACTTCTCCTTTGGATTTGATCTCCATTTGCAGCCGTTGCCTTCGTCTCTTGGGGGCTAGGCTTAGAATGAAGAAACAGTGGGTAACAAGTCGCTTATATTAATGGGTTGGGTTTGGGTATGAGATCTAACTAGACCCAGTTCTCTAACTAGTAGTTGTAGCCGTACATTGGTTGGATATGAATATAATCAACTTGTCCCAAATCTAATAGCGATTTGATTTATAGTGTTTATAAATTTTTCGTCGTTTAATTTTTACAACTAACCATATATTCAATATTTTGGGGGTCAAAATGTGAAAGGAAAAAAAAAAAAGCCCAAGTAAGCCATCTGAAATCATTGCATGAGACAGAGACGGACTACAAAAAATGACGATCTACATATTGGTTACACTATATAACACTCCATGTATTACCTCCAAGTTCATTTCACTCATTTTTTTTTTTTTTTTTTTTGCTTATGAAACAATATACCAGATGATAACATAATAACATGACCAGCTGTGATTGTTCATATTTTTAACTGCATGGACGCTTAATAACTTATGATGAGTCAAAATGCTTTCCGCATGTGTGTGTGCATGCACGCACCAACATGCACATGTATATAATTAGTGTTATCAGGTAATGGAAAAACAACTATACCTTGTCTTCAAATTGCACAGTGGGCCATCAAATGCATGACCCATTTCATTTTATCATGATCTAATTGCTTTAAGCCATTCATAAAATTACATGGTTGCTTTGATTATAAATTTACTGTTTATTTTGCAGTCTTTTGATGAATGGAGTTGATGAGAAGCACCATGATTTTTTGGTTTCTGTATTTAAAGATTTTCCATCTGTTATTACAGCATGAATTCATTGGATGAAGTTCTGTATATTTTTGACATTCTTATGCGGATTTTTTCCTGTGAAGATCTGAACATTATATCTTCTTTGACAGTGTTCCTGAAGTCATCTCGCTGCCCATAACTGGCGGCAATCTCAAGTATCTTGAATGGATCAAGAACAGCACTAGAGAGAAATGATGCTACAGCTAGACCACCTCTTCCTTTTGATGGTACTACTGTTGAGCAACGTACTTGTGTATCAGCACTTGTTTTGATCAACTTGCTTGCAAAGAGACTCGAGGGCTGTGCTCCCTCACTTGTATAGTATCATCTCTCTTTAATCTTGTCCTGTGAAAATAGACATGCGAGTGTGCTATTTTGGTCTGTTTAATAAAAGATTGGATTACCCAGAAACCTTCAGAAGTTGTGTGTGGACACAACTGTGGTGGTGTGGAGTGGCTTGCTTGTGATGTGAGAGGTCAAACATCCAATGTTGGTTTCAGATGATGTAAGAAGATACTACTATATTTTTAAGCGTAGCTCGCGTGAGGTTTATATTTGACTTGCTTGTGGTTGTGGAAATTATAACTGATTGGTAATTGGATTATAAAGTTTTTCCCAGCCCTGCAACACTGGAGAGATCTCATGGACTGGAAAATACCTGGAGTTTGTGAGAGTTTGCAGTCTCCTCGAGTTTGCAGTCTCCTGGCATTTGTTTACACTTGAGCACACCTTTTCATGCACAAACCATAAAGAACACCTTACTGAGTTTCAGATGTTTTTATTTGCATGGCTAGAAAATCCAAGCAATCACAATCTGGTTGCTTCATCATGAGCAGAAACCTCCATAGCCTTAGTAGGAATATAATGCTGTCATCTTTATGATTTTGTATGTCCTACGCAAGCTACAGTACATGTTTGCATCAGTATAAAGAAGATGCTAAGTGTATATGTGCACCCTGTAAGATATGAGCCTGGTTTAAAATACTCTGAGAAATTGCAGGTCAAGCAAGGAAAAGTTGCATGATATGGATGGATGCCTGCGTCTCCCTTCATTGCAATTAAAAAACTACCAAAAAATTGCTGCATTAGCGAATATTAAACCACAAGCTTGAGTACCTGTATGCAGTCACTTGCAATATCACAGATAGCAACGAGAGTTTTCACTTATACAATATTTTACAGCGCGGCATAACAGAAATGGCTAGTACTGGTAAAAAAAATAAAAGAGGGGAAGTCTTTGAGTATATTCCCTCAGATTTGTCTTCTAATTCACGCACATTTTGAATTCTATGCTTTTATATTTGCTGGTATGTATTTTGAACGTCGGAAATGTTGTTCAGTTACAAAATTAAAATACGATAACGAGATCATCAAAAATGAACCCCTAAACGATCATTCTAAGGGCACTGAGGTTGCACCAAACATCACGTTACTAGCTATGCACAGGGGACAGAAATTATCACTCGTGTATGTATCCGGAAGATTCCAACAGATTTCTTTTGCAAACACAGAATTATCACCCATCGCCTATGGATTACAAATATTATCGGTAGTGGAGTAGCTTGAATCGGCAGCGAGATTTATAGGATCCTCTGGTTCGTCATGAAGTGGTATAGCAGGGAAGACACCAGAATAATCAAAACAACAAGCAAAATGTTTATCCCTGTCAAGATGCTCATACAAGTAAGCTTTCAGATGGATTCATATGACTGAGGGAAAGACGATGAAAATACTGTTTTGATATGATTGCATACCGCTCTTCTTTTTGCCTTCAACTAGTGTCACTCGAGCTGTGTAGTCCAAAGATGCAGACACTAATGCTCTGCAAACAATTATCAATCAAAGTCACTATTTTAAGCAATCTACTTTGGTGGTTTCGGTTGGTTCGTGAATGCGCATGGCCAGGGTGAGTGCGTGTAATGAAGGAATATGAGCTGCTGGTCAGTTGTATAGACGGCCCTTAAAACTTATCCTGGACCTGAACTAGAATTTACTTTATCACAGTAACTTATTTCAAATTTCAAGATGATCTCCATTAATTTGATTACCATTGCCCATTTCAAACTCCAGCAAACGTTACCAACAACTTCATTTAAATAAGAGAGTACTAGAAAAATAGTTTCTGAAGTGATGTAATGATACTTATAATTACAAATCGTTGGCATGAGAGAGGATGCTATAGAGCTATAGACCTGGTAACTTTGAACCCTGGAAAGGCACCCAACCAAAAGGAATGGGAAGACTTTCTTGAATGTCAAAAGTGATGTAAAGATACTTAAAAATTCAAATAATTCACATGAGAGAATGCTAAAGACCGGGTAACTTTGTACCCCGGAAGGAACCAACCAAAAGGAATGGGAGGACTTTCTTGAATATCTATGCACCTTTAAACAAGAGATAGGAGTGTAATAACCTGGAATCTTGAGAGAATACCAATGCAGTAACAACGGCAAGATGTGCATTCTTAACTGTTGACAGCAACTGCATATTGGAAGAATTTATGATTACAACGTTTCCTTCAGCCGTCCCTCTGCAAATTTACCAAAAACTGCAAGCTAAATTTAATTTGTCTTAAAGATTGAAAAATCGCAAGGTACACATGCAAGGTTGACTTCATAAGCAACAAAAAAGATTTGCACAATGAGTTTAGTTCCTTCCAGAAGAGATTTGACAGCCCCAAAAAAAAAGTCTTTAAAATCTAAATAGTAGTGTTCTTTTATTTTTCAGTTCCTGACCTTACATAGAGAAAATAGACACTAAACTCTGCTTAGCTTTTTAGTTTTAATGAAACACATGGGAGATCTTAGGGGGAGTTCCATTCATTTTTCACCTTTTCACAGAATTTCCTGGCTGAAATAAGATTCTAATTGATTTATTGTGTTTTAACTTTATGAGATATCAAGTATTTTCTTTTAACCAAAGTGACATACTTTCACACCATGCATGTGTGCACATGCAGGTCGTGTGTGGTTTGGGTGTAATTGCATTTGGTATTTGCAGTGGTATGGAGAACATTTTGAATTTTGGTGGGAATTTTTAGTCCCCATGCAAAATTACAAAATTAATCAGAAATTTACATGGCAATTAGGAATTCCACCCAATTTTGAATTTTTCCACTCATTTTCATTTGCAAATGAAACAGGCCCAACCAAAATGGTTGTAGTGACTAGTCTAAGTAGATTCAAAAAATCATGGTAACTTTCTTGGTGCTCTATGCCTTTAACTACATTCTCTTTAGACTTGTTAAAAAAAATATAAGATTCCATGAACTAAAAATGTGATCAACCGGTGAATCCTCCGTAGTGTGATTATAATGTTGTACTGTTGTAGCAGTTGTTAAGATCATTTCCATGGGGGACAAGTGATAGACGCAGGGCTATTCACTTGATTGTGTGGGATTCCGTGTTGAGATAGAGAGATCCGCAAGGGTCCAGGCGTGAGTGAATTAGAACCTCTCAGATAAGTGCTATTGTGAAACAGGTGACAATAAGCATCTTCGAGAAGGAAAGGTTATGGGTTGGGGGGTGTCAGATAAGTATCTAGTAGAGGACTCAATGGATTTGGATGGATTCAACAGCACATGTGGTGATAGATCTCTTGCAGTAGAGAATTGGAAGTGGTGCTAGTGTTTAATTTGCAAAGGACTCTTGGCTTATCATGGAGCTTGTCTAATTTTGACTTATTTGATGCAAGTCTTAAAGTAGCCAGCTCAAAAAGTGTTGCATGGGGAAAAGAGCTTTTGCTTGAAGGGTTTCATCCTGTTGTGACAGAAAGTGTACAGTGCTCCTATCTCTCACCCCTAGAATGTTCAACAGTAGAGCAATGTTCTATCCCTGTTACCCTTAGTGAGGATGTTTGGAATTGCTTCAGCATTCTGAGAGATGGGTACTCTGTAGGTGATGAAATAGCGTGACAACAGAACAATGTGAAGAAGGTGAAGCGGAAAGCTAGAAGTGAATATGGAGGTTGGTAGTGGATCCTAGAACACTCTTATTTGGAAATTTTCTCATGAAAAATTGTTGGCTGCAATGGTGTTGGAAAGAAAGGCATGCATGTGAATCCTATGTTCCCAATGTGGAAGGGAGCGGCTGAGATTTGGT
Source organism: Dracaena cambodiana (assembly GCA_036321105.1). Lineage (NCBI taxonomy): Eukaryota > Viridiplantae > Streptophyta > Magnoliopsida > Asparagales > Asparagaceae > Dracaena > Dracaena cambodiana. The sequence goes on along the minus strand of JAYEPQ010000005.1, from coordinate 31,011,828 downwards.
TCACTTAGCTTGGAGCTGTCCTCATTTAGCAGAGGTATGGAACCTTGGCTCTGCACAAATAAGGTAGATGTGGTACCGAAAATTGATAGGAGCTAATGGAAACTTTTTATATAAGTTAATGGTCATGGAAAGGATCTACTGAAGGGAGAGAAGTGGTGTAGGAGCAGCGCAACCTATGGAAAGCCCGCAATGAGCTAGTATTTCAAAAGAAGCACAATAGCCAAGAGATGTTTATCGGAATCAAAGGGGCTTGACGGAGGCTCTAAGGGGATGAAGTATTTCCAGATAATTATGTTTTCCCGAGACTCTTGGTGAGGGTGATATTAAAATGTTGTTGTCTCACATGGAGGTGCAGGCTGCAAATTAGCAGGGTCACGTACTCTTGCCAGCAAGCTGTTCAGTAAGGACATATTATATAACAGGAGTTAAAGGGGCTATGGAAGGTTTTTCTGGTAGCAAGGATGGAGATTCCCAACCTGAGCTTTAGATTGAGGGTGACTCTTCTAAATCCATCAGTGATCAACCAATCTTCAGTGACGCGAGGACTTTCTTGCAACAGACTCCAGCATGGAAGGGGCACACCTAATTAGCTCGTCAAACAAATGGGCGATGTTTCAGGCTTAAAAAACATCGAGAGATGATTTTGGGAGTGGGTTTTTCAACTTATGTCATGTAGATTGCTCTGCTCTATGAGCCCTATATATAAATAAAGAGCCATGGCTTGATTAGAAAAAGTACCACATGAGAAAATAGTTTGGAGAAAGATATCCAAGAAGTCTGCTACATGTCTTGACATTCCTTGGACAGGACCTGAATGAGGTATTTTGAGACTCATTGATTGCATAAAACTCCATCTCTAGTATTATAGTGCATGTTAGGTGCATTCCATCAGTAGTTCTAGAGTATGTCAGCCTATATAAACTATGCAATACTGAAATCTGTCTGCTTAGTGAAGACAAATTATGGACATCCATTCTACCAGAGAATATTGCGACTGGGGAGGATATTGGACTCAGCGTGTTTAATCATATGGCAGAAGAGCATATTCTGTGTAAGCTGTATGCTGTGCACTGTAAGTTGTAACTGAGGCCCAGACAGAGGTGGATAGTGTTGGGAATTTGATTGAAAACAAACATTTTGGAAAATAAACTAAAACAAACTGCAGATGGAGCCATTTCCCTATAATTTAAGAACGGAAACAAAAGGCAGCACAGAAATTTGCAATTTTTTAAAGAAATGCAACACAGTAAATAAATAAAGTCCAAAACATAGTGAGAATGTTTATTGCGTCATTGGCATTGCTTTTGATGTGTGGTCCACAACTTCTGATAAGGTTTAAAATACCGTAATCAGTGCCCATATCAGCCAATTATATATACTATCATAACCATTATTATTATTATTATTGGTTGTATCGTATCAATATCGGCGTGTTTCGGGTACCTCAAAACCTAATATGATATATGTGACATATACTGGTATTTGTTGATATTTAAAAGCTCGCTTCTAATTAAGTGTTTTTCCCCTAAAATTGAATGTCTGGTAACTAATCTCACAAGAAAGGATCTTTTTTAATAAAGACAAGTTGATATTTAAAAGCTCCCATCTGTCCCCACTCCCCCCCCCCCCCCCCCCCCCCCCCTCCTTCTCAAACATAGTATCTCGCAGAACCTGATGTTCCAACTGAAATTTCAAAGTCAACTTTTTTATTCTCGTACTCGTTCTATTTAAGTTCTCTCTTCTACATCCATTCTTATCAAGACTTCCTCCAGCAAATTTACTTGAGATACATCTCTATCTTGTTAATAGGCTTGATATATAGCACATTCGGAGTGGCCTATTTTTAAAATAGTAGCTGCTATAGACCTAATTTGAGAATTATTTGACCATGTAGTCGGTCCACAAACACAAATAGTTACTGGAGTTATATTCTTTATGAGGCTTCAAAAAGAGACATATCCTGTATTGATTTATCAACCCCAAGAAAAGGTCTTATAATTCTATTTTATAAAACTTTCTTGTAGTTACAAATTCTCCTTTTGTAAACCAGTCCTCAAAAGAAATTTCAAGTGTGAACCAATTGTTCTCCATTGTGAGGTTTTCACGTGGCTTGAGAGTGTTAACTTTCTGCTTTCCAGTGGTTGTAAAGAGTGGTAATTGCTCGTAGTACAGAAAGGCTCCTGGTGTAAGTACTATCGGGTTAAGAGTGGGATAAAGATCCATCAAAGGCATGGGGATCAGGCATAGGTGAAGAAGTTGGCTGGACAGCAACAAAGATCTTCGTTGTATTTGATTGCTCTTTACCTCTTAATATTCTCTTAATTACTCCATAAACTTATTACTAGTATATTTGGCACGTCTTGTGCATGTTTTACAAAATACAAACTATTCTTATTTTTCTTATAATTGTTAAATAATTGTAAACAATTGAGAAAATATTTTGAATGAAACTGATACTAAAAAATTTGATCATACTATTATATCAAGAAGGAAGATTAATTTTAATTTGGGATTATTAAATAATTCATTTATTTTTTAAAGAAAATAGATCTATTTATGTAAGAAAAATAGTAATAATTTTTCATAAAGTTAAAGCTTATATCAACTTTTGTATGACTAAAATTTATCTAGTTAGAGAGATGGTACAATAGTAATATGATTTTTTTTCTAAATTCAAAAAGAAAAAGTTCATAGAGTTTGAAATTGATTTTTATCAGAACTTAAGCATGTCATGGTTTATACAAAATCTATGAATTTGAAAATGAGATACTTCATAATACCAAAATATTTGTTGAAATTAATGATTATCCAAATGAAGAAATTAAGATTTAAAGTTTTATTATGTTTATTTCCAACACACACACACATATATATATAATTAAAAAGAGAGTGTATGACTAAATAACGTAATAATGGTACGTACTTGTCAAATACAATAACAACAACTAAGCCTTTTATCCCTAGTACTTGGGATAAGCAGGCACTTGTCAAATATAAATTGCTTATTTCTAGAGAGGAAGTCATTTATCTATTGAATCTTTAAATGTCTAAGAAATCTTTAGGAAGATATTATCCAAGAACATATTTACAAATCTACAATTCAAATTCTTAAATTATATGGAATAATTATCTATATATCCAGATTAAAATACGGATAATGCTAATATGAGTGTAAAAATTATTAGATAATTATCTCTATTTTAAATTTTAAATGTAAATAAGATTAAAGAATTTTAAATTTAGGAAAGATACTATATTTTAGCAAATTGAGCAAAATATTAGAATATCATACTATCAATATTATATTTTTATCTTTCTAAAGTTTTAAATAAGAAATAATTTGTATTCCAAATTGGGCAAATTTGACATAATCTTTTTGGTATATATTTGAAATGGTTACTTCTCTAAAGAATAAAAAAACTTGCCAGCAGTTGTTATAGTCTGCCATTGTATGTACTAGTATTGATTCATTTTATATTTTTATGCCTTCATTTGTATTTTTCCAATGTTTCAAAAGGCGGCAAGGAGCTAACAGGTTGTTATTTTTACTACTAATATTGTATCATTTTATGTCATTATATTTTTCTACTACCCTATTACGCCCTCATATTTTTAGCGTTCAAAAGGTAGCTGGAGCGGCTACCTAACCCCTAAATCAATATGAGGGCCGCCAAACACGGGAGCACTCAAGTGCTCATTGGGTGTATTCGGGCTGCCTGTGCGGCCCAACCCTCTTAAGGCAGGGATTTGAGTCTGCTTAGATGGCCCATAAATCCTTTTTTTTAAAACATTAGTTAAATGGGTTGGACATGTTTCAAAGCGGACTCAACCCTTCTTGTATTGTTTATGTTTGTTTTTAATAGACAATACCAAGGTCAATATTAAGGTAAGAAGCTCAATTTTATAATTTATGCTATGCAAAGGTAGAATTATCAAAGAGACAGAAAAAATTATAGCATAGGAGGGCTCCCCCCTATGATGCTTGTTAGATTAGAATACTATTTTGTATTTGGATTTAGTTTTGAGTTTAATACCACATCGCCTATCAAGTGGTTTATGTGAAACTGAAAGCAGTGTTCAAAAAAACGCTCTATGCGGCCGCATATGCGTTTGCGGAGGGGAAACGCACAGAAACGGGAGAAATCGCCGTCCATGCAGACAGGGCGATTATGCATTCCTATGCGGATTATGCGGCCACATAATCCGCATAGAACGAATAATCGTTTCGGGTTAACGGGTTTCAGCAACGTTTTAAAAATTCGACCCGCACCCGATCCGCACCCGACCCGCACCTGACTCGTTAAATACCTCCTCTCCCCTTTTCTTCGCGACCCGAAATCGCTCATTCGTTCGCGGAAAAAAATTTCGCTCCAAAAAAACCCTAAATCCCAAAATTCCCTCCGATCCCAAATTTCCTCCTCTGATCTTCCTTTCCCGCCGTCGGTCGATCGTTCCGTTCTTCATCGACCCTGAAAGTTTTTTTCTTCACCGATCCGTTAGATCAATCGTTCGGTCGATCGAGTGATCCTTTGTAGGAATCGGTCAATCAAGTCTTCGATCATCAATCCCTCGCGCCTCAACCCCCTCCGATCATCAATCCATCAAGTCCTCCGAGTCCGATCATCAATCCCGTGGTCCTCCCCCCTCCGGCGACCGCATCTCCTCTCTGGCGGTAATTTTTCTTTTTTTCTTTCTTCTCTACCTGTTTCTACTCATGTTTAATTTCATTTGTTAAATTTTTTGTGAGATTTTTTGTATTTTTTAACTATTCTAAGGGTTAGGCATACGGTTAGGGTAAGGGTTTTTTTTCCAATTTCTGATCAGTGAGCTAATTATTTTTTTTTAAATTTTGTATGTTAATTTCTGATGAGTGACAGTGAGCTTTCCAATTTATTTTGAATTTTTGATGGTAAAAATTGATGATTAAAAAAATTTATTTTCAGTGACTGTAGCTAACTGAAATTTTAAATGTAGCTGATCAGTGAGCTAAATTTTTTTTTTTAAATTTTGTATGTTAATTTCTGATGAGTGACAGTGAGATTTCTAATTTATTTTGATGGTAAAAATTGATGATTAAAAAAATTTATTTTCAGTGACAGTGACTGTAGCTGACTGAAATTTTAAATGTAGCTGATCAGTGAGCTTTAATCAGCTTGCTAGAGACATTCAGTATATGCCAATACAGTATAATCTATTATGCCTGCTGAATTTTGCCTGCTAAAACATTCAGTATAATTTTTAGTATAATATATGTTTCAGTATATTAACAAAATAACAAAATAACATTTTTGCCATACTTCCAACAGTTTAACAGTTTAACAAAATAACATTTTTGCCATACTAGAATTTTGCCATACTTCCAACAGTTTAACAAAATAACTTTTTTTTAGCGAATGAGTATTTTTATTGGTTGCTACAGGACTTATTTGAACTCCTCTTTTGTTTTAATAAAATCTTTTGAAGTAGTGATATAGGAATTGTTTTAATAAAATATTTCCAGTGAGAGTTTATTATTTTTCTTAATGGTGATGTAGGAATTTCTTTAAGGCAGATAAGTTTGTTTGTATGTCATCATCAATGGCCTCTAATTCAAGTAGTTGTGGACGGCCAAATCCATCAAGTGAGGAAGATAACCAGATTCCATTAAAACCACCAGAATCAAATGACATTGGGTGGAATTATGTAGGCTAATAAAGAGAGGATCTTATAATGATGTGAAATGCATCAAATGTAATAAGATTGTGAAAGGAGGAATAAATAGATTGAAGCAACATGTTGCAGAAGTTGGAGGAGAAGTGTCAGCATGTGTGCTTGCCATAGATGAAGAGAGGCGTATATGTAGGGAGAACTTGGAGGGAATCAAGAAGAAAAAAGTTGACAAGCGGAAAGCTGATTATGAGCTCCGGGAAGAGGTGCAGATATCAGTGGAAAGAGAGAGAAGAACCCGAACTCACTGGAGATCATAGGCCCCGTGTTAGTGATCCACTGAATAGACTGGTGGATGAAGGTAAATGGAAGCAAACAGTTATCAATGAAGGAGAGAGAAGGAAGTGGAAGGAGCTGGCGCATGATTATGCGGCCATGTGGGCATATGCCAAAGGAATTCCTTTTAACACTTTTGACTGTGAGGAGTTCGATCAGTTTTGCGAGGCTGTTGGCAAGCACGATCCAGGATATAAGGGCCCAAACCAATATCAATTGAGAGTGTCTCTCTTAGATAAGGCATACAAAAAAATTGAAGACAGCTTGGAGAAGTCAAAAGAAGCGTGGGATGAATATGGCTGCAGTATTTTGACTGATGGATGGACTGACAGAAAGCATAGGAGTGTTATGAATTTATGTGTCCATTGCAAGGGCGGCACATGCTTCATTAAATCCATTGAGGACTCGGCCAATGCACATACTGGCGAATACATATTGAATTGGGTGGAAAACTGCATCAAGGAAGTGGGTGAGAAGCGCGTGCTTCAAGTGGTTACTGATAACCACCCATCCAACATGGCAGTAAAAAATATGTTGAAGGAAAGAAGGCCTAATATATTTTGGACCAGTTGTGCAGCCCACACTATAGATCTTATATTGGAGGGTATTGGTAAGATACCAAAATACAAAGCGGTGATTGAGAAGGCAAAATCAATGACAGTTTTTCTCTATGCGCATCACAGTACTCTGGCTTTGATGCGCTCATTTACAAATAGGAGGGAGCTTGTTCGTTCAGGAATCACCAGATTTGCCACCACCTTCCTAAATTTGAGCTGCCTGGTGGACAAAAAATCACAGTTGGCTGCTATGGTGTCTTCAGATAAGTGGGATAATAACAGATGGTCGAAGACAGAGAATGGCAAGTCAACTAAAACTACAATATATTCTGACTCCTTTTGGAAAGACATTAAAGAGTTTCTGAAGATATACACTCTTTTGTTTAAATTGCTGAGAATTGTTGATGCTGATCGTAGACCTTCAATGAGTTTTGTCTATGGAATGCTGGAAGATGCAAAGAACGAGATCAAAACTGCTTGCAACCGAAAGGAGTCTGCATTTAGACCAATTATTAATATAATTGAGAAAGAATCCAGGGGCAGACTTGATAGTATATTGCATTTGACGGCATATTATCTTAATCCCTATACAGTCATAGATAATACACTAGTAAAAAATGCCGTCATGCATTACATATGCATATTTTACCCTGAGCATGACAACCAAGATCAGATTGGTTCGTATGAATTTCGTGTCTACAAAAATAAGGGGGGACTTATGGTGAGTGGCATGGCGGAAAGGTACCGAATGAGCTTTAATGGCACGGATAATTTCGACCCAGGTAACCTTAATACATGAAATTTAAAAGAATTTAATATTAAATTCTATTCTTTCTAATTATTAACATATTGTTATATGTTGCTTTAATAGCTCATTGGTGGGATTTTTATGGAGAAGATGCACCAAATCTTCGAAAAATAGCAATTAAGATCCTAAACTTGACAAGTAGCTCTTCAGGGTGCGAGAGAAATTTCAGTGTATTTGAAGGGATAAATACTACTACAATGATTATATATTTTATAATTTTTAATTACATTATTTTCAGAGTTAACACTCTAACCTTCTCTTTTCTCTTGTGCAAAATCATATATAAATTTATAGATACATACAAAGAAGAGGAACAGGCTGGATGCTAAAAGGTTGAATGATCTCGTCTTCGTTCAGTTTAACAAAAAAATGGCACATAAAAGGAATGCGAGGAAGAAGGATGGAGATAGTAAGGATGTGCTGATTGCTTCAGATGATTCCAGAGCTTTGCACTGGAAAGATGAATTTGTTAGAGAAATAGAGAATGATGACGAAGATGAGATCTTCCCTGATTCCGGCTTAACATGGGATCTTGTTGCTGCGGCGAGCGGAGCTAACGAAGATAGACTCAGGAGGAGCAAAAGGACGCTAAGAAGGAGAGCTGCAGCGGAAATGAGAGCACACGAGGGTTCATCCAGTGCAGTTGTTGAAGATCTTCCTGAACATGATCAAGGTATAGCTGTTTTAGAAGAAGAGGGTGATGATGTGAATGACGATGATGATGATAGCTCTGAGGAGGAGTTGAAAAACAATGTTCAATATGAAGATGACAAATGAGGAATAGTAGAGAATTTGTTGAGTGGGATGAACTGTGTTTGATAAAAACTTGTATTATTTTTTTTATATGTAAAACTAATTACTTATGTAGTTTACACAAACATGTATTAGCAATGTGTGGATTATTGTCATATGTTCATTTGTACATGCATTGTTCATTTTTGTGTTAAAGAACTTTCTTTATTCTTATATATCATATATATTGATTCTCATTTAAATTTTATTTTTGATTTGCAGATGACCGACGTTTTTGATCCATATATACATGCGTCGTTCTTTTTTTTACATTGGGAGTTGAGAGATAAGTCTTTCTATCTTTTTAATTTCTTATGTAGAGCCAGTTTATATTCATTTTATATGTTTACGTTTATTATTTATAATTTTTTAGAGTTTTATAGCATTAATATATCCATTTTTTAATAATTATTTTATTAATATATATTAAAATATTAATATTCCGCATAATTCCGCGTAATCCGCATAATCGGCGCGTAATCCGATTATGCGTTATGCGGTCCTGAACCGCACGCATACTGAAAACGCATTCTTGAACATTGACTGAGAGATCTATAAATATATGTAATTCTCTAACTTATAAATATAGAGATTGAGATTTAGTTCTCTTTACTTTTTAACATGGTATCGGAGCAAATTTGAAAAATAGATCTCAACCGTGCGATTCGATTACCTATCAATCTCAACCATCCACTCAAAAAAAAAATTAGCTTACCTGTGACAGCTTTCTTCAAAACCCCTAGCAGCAGAGGCGCAGCAGCAGAGCAGAGAGAACGCAGCAGCAAAACAGAGAGAACAGCAGCAGCGCAGCAGAGAGAACAGCAGTAGCGCAGCAGCAGAGCAGCCAACAGCACAGCAGCAGAGCAGCCAACAGCAGCGCAGCAGAGTAGCAGCAGCAAAGAGATTTGCCTTGTACAGTCAGCAAATCTATTTGCCCGAAACTTCTTTGCTTAAAATTTGTGACAAGTCTATTGCTGCTATTGCTCAAAACACTTCACTATACTTTGTGTTCTCCATCTTTTTATGGCATCAACTTCAGGTGATTCATCTACTACTAGTGCTACAATTACTACCATGACTAAAAATTTATATCCAAAAAATCTTACTGTTACTATTGTTAAATTGAATGGCAATAATTATTTGTTATGGGCTCAGTCGTTTAAAGTATTTCTCGGTGCTCAAAAAAATTACGCATTTACTGAATGATCCACCAGATGCACACGATTCTTTATATTCTGATTGGCTTGTTAATGACTGTTACGTGATTACATGGCTTCTTAATAATATGGAAGAAAAAAAAGTTTTAGTGTTATGTTCTTGAAAACTGCAAAAGAAATATAGAACACCCTTAACGAAATATATAGCAATGAGAAAAATATATCACGAGTTTTTGAACTGTATGAGCGCTTGTTTACTCTCAAACAAAACAAAATGTCTGTATCCGAGTACTATTCCGCTCTCCGAGGCATATTGAATGAGCTTGAGCTTCACCAGCCACTGGTTATACATCTGAAGACAATACCGTCAAGATCTAGCTGTTGCAAAATTTCTTTCCAGATTGGATTCTTCTTTATTGACCCAGGTGAGGGGTCAAATTCTTACTGGTGATGGTGTTCTATCGTTGACAACGACATATTCCCGAATCCTTCGTGTTTCTACTGGTTCTACTACATCAGCACATCAAACCCTTGTCTCCAACGACCATTCTGTCCTATTTTCTGGTCGGGGACGAGACCGTGGTCGTGGTCGCGGTCGTGATTTAAAGGGAGGATGTGGTTGTGGAAGCAATGGTGATCGAAACTCCGATGGTGGACAAGAATTCCGTGAATATGATTACTGTGGCAGGAAAAATCACAGTAAAGGGGATTTATTAGAAGTAAATAACATGCAAAATTAGAAGTACTGTAGTAAATGGGATATTCATACTAGAGAGAATCTATAGTGATATGACAACTAAGATAGTGAGTTGGGTAATGTATTGTTTAAATTAAGTATAAATAGTTTATGAAAGCCCCATGAAAACAAATATTATAGAATCTGTGGACAACATGTACATAACATATTTGAAAACTTATAATTTTATTTTCCATTGAATAAATTAAGTCATGCAATAATTATTATTTTCATCTACATTGGCAATAGTAAACCTCTATCCTTTATATTTATAAGTTTAGTTTTTTTTTTTCTTATGGTACTGCTTTCTTATTTCTTTAATTATTTCCAAATTTTAATTTTAAAAAAAGGAAATGCTTTTGTTTAGTCCTTGAAAGTCTTGCAACTAGCCACTCTCCAATGACCATGCATACAGTATAATTATAAGTGACATATATTTCAGCGTTTCATTTAATACATATATGAGTTGTTGACTTGATCATAATTAAGATTAAATATAATATATGTTGAACTTAGGAACCCAACCATGAGGATTCTGGGTGATTATTTGATCACCATCAGTATATAGGGTTGCGCGCCTGGAGCTTAGGCTCATCAGAATTTATGTTCATTAGTATTTAGCGGTACGTCCTGAACAGTACCAGGAATCATGGTTGTGGTCCCAAATATGCACGGAATACTCGTCAAACATGTGGCACGCTACTTCTGACAGTTCCAAAAAAATTAACCAAAAAAATAACATACTATGATGTCATATTTTACATGCATGTTCATTTTGTTATATATATATATATATATATATATATATATATATATATATCTGCTACAATGTTATCCATGACATATGCATACAGATGTTACCCCTAACCATTTTCATCCTCAAGACATTTGCAATTTAACTCATGTTCTATTTCTTCTATAAAGATATACATTTTGTTGTTACTATTATGATTTTTAATATTTTACTTAGTTTCATGTTCTATATACACATTGCGTGTCTGTGTATTATTATTTTCTTTTTATAGTACTTACTAGGTCATTCTAACGACCCTAGTTTGGCACGCCCAAATGATTTGCAGGGTACTGAGAAAGAGGACCCACCACAGCTGGAACAACTTTCGAAGGGTTAGGAGATAATCAGTAGTGTTTCTCTTGTAAGGCGCCATTTGAAAAATATTTATTTATTTTATTCTTTCATACTACTTCATCCACTTAATTTGTTATTTTCAAGACTCAAAATTTAAAGTTGTAATAAGTGCTACCCTTCTTAGATCCTTTATTGATCGTTTAATATTTTGTTGGAATAAAGAGAGATTGTCTATTGTCTTCCTATTTTTCTTTCAGTGCATATGTATGTGATTTAGTGGCAGTAACATTCAAATTATTAAAAATACGTTAGACTTAGCGTATTTATGATATGTCGCCGAATGCTACCCGTATTTTGGGTGCAGGGCTGTTAAAAATAGAAAATAATTTTTCTCAACGCTCACCATAACTTCGAAGTTTTAATGCAGTGGAAGGGATTTTTAACATGGTATCAGAGTAACTCAGATTCAATTCTTGCCGGGCATGCATTTAATTGCGGGCTTTAAGAAAAATTACACCGTTGTGTAAAACCTAGGTTTCTGCCCAAAATGTGCCTTCAACCTGCGGAGGCGTGTTAAAAATAGAAAATAATTTCCCTCAACCGTCACCATAACTTGGAGTTTTTGTGCAGTGGAAGTGACTTTTAACAATGCTTATGTGGCCAATAAAAGTGATTAATGGAACGAAAATATGACAAATATACTCTTGCCAAAAAAAACTACCACTTTAAACATGAGGATTACTAAGAACTATCTGTCCCCACCCCCCACAAAAAAAAAACAAACAAACCCAAAAAAAAAAAACAAGCATTGATCCAATGTTTAAAATAGCGATAACGGTAACGTAACGTTTTGCCTCTGTTAGGTTATGTCGCATATAGCATAACGCATAACGTAGGTTATGCAGTTTCTTATTTATTTAATAAAAATAAATATAAAACTATATAAAATAATTTTTATAAAGTGAAAAATAAATTTAAAATATCTAAGAAAAGAATATAAAACTATTTTGTAATATATAATTTATTCTAATTTTATATTAAGTTTTACAATATTTTTTAAATTTATCTTCATAAATTATATTAAGTTTGTAATCATAATTTCACTCATCATTGAAACAAGAAAATAATATTCTAATTTTTTATTTCAATTTCAGTTATTATCATTATTGTAATTTATATCTTGTAATGTTCAATTTATCTTATTTATAATTGTTGATTTTAGTTCAATTAAAAATTCAACAGAATCAACAAGTAAGATATTTTAGCAATCGGAGAGGAATTACAATAAACAAATAAGGAAACAATCGCAAATTAACAAGTTAGCAATTCCACAAGCAATCAAATAAGACAACAATTAATCAAGTAAGAAAATTACATTAATTCACTAATAATCAAAATAACAATCAATAACAATGTAGAAATTACTAAAAAAATAATTGTAAATAACGTAGCATAACGTAATTTAACGTAACGTTATGCAATATAACGTAAAATAACATAAAAAACGTATTGTTACGGTGCACTGAGTTATTTTCAGTTGTTACGTAGCGTTGGGGTTCCGTTAGGTTACGTAACGCAATATAACGGGTTTCATAACGCGTTATTTTCAACATTGCATTGATCTTAAAAACCAAAATTGACCATTTCTGATGGCCGCACTGTGACACCCTAATTTATTGTGGCAATCCCAACTTCTTCCCATGTCCTTTGCATCGGCCATATCCCGCCTTCTCCCCAAGCCACCCCCTTTTCGTCCTCTAACAACTACGATGGTCACGGATAGCTCTATGAAGCCTGCAACTTCCTTGTCCCTTTTCTTTCTTTTCCTTTCTCATTTTTTCCTTCCAAAATCAACCCCCCATCTTTCCTTGAAGCCCAAGACTAGATATCCATCCCTTCAATTCACGTTTCATTTCTATTTTAACTATCTTGAATTAGAAGAGTTATTTGGGTTTTGCTTTCATTAATTTCCATCTTTTGTTAGGATTGTTCCAAAATCTAAATTCAAGCAGTCAAATGTATTATGGTTACTGTTAGATGCCATTTCTTTGTAATGTTTTGAATATACAATTAAAAGTACAAGTTTCCCAATAGAAAAGATAACGAGTTAACATGCGTGTGAAGGTATTGAGAATCTCCATATCGTGATGTATTATGGCTTTCTAAAAATCTAATTTGTTTCTGATGTACAAATTTGTCAAGTTCTTAGAGCTTTTGACCGATGCTTCAACATCTCAAGGAGTCATTGAAACAAGGTTTTATCCCCATGAAGACCAATACTTCAAGTAACAAATTATGCTTTGTTTTGCAGAAAGATTGACAACAGGCTCCTTAGATGAGTCTATCCGGAGCTTAAAATGCATCCTTGTACTCTCTGGTTCAAATAATTTACGGAGAAAATTTCTTGCTTCATGAAGTTACAAGAAGAATGCCAGTCTCTTCAAAAGATAACCTCAAAATTGCACATCACGCATATAGCATCCCAAACAGGAATTTCATCAAATACATTGCTTGCATCTGGCAGTTCTCTTTGTTGAGATTCTGATATCTCTGAGAGAACATTTCAATTTCATGTCAGACACTATCTTATAGTCAGCATTTCAACAAAAATTAATCTATGATATAAGAGAAATATGATAAACCAACTATCCACGGAACCTTGAAACAGAGTCATGTCATTCCCAAGATTGAACTTAAACTCCATATATCTTTACCTTTTTTTTTCCCCTTTTTTTGAGCAAAGAACAACCAGGAACCAGGTCATCTACTTTCATTTCATAGCTTTCTCTCGGTTTAAATTCAACAAACAGCCATTTTAACGAGTTGATATTTGTACATCAACATAACTAACTCTCTCGCCCCAATGCAACAATGACTTGTAGATACCTTAAAGTGACAATTTTGACTGTGGTCATCGACGGTGCATCGCTTGAGAGATCACTGTTGTCGGTATATTCTCACAAAGAGAGAATGCAAAACTTCATTTCTTTTCTCTTTTAATTGTACCTTTTTTCTTGTTTGAACATATCACGTCTTCTTCCTCTTCTTTTATTGTTTGAACATATCACCTCTTCATCCTCTCCTCTTTTCTTTTTTGAACATATAACCTCTTCATCATCTCCCTAACGATGCTATCAAAAAGCAAAAATTCAGAAACAAATTTAAATGATCAAATTACAATATGTTGGAAAAAAAATAAAAGCTATTTTTTCTATTGAAAACAAGATCTCGTATCTAATTGTGGATCGCCAAGACGGGCTAGTTGATGGAAAGACTAAGGCTAATCACCGGCAACGCTGCTGCCGCCGTCAATACCATCTCCATTTTGTTGCAGGTGTCCGAAGCAATGATAGGAGAGGAAGGACAAAGGCGGGAAATAGTCCTGATGGAAACGACGGACAAGATGAAGGAAGAAGAGCTACATGCACAGTGCAAGGATTAAGCTAGGGGTGATAGGGGATTGCGAGAGGTGTTTGATGGGTTGAGAGAGAGAGAGAGAGAGAGATTAAAGAGAGACTTTCGCTATAAAGTAGGTTTTTTGCAAAGTTGCAAACTCTCATTGCCATATGTTCTCTTGAATAGAGCCACATGAGGTTCTTATTGGACCATGTAAAAACCATAGGAGGGAACCCCTCCTATGCCACAGGTTTTCCCATTTCTCATTTATCAAAAACTTAAGCTTTCATATATTTCAGTTAGTAATATTTAGATTTGTCATTTTAGAGATATGTTGAAGTGTATTTTATTTTTAATCTTTTATGGGTCCAATACATCTTGCATTATATATCAAAAAATGTTGTATATCCTTTGTATGAATTTGGGATTTTTCTATTATCTTAGATTTTTTTAATGTTATCATTAATATTTTTTTTAAAAATAAAAAAGTGTCCAAACCGCCTAGATGGCTGGACACTAGGAAGTGTTTGGCCATCCCACCTCTGCTCAGTGTCTTCAGACACTGTATTTTTCCTTCATAATGTTCAAACCAGTCAGGTACAGTCTTTTTGCGCAATTTTTTATAGCATAATGCATAGTGCCAATTGTCTTTCCTCATTTAAATGCAGAATGACAGTGAGAAGCAACATTATGCCACGATTGTGGCCTAGGCCATAAGGATTGTAAGGTAAAATAACTTACATTGCAAGAAATTTGCCATCAGATGATACATTAAATGCAGAAATTCCCTCACGTCCTACGCTTTTTGACCCAACTCTTCTCCATGAATTAACATTCCAAGAGATAATTTTCCCATAGCCACCTGCAAAAGTAGTGCCCAAGATGAAATAAGCGTCAAAGGAACAGTCAAGGGGTAAAAAGATACTTAATACAAAAAAGTCACCATGCATTGCGGTAATGTATAGCATTTGATTTTCACCCGTGCTCTGAGAGAACCTGCAGAAGCCAAATTTTTCGCCCTGGCAACGTATATTATTTAGATCCACAAATTTAAGAAATAGTGGCATGAGTAGCAACAAAGTAAGCTGCTTACATCTTCTCTTTGTAAACTGGCAACAGCTGTAGATGATGTCAGGTCCCAAACTCTGGAAGGCCCACTATCCCCTGAGGACACAAGATACCTTGCATCGGAACTGCAACGTGCATTACAAGTTGAGGAAGCATGCAATGAATCATAATGCAAATTCCACATCATATAAAGGGAAAGGTTTCAGAAATTCTTATTTATAAACATAGATGCATTCACCTGAAATCCAAATCCTTCACTGAGGGATGAGCCTTAGTTTGGTCAATAATGGTTTCCATACTTGGCCATTTAAAAACCCTCAGATGTCCATCCTGCATTCAGTTAAGCAGGAGTATAAGGAACATTTGGCATGATTATATTTGAGTATCTCTCTCCCATAGTTATCTGAGGAAATAAAGCAAATTAAAGAAGTATTGATTTTGTTAAGAAGTATGTAATTCTCTACAAATAGAGGTAAAGCAGTATGATTTCGGCATCAACAGTTATATTTTGCAAGAATGAGCTGAAATTGGAGACACATTACATAACAAAGAACCCCAAAGAAATGGAAGTGATAAGAGAAAAATCACGAAAACATCACCATCATCTAGGAATTTCTAAAGCAAGAAAACTACAGAAATAGCAAGAAAAGACCTTAAGATATTAAGATCATTGATTCAGCATGGGAATAATGCAATCAAAAAGCCTAAAAGGTGAAGGTTTGACCAACGTAGAGCCCCTTTAGTATATATCCATAAGCTAACAAAACAAACTAACAGCATGCCATAGTGAGAGAAACGTACTCCATAATTTTCTCTAATGCCAAAACTTACTGAGTACAGAAATAATAAGTGAAGCCATTTCAAATAAGATCCAAATTGTGACATTCAAAAGGAGAGAGCACATTGAAATTATCAAAAAAGTTCAATATGAACCGCAGAGCATAGCTCATTAGTCACCCACATCCTAGTAGATATTCAATATTTTCTTGATTATCGACCATCTACGGGTATCAGATGTAAACCTTCATTATTGACCTTTATATGTTAAAACAGTTTATGGGTCATTGCCCGTACTATAAATATGTTGAAACCTTGAGTCCGCAAAAATTTTAGCCCCCAAAAACTCTACATACCAACAACAGGCCTGAGCCATGGGGAGGAGCAAAATAATAGATGGAAACGATCATAAGTAGAAAAACATACAAACAAAATGTTGTGACTTGGTTTCTTTTTCTACACCAATAATTTAACATCATAACTTACATTCTTTACATGTGACTCAGTTTGTTTTACATACATTTAACATCATATTTTACATTGTTTACATGTCTGCCACTTCAGTAGGGACTGGGCCCCTATATGGAACAAGTAACAATGTGTTCTCAATCATTCTACTTTATGATACTTTTGTACAGCCAGAGGAATGGTTTTAGCTTAGGAGTTGCAAACTTTGGAAAAACATCAACTTTCCACATCCATGCACTTCACATACTTGGTCTCCACATTTGATATTGGTTCAATAAATGGTACTCAAAATGGTATTCACCCCCAAGTCCTGCTCATTAACAATGAGGGAAACACCTTAAGCTCCTCACTTCCTTTTCTGAATCAACAGGTTCCTCTAAATATCTAAGAGATCAACATTGTCATCTTCTCTTGGTGCTTCCTTGTAATGATGATGGGATAAAGTTCAACAAGGACAGAGCAGAGAATAATATCTTTTTGTTATCTAGCACTCAACTACATAGTTACTGTACTCACTAAGGAAGTGCTATAGCCTCGCTTCCTCTAACATGATTAGCAAAGTTAGGCTAGAACAATGGAGATACCATGCTAAGAAAATGAGTCATCAACACTGAAAACATATACATATTGACAATGAAGAAATAAGTACAAAGCGTTCTTTGTAATCACTGTCAGTAGTTAAATCATTCATAATAAAATATCTATCAACCACGAGAGGAGAGCAAACCGAAGGATATTGCAACCAGTATGACTTTCAAGACAGTAAAGTATTCCGACAACTAGTTCAGCCACATCTTTTACCCCTTAGGACTCATGGGTGCATAAAAATGAAAATGTAAAGAGCCTGCCGTTCACAAGTTAGTGGCATAGTACCGAAACAAGGAAGTTTGAAGAAAAGGAAATCATAAAGGACTAAGAAGGTGAAAAGGGGTTCCATTGGTAAGACAAAGAATGCCAATACTTGATTGACATACAATTCTAGTTAAGCATGATGCTTATTATATGGCACTGCCATTATTCTTATCCAAGAAGGAAAATCCATAGCACCCCCAATCAATCATTTCGCTGAACATTAAACTGTAAATTATGACCTTTAGTGTGTGCTTGTGTATGTATGTGTGCTCATGTGAAGCAGGAGGTGGGGATAAACAAAGTTTGTATTGTCATCTTAAACCTGGGACCTCGCTCAATCCAACTCCCCACTTTACCAATTACCATAGAACCAGGCCTCAGTGAGTCATGTATATTTAAATACGCATCAAAATTTTACCGAAAACCACTTTTCTACACCATAGGCCTTTTTCTTTTCCATCATATCAAAAATTTTCAGACA
The DNA here is from genome assembly GCA_036321105.1 of Dracaena cambodiana. Taxonomy (NCBI): domain Eukaryota; kingdom Viridiplantae; phylum Streptophyta; class Magnoliopsida; order Asparagales; family Asparagaceae; genus Dracaena; species Dracaena cambodiana. The sequence goes on along the minus strand of JAYEPQ010000005.1, from coordinate 30,993,667 downwards.
TCACATACCATGTGATATGACATTTCTAAATCTGCATAAATGAACTCTCGCAAATGAACCACTGACCTTAGTAGACGTGTCAAGTCAAAACCTCTATTATTTATATGTAGCCGTTTTTGTTTTGTATCTCGCATTAATATCGGTAAACTGCCAATTAACTACTTTAACTTCCACTTTGCCAATAAACAAATTTTCATGCCGAGAAGCAAACAATAATGAGAGATCAAAACCGGTAACTTAATCACAAGTGGATGCCAAAATAAAATCAAACCCACTCTATAATCCACTAGGAACCATCAATCCAGCAAGGAAAATTAAATCTGAAGCTCTAATTGAAATTAGAATAAATTACGGACTCACGGCCCAAGGCCAAAGATATAAGAAAACAAGAGGAATCCTATAAAGATTTGAAAATACTTCTAATAAAATTAAAACTAATGATTGGACTCAAAGTGCACCTCTAATCCTACTAAATCTCTTATTAGACAATATTACTAAAACTTGCACACTATTAATTTCAAATAAAGGAAAAATGGTGCATAGGATCAAAACAAAATCATGAGTGAATGTGCACTCGAATGGATGGTCAAATAATACCTCAAATTAACTATTTCCATAGTTAGGATTCATTCATTCACAAAACAATGAAGTCAAGGAAAATGTGGTGTAGGATCTAAGTGATGATTTAAATGCAGAAATGTTTATGGAATTCCATGTGATCCAAGAACATCGATGAAATTGAAGGAAAAATTATGTAGGAAATTGAAGGAAAAATTATGTAGGACGACTATAAAACCAGCAAAGCTATATGGGTCAGAATGTTGGCACTTTAAATAAACATGTTCAATAAATAAGAAGCAAAAATGAGAATATTAAGATGGATGTGTTGTATTACATAAAAAAAGGATAAAAAATGAGTGTTTATAAGAAGTTAGAAGTTGTTTGATAGTGATCAGATTTGATATGAAGTGATTTTGCAGGATTTGACTTTGAATCAAATTTCATAGGATTTTATATTAAGATTTTATTTGTTGGATTTGATAGGATTTTGGATTCTATTAAATTTTATTTGTTGGAGTTTTCCTACAAATAAGCTATGTATGAAGTATTTTGTAGACAATTGAATAATGAATAAAAAAATGAATTTTGAGAAACTACGTGGATGCAGTGTTCCAAAAAACCTCTCGTGGATTCGTTGAGAATAGCCATGGTTTCGCCTGAGTGGATTCCCAAACCCCTTTGTTCTTCCTCAAATCTATTCCAAAACCCTAAATTCCCAAATGCCTAACCCTAATTCGCTTCCGACTACATCAAATTAGTATCAGAACTAAAAAATTCCGCCTTTTCAAGTATCAGAGCTAAAAATTTCGCCAACGCAGGTACCAGAGCTCACTATCGATCATCTTCATCTCCTCCCTTCCATCTTCATCTTCTTTTTATTTTATTTTAGTTTTCTATTTTTATTTTTTGAAAAAAAAGAGAAAAAAACAAATTTGAAAAAGGGAAAAAAAGGAGTAGATCTAAAAAACTATTTGTTTACTTCAGAGAAAGAAAAAAAAAGAAAAAATATCTTTTTAGAAAAAGAAAAGAAAAAAAGTTAAAAAAGAAGTTGAGTTTTATTTGAATTCAAACCCGCCCCGCTCCAGATCCAACCCAATTTCAAGTTGAGTTCAGTTACAGAGCAGACCCATTAAGCAGAAGCAAATCCGTTAAGGAAAATTTGGTAATTTGAAACCTATTTGGAGTCCGAATCCGAACCAGTTTTGAGCCTTCATCATTAGGTATTTCCTAAAGTTTTTGAGCTAAAATTTTGTGTTGATTATATGTGGAGTTTATTCCATGGTCACTACATTAATACCAATACAAAAATATCACGAAATAAGCATTATATGTATACTACTATACCCATTTTTTATAGTTTTGACGATCGACAAAATTATGAAAATTGGAAGAATCATCTCCAAAATTTATTTAGATATTTTGATTCAATATCAGCACAGAAATGTCGTTATGCCCAACAAAAGTTTAGTGAAGAAACTTATATTTGGAGTAGAGAGCAAAAATTATGCTTAAATTGGGATATCTTGACACATCTATTTCGTAATCGGTATAGTCAACACCATCTTTCAAATTTATTATCATCAACTCACAAGTTTCTATCGTCTAAGTTTAGAACAATGACTGATGATAAAAAGCTTCAATATGTGATTGATAAGCTTGATAAATGCAACTGAATACTTGAAAAGTTCAAAAAAGACTTAAACGAAAGGATGAAAAAAATCAAATGGTTAACAAAAACATCGCCAACAAGATCAAAACAGATATTCCTATTTTTTATGGTGAATGCATTTTGCAGTCTATACCGGATAGAAAAGTCATGATGAGCCACTATTAATACCAGATGAATCTTCCTTTCCATCCATAAAAGTTGAAAACTCAAAAGTTCAGATTTTTGACAATGTCTCAACGGAACCAACTGCGAAATTTCAGCAACATAACGATACACCTGATGATCATGTTCATGAAGAGAAACCAACAGAAGTACCTTCTATTCTCCTACATGACATGTCCATAAAACTTGTAATTTCTTTGGAAAATTTCTTGTTAAAATTTCATAAGAAACTTTGCCGATAATTCGTATTTACCGATAGTACTTACAAATCAGTTGAAGATGTACAAGGAATATTGGAATTTCAAGTCTGAAGCGAGGTAACACATACGATTTCAAAGTCATCTACTGAAATTGAAAATATACATTATTCTTCAGTTTTTCTACTACCACCAATGGAGCTACCACACAGATTTCAGACAGTAAAGAATGACATGATGCAGAGTGATAAAATTTTGACAGCTATGGCAAATTACAAGAAATATTTGATCTGTTGGAAAGGCAAATCCAATTCAGAAAGTGACTTATTAGATTCATCTTCTAGTTTAGCAGATTTATTTCACTTTCATTCAGATATGATGCACAAATTACGATTTCTCGACCACCACTATAGCCAAATTGGAATGCTTGAGAATGTTAATCAGTTCAACCCGGACGTGTTTAATATTTCTTATTTCCGCATTCATCAGGGATAAATGATTCGAAGCCGAAAAGAATTGATAGTAATCAGATTTGATATGAAGTGATTTTGGAGGATTTGACTCTGAATCAAATTTGATAGAATTTTCTTTTAATAGGATTTTGGATTCTACTAGAATTTTGTTTGTTGGATTTGATATGATTCTGGATTCTATTAGGATTTTATTTGTTGGAGTTTTCCTATAAATAAGCTCTGCATAAAATATTTTGTAGACGATTGAATAGTAAATAAAAAAATTAAATTTTGAGAAATTGCATAGATTCGCTATGTTCCAAAAGAAATTCTCATAAATTCGTTGAGAGTGAGCGTGAATTCGCTGTATTCCAAAAAAAACTCTCCTCGTGGATTTGTCGATAGTGGCATGGATTCGCCTAGATGGATTCCTGAATCACTTTATTCTTCTCCAAATCTATTCCAAAACCCTAAATTTCCAAATTCCTAACCCTAATTTGCTTTCGTCCTGCGTCATTGTTCCTATTGAGGATAAGATAAGAGAGCCCCATGTAATTCTATAAATGCGTCAATTATGACAAGTGATATAGTTGTATGTAATGGAGCTAGAAAGACTACAGATTAGCCTACCCAAATATGGATAGATGCGATTAAAAGGGGCATTAGTGGGTAATTCAATAATGTAGATAGCCCTTAGGTCCTTAACTGAGTTGGAAAAAAAGGATTCATACAGCCAACCCTGACTAAAGGCTTTGCTGAATAACTGATGATGATGTTGTTGACCAAAAAATGAAAACTGACGTATTCCTAATAGAGCTAAAAGGCTGCATAGAATACTTTCTGTTGTATCCTATATCACTAGTAATGGCAGTAATAGCATGAGGTGAAATTACAATCACTAGTAAATGTAGTGATACATGAGATGAAATTACTATTTTATCCATGGTGTAAAGAAGATATGAGAAGGGGTAATGACAGAAAATGAATTAAATTTTGTCCACGTCTGGCTGGTCAACTAAGATGAATAATAACATCAACTGAAGTCAAGTGACAGAAATCATCCTTCCCACCTAATAAACCTCCTTTATCATCACAAATGTCTAGAGTTTCTTTAAAAGGGTACAATCTGGTAGATGGTTCAAGGATAATTATGAAAATCCTTATAAAAAATATCATCATGTTCATTTATCACCAAAGCAACAACGGATGGTAGAAAATAAATAAATACTTAATGTTGGCTCCTTTCTCCACTTGAAGAAGGTTTTTTTTATTACATCTCTTCAAAACATTTAAAAGTTAGTACATGATAAAGTTTCTTATCCTATTGGATTCTTTTATGACCTGAGTATGGAAATTCTTCCTGATATTACTCACACAACCTTAAAGAAATTATACAATAAAGCCAAAGGTTTTAATCATGTTGCTGGATCTAAGTAGACTGTTCATCACTGATAGTCACATGGTCCCATCTTGAGCTACATCCTGATCGTGGAACTTCGGTCCTGCATTCTAACCAAGTTACAGAAGTAACTGAAGAGAATGGCTAGGTTTTTAACAGAAAAAATGTTTTAACTCGCACCCATATTTTGTGCTTTTGAATATCGAAGAAATACAGAGAATTATGTTGAATAACTAAGAGAATTTTTTGTATATATTATTTACTTGTTGCCAATTACAATACACAACAGCATCATGTCCAACATTGTAAACTAATATGTTCAATATATTGAGTCTTGAATGGAACCAAGGACGTAAAGGGCACTATCTGATCTAGGGGTAGACTTACTGCCCATCACCTAGCTGCTTGAGTGCTGATTAAGCATTTCCTTTTCACTTTTTAAATTTTTTAAATTAACCATAGATGGAGATGCATGATTGCATGTTCCCAAGTTTCTGCAATATTCAAAATCATTAAAGCTTCCAATTGGAAAAACATCAAATAGAAACATACAATTAAAGCATACAATTGACAAAATATCAAAACAAACAAAGAGAGAGTACTAAAAAGAAGAAGATAGTAGGGGAGAGGTTGAGCGCAGCAGCATTGATCACCGACTGCAGAACAAGAGAAGACAAGCAGCAGCAGAAGCCAAGAGGTGAAGTAGGACTAGGAGGACAAAGAAAATTAAACCAAAAAAAATTGAAATCGATGAGGTGTCAGTTGTTGGATGAGTTCAATCGCAGATATAGATAGACTCTAAACTGTCACATTCAATCAGTAGATCTTAAATGGGTTAATAAAGTAGTCCTTAATGTGGATTCAAAGGTATCAAGGTGTCAAATTATTTGATAAAAAAAACTGAGATTTATTTTTGGCTGCAAGTTTCACATGCCTACCAACTCCATCCTTCTCAAAGATGAGTTTCAACAATGGAAATTTCATATGCCTAGAAACTTCATCCTTTTCAAGGATGAGTTTCAACACTGGAAATTTGTTCCACTCATTTCAGTTCACCTAACAACTCCACTCCACCTCTTATCTGAAAAGAAATAAATAAATGTAAAAGATGATCAAATATCAACTCATAATTCATGAAATGTTACGGAGTTCTCACTCTCATTTTCATATGTCGTCAGGACAAACGTTTCCAACCTAATTGAAACAACAAATTAATTATTACACTGGCTGCATAAGCTATTGTTAACTATAAATTTTTGCTTTCAACTCCCAAATCTCAAGTCTACATTTCACTTCATAGTGCCACATTATCCATATCTATTTGTGTTTCAAGTCTACATTATAATCCACAAAAGAAAGTATTACATCTCCGACTCAAAGAATGTTTGCCTATCAAACCAATCAAAGAAGGAACCAACTTATCATCGATACTGACTTTACATAGCCAGATCGGAATAGGTTTTAGCAAGTCATGCAACAACATGCGCTGTTAATCCAGAATTGCATCAGCAGCAATCTCTTTCTGCTGATTGTCATGCACAAAAACCCCAAATAAAGACAAGGTCACCAGATGAGGAAAGAAGAGTAGGAAACAAAATAAAGAAAAGATAAGATAATGAACCATAAACCCTTAGACCAAAGTCCAAAGTGCTTGAGATGTTAGGAAAGGGATAGATGAAAAAAAGAGGTTTTATTTAGGTGTTGTTTGAACTTTCAAAGTGAGGATATCTTAAAACTCTCCTTCAGGTACATAAGGAGTGGCTGCTTCATCCATGAACCCAAACTTAGACTAAATAATTTGGCTTACTCATACCAAAGAAGGATTGAGAACAGGACAATAGTAACAAAGAAGGATTCAGGAATGAACCCATTTTGTCCTTAGCACCATTAGGAGTTAATATAAACAAAGTTGGTGCACGTTACAAGTATTATAGAAACAGATGAGGTTAGTGGAAATTTTAGATAATTGAATGGATCATTGACAATTTCCTCGTCAAGTACATGAAAATGCAAAAACTAGAAATTGAGCTATTATTGTTGCGATTTACGTGATTGTTGCAAGTTATGTTTCTTTTCACCAATGTTTTCAATATCAACAAAATGAAACTCTTCTTTTAGCGGCTTTCTTATCACCATGGTAGTTGTAAAAGAAACAATTGAACAAGTTCAACTTCAAGTAATTCATTCTAAAAAGTTTTATAGATTTATAGCATTGTGAAAGTAGGAACACTCATAAGTAACCATCAAATATGAAAAATTTAAGGCTGGCTTGGCAAACTAAGAGAGTTCCTCATGAATAAGATTTTTTTTGCTTCGAGATTTGAAATATTCGAAACAAAATCATTATATTGTTAGTGAGAAAAAAAAGGTTGAAGACTGCATTTAGATGACAAAACAGCAAAGGAAAAATATTTACCTCACCACCAGCTGCAAGTATCGACCCTTCTGAATTAAAGGCCAATGCCAATTGCACCCCAACATCCTCCAGCTTTGTTAATATCTTGTTGGAAGATTTCATTGCCACGTGTTCCTCATTCTCTGGAAAATCCCATTCAAACCACCTAAGGAAAGTAACAAACAAATAATTAAGTCTCTAAAGAACTATTTTATTTTGTCCTTTTGGAGAAAGACCCATAACCCAAAATTTTATTTTTCTTGTATTACTTAGGCTCCATTTGTTCAACCATGCTTATTATGAAATATCATGATTTAAAATCTAAAATCTCAACAAACCGTTTGGAAGGCAAAATTCAAATTTATGAAATCAGAATATTACCCAAATAAAATGATATTTGAATACCTATTCTAAATCAAAAATTTGTATTTGAACAATTTAAATATGATATATTTAACCAAATGCTACCTTAATGATCCACAAAACAACTATTACAAACGAAATATATATATATATATATATATATATATATATATATATATATATATATATATATATATATATATATATATGTCAAGAGGTAGATCATAATGCCTGTTATTCAACTACATAAATGCTACTAATAATTACTTCATGCCGAATAACAACGTAAGGACCTAAAATGTTCGCTTGAAGTGCATAGAAGAGGGGGGGCCATAAATAACATACAACAGAAGATTCAAATAATAATAATAATAATAACATTATACGAAGTACTTACAATACCAAAAAACAGTATCTTATAATTAAAATGTAACAAGTTGGCAGTTTTCTATTTATAGAATCCATGAGCTCTTCTCAATTCAAAACAAGTGAAGGCAAAAAAAATGGCAGAATGTGAAAAAACATGCATTCGAATAAGAAAAAGCAAAAGGTGCGAAAACTAGCTTGTAAGAAGTTTGGATGGGTGAGAATCAGAGTGTAAAATAAAGATCTCAATACAACCACTCACCAGTCATTCCAATTCAATGAGAAATTTGCATGCCAGTTAGTTTTAAAACATTTAAATCCCTTTTTCCAGTGCTATCAAGCAACACCTGATAAATCTATAACGATAGTTCTGTTGTTTTCCCAGTCTGTATAAAAAAACATATTAGAACGTCAAAGTATGTATCATGAAGATACCATTATGACATAAATCAGATAACAGTGTGTAATTGTGGAGAGGAATTTGACAAGAGTTCACGAAGGCATTTAACTCCAACTCTAACAGAGATGGCAAAGAAATTTTCCATTACACCACACTCATTAGAAAAAGATATTTTAAAGGAATATTTTACACCATCAGAACTTATATCGAGTCCAAACTATATTGTTTTTCAAATTTTCAGATCTCCCATCAATTTTCTAAATTTTAAGGTCTCCCACCATTTTTCAAAACTTTCAGATATACAAGTTTTCAGTTTGAAACCTGCAAGATTCTGGAAACGAGCAGACGAAGCCCTCTCCTCCAGGATGCATCGCCATCCTGTACGGCAACTCCTCACCCGTTCCCACTCTGCAAACCTAAATCAAGAAACCAAAAAAACAAAAATCAAAAAGAAACTCTCATCAACAACTAGGGCTTCAGCGCCGAATTTGATACCGGGTGATCGGAGAGAGATTGCTTGGCAAAATCGAAGGCGGAGAGAACGATGGCGTTTGGGACCCCGCTCCGCCCAGAGCCGCCGCCACCGCCCAGGGCCACGAGGAGGCGGTCGGAGCTCTGATCAGGCGAGAGTTTCGGAGCCTCCTGCTGTTCCTCGCCCTTGTCTTGCTGAACTTGATCTTGATCTGGAACGGGTTCGTTGTTGGCGGTTGGCGCAGCGGCAGCGGCAGCGGCGGCGATGAGATCGAAGGGGACGCAGGCGGCGAAGTATAGAGGGAAGCCGTAGGACTTGCAGCATGGCGGGATCTCGCGCCTCCCCTTCGCCATTGCTGAAACTAGACAAAGCTAAGAAACGAGAGAATTTCGATCTTTTTCGTTATTTTTTCCTTTTTTATCTTTTTTTTTCCCCTTTTTTGTTGGCTAAAAGTTTCTCTTGATCGGAATCGAGATGCAACTGAGAGAGTTGAAGAGCGAGCAGGCTGTCGGGAGTGTCGGTGAGTCGTATGATCCTACAGGCTTATTTCGGTCGGGTTGAGTTCCCCATGTTGTCTGGGCCCGAGCCCATAAAGCCCACTGTAGTTATACTCTCGGGAAACTATGAAGGCACACCCAACTATCCAAGGCTACGCCCTATTAAAATTGGTTTTATATAAGTTTCACATTATTTTTTTAGATGAGTGTAATTTCTCCTTCGATTTAGTTATAAGAGGTTACGGTTAGGTTTAGGTGGGGTGGGATAGTAGTGGCAGCAGCTCGATGGTGAGCAGAGGGAGGGGAGTGGGAGCAACATGATGAGCGGAGGAATTTTAGAAGTTAGGATTAGAATTAGGGGTGAATGAGCAGGATGAAGAGAAGGAGGAAATAGGAAGGAGGAGGGAGAGGAAGTGACAAGTTCATCGGGAAGAGAGAAGGAAAGAGAGGAAGAGGAGGGGATGGTGGGTTAGTATAGAGAATGGAGGAGGAGAAGGGGTAGCGAGTTTGCAGAGAGAGGAGAGAGGAAAGTGTTGGGGGCAGCGGCGACGAATGGAGGGTGGAGGAGGAGGTTTGTTTTTAGGAAAAAGGAGATACTGTGGGAGAAAAAAAAAGAGGTGTAGCAATTATCATTGGACCTGAATTCTTAGTTTAACAGGATATGGCTCCCATCGTCTTGAGAATATATTGTAATTATAAAAGCATATTTCCAAACATCTATATGGACAAGCCTTCTAAGAGCACTCCTCTCTTTTGATTAGATAGGAGTGAATAATCAGTCGGAGCAGGCAGAGGTTGGAGGATTCTGACTGATTTCGACTATGGAAAGGAGGCGAGACTTCAAGCGTCTCGCTCACCGGAATTTAACCGAAATCCGATCGACTCTGGGTCGGTTGGAATCCGATAGAGTCAGTCAGATTTTCATCAGTAAAAAGTGACAGCTCTTCCCCATATAAAGAGGGAGAGGAAGAGGCAAGAGAAAGAGGGGGAGGGGGAGGAGGAGGAGGAGGGAAGGAGGGAGAGAGGAAGGGAAAAGAAGAGAAGGAGAGCAGGTGGCGGGGCAGGGAGGGGGAGAGAGAGAGAGAGAAAGAAAGAGAAGGGGGGGGGAGGGGGGGGGGAGTGGTTAGAGGGAGAGGCGGGGGGGGGGGGGGGGGGGGGGAGTGGGTAGAGGGAGAATCTTATTGGAAATCCACCAAAATCAGCTGCCGAAATTCCGACGAACTCCGGTAATATTCTAAACGACTCCAGTCGATTATTTTTTTTTACATGTATGACTCTGACCATACAACTCCACGTACTCTGACCGAATCTGATCAAAGCAGAACGGAGTAGTCGGAACGGATATTCGCAGTCATCCATATGATTAGATAAGTAGGGTATATTATACTTTACACTTCGATAAGTGCACATGCCATCTGATAAGACGGTCATGCTCATTTGGAAGATGAGGAGGCAATGAACTCACATGTGATTTTTGGAATAAAAAATGTTAAAGGAAGACGTTTTTTTTTTCCGTTGGCCAAAAAAGAAATTTTGAGAAACTAAAAATTTAAGTGGTTGAAATTTTAAGGGGATGTAGGCGAAGGTGAAGAGGTTAGTTCGACGGCGAGGGATTACAAGACGTTGGACAAGAGGATGGACCGGTAAAAAGACAAGTATGGGGTGATGCAGCAAGCGGTATCGAGAGTTACTAGTTAGGAGGGACGAGGAGGATGAAGTGAGTATAATACACTCTCCTTATCTTATCAAAAGGTTTTTTATTTACAAAAATGCCACTAGAAGATGAAGATGGAAGAAATTAGTTGTGGATTTACTGCGTTGTAGAGAGCATAAAATAATTAATGAAACATGAAACATGCCACTGTGCTACAAAATTTATTTTTGGGAGTTTGTCTCCTTATTTTAATATACCATTCTCAGTTACTAAGCCTGAATCCGAACACATCCGCAAGTAGATCATCCAAGATCCGACCCGAACCCAAACCATTGGCCCAACAAAAGGGAGTTTCTAAAAGGACATATCATTTTTTCTGGGAAGCCCAGTTTTCTTGGTGAGCTCACCCTCTTTTTCGAAAAGAGAGGGTTTTCTTAGTGAGCACATCAAAAAATTTAAAACTACCATCACTTCATTTTTCTCACCCACTTCCCTTCCTTCTCTCCCCACTTCCGTTCCTTCTCTCCCTCATCTCTCCAAATCTAGGGCCTGCAATTTCGCTCACCAAAAAACTCAACTTCTCCCTTCCTTCCCTCTCCCGCCTCTCCTAATTCTAAGGCTAACCTCCTTCCTTTTCCTCTTCTTTTCTCTAAACTCAACTCCATCCAATCTCTCTTCTTTCCCGTTTGCCCATTGTCGCCATCGCCGATCCAGCCAACGCCAGTCACCCACTGCTTCTTGAGTTGAGGTGGGTGAGATTCTCTTCCCCATTTTTTTTATTTTCATCTCTTTTTTTGGAGCAAAGTATGGTAGATTTTTAGATCTTCCAATCCTTTAAGATTGAAACTTAAAAATTAAAATTTTAATTTATACTTTGATTATTTTTAATGAAATAATAAAATTATTGTAATACTAGTTCTAAAATATTTAAAATTCCATTAATTTTTCATTATTGGATGGTAAATTTTAATATACCTTGAATTTTCTAGCATTGTCAACTTGGTTGATTAGCAAAAAAAACTTTTAGTGCATTTATTTTTGTATTTTACATTCTAATGCAGCATCATAATTAGATAATAATTGATATTTGTTACCAAATTGAACTCTGCAACTACTAACTTACATATAAAGAAAACATTGTTATGATAAGTGTCAATTATGAATGAAATTATATGTATTAATGCTATTATCTATGATTTTATAGATGGATCCGGCAGAATCATCTCGTATATGACCAACTGCGCCATTGAGGAGAAAGAAAACAGTATCTCGGCCACTGATCCGTCGACTGATACGAGAAAGAGAAGATGAAGTTATCATGTCTCCTGAATTAAATTTAGAGACTCATAATTTACTAAGATATGAAAGTGTAAGGTAAGAGTGAAGTAATAATGATTCAGGGGACTCTAAAGATGATCTCTACGGGTCAATATATCGAGTGCCAGTTGATTTGTCATTGCTAAAGAGTTTCAAGACGCACGTTGCTTTCTTTGTCTTTAAAGATGAGATAATTTTTTTCCATTAAAAACGAGTAACCAAGTATAGTGTAAAAACGAGTAACCAAGTATAGTGTGTGCATATATCATGACATATTATTACACAGGAGCAAGATCTACTGCGATATATTAATCACATGAAGAAAATAAGTTCATGGTTATTGACGACTCCACAACTCAACACCCGATTTATGGAAGTAATATGTGGGTCGTCATTGACTATATTATATCCTTTCATTGACTATATTATATCCTTTGGTCATCTGTTCCTATCAATGCATTAGTGTTGTTGAGATAACTGCATTTGTTGAGAGGTGTCATCTCGAAATAAAATATTTCATATGCCATTCGGTGAGATGATGATTACACTAGACGATGTTTCCTGCTTGCTTGGTTTGCCCGTGACAAGAAAGTCCATGTACCAACAAAAATCAATAGCATCACATGAAGCTGCTGACACAATTACTCTTTCCTTGGGCATAAGGTACTCGGAAGCGTATAATGAGATACATATGAAAGGTGGTACATCAGTTAGACTCGATTGGTTAAGAGAGAATTTTAGTGGTGTGGTTGATGCCGACTCTGAATAAAGATTCGGTGTGCTACAAGAGCATATTTATTGTATCTTCTTGGATGCATTCTCTTTGGAGATAAGAGCAATACGAGAGTGTCAATTGAGTATCTGACATTGCTTCATGATCTCGAAGAAGTTCACATGTTTGCATGGAGTGCTAGAACTCTAGTTTGGTTATATAAACAGTTTGGACTTGCATCACGAGCAAATGTTGCACAGATATTCGGGTATTTGACATTATTATAGGCTTGGATATTTACTCATTTCCCAACATTCATGGTTGTTTCGAACCGATCCTTCACAGCCAGTGATCCACTTACTTGCTGGTGGTTAAGCAGAAGGGACACCAATATTTCTCAATCACATGTATGCACAATCCGGTCCAGACTTGATCAACTCACAACCAATCAGGTAACATGCTGCATGGTTTGTATAATTAATTAATATGTTAGTTAAATGTGATAATTTTATTTAGTTCTGCATAATTACCAAACTTGCAGGTAATTTGGGATCCCTACAGGGATTACAGAGAATCTTACTCTTTCAAAAAAGTTTTTTTTATATGGTACCCTGAAGATGCAGCATGTGGTCGAGCCTTACCATCCAGTGCGTGCTCAGGCAATTTAGTCGCAAACAGTACGTGTTGCCTTCACCATCTCCCTGTTACGTGAATCTCGGGTCTAACAGCCAACAACTACTTGGTCAAGTAAGACCACACCGAGGAGATGTGGATTAATTGGCTAGACCACGTTTTGTATTAAGAGCACTGCAGGGCCATGGGTGATTATTAACGGAATGCACGACTGATTACATTTCGTGGTTTGCTAAAGTGTCACAACGTTTCCTTAGAGCAAACACAGATGAACCCCGTTTAGAGGAAGAAACTCAATCAATGCATCCAGAAGTACCCAATGAGGTAATTTCCATATGTATTGTTTATTTTTTGTCTCCTTTAGCGCCACGTTTAGCTAATAGCCACAGTTCTTGCTATTATTGTTCTACCAAGGCATACATGCGCTAATTCCATAATTGATACATTACTTGAGTAAGATGAAAGGGCCTTAAGAAGCGGCATAAGGTGTTATTTAGTACTCTTGCGAAGATTAAAGTCATGCTAACTGGTTGCACTCAACACGAGGAACAAGCTGATGTGCAACCCGAGGAACAAGCCACTCTTAATGCACTCATTGCTACGAGAACGATTTGAACCATGCGTCAACTCCCAAGGAAGACATGTAGGCAATAAATATATTTAGAATCTAGGGGCTATGGATGCAAATATTCATTGTTTTGTAATGACTGTAAACTTTATGATAAACTTCTTTTTATTTTCTTTTTCATGGATATTGTAATGATTCGAAAGCAATTTAGACTGACTTGAAGTTATCTCAGGGTTGAGATTATGATATTTTAAGATATCCTGAAATAAACTTGCTTTTGTATTTGTTTTTTTATGGATAATGTGTTGATATTAATTTTATGGATAATGAGTTGAAGATATCCTGCAGTTATTATTATTTTTATTTGTACTTGATAATGGTATTTGATCCTAAGGTGTCCAGAAGTTATTATGGATATTGGTATTAATATTGTATTGATTTGAACTTGATAATTTGATGATTTGAAGGTAATTTAGACTGGGTATTTCAGGATTTTTATCTACTGTCCGGGGTGTACACCGCGAACAGTAGACATACTATCTGGACTGGAAGTTTGTACAGAGGCTAGTTGTCTGGACTTCCAGTTCAGAGAATTTTTTTTTTATCCAGACTGGAAGTCCGAACAAAGATCTACTGTTGGGACTTCCAGTCCGGACATGTAAGAATCTATCCAGACTGGAAGTCTGGACAGCAAAGACACATCCGGACTGTCAGTCCAGATGTCTTCATGTTCATCCAGACTGCCAATCCGAATAGATGTTCGCTGTCCGGACTGTCAGTCCGGACAACACAGAATGACTGACATTCAACCTTCGAAACCCCCAACACACAAATACACATATATACATATTATTATCCAACACAAAATTACATAATTACATTATACGTTCTTTTTAACTTCATTAACATTTCTGTACGAAAAAGTTTGGATTATTTAACAAAAATAAATCTTATATATACACAAAATTACAACTCCAAAACAAAATTACCTGTCATGAGTCCAAAACAAAATTACAATGTGAATCTTGTACAGACTCATAGTCCGGACTAGTTATTTTTGTCCGGACTTAGAGACCGGACAAGTTTTATCCTGTCCGAACTCATAGTTCAAACAATGATGTCCTCCCACATGATTTTTCACTGGACAAACGTGAACTCAAAACCCAAAAAAAAACCCCTACATCATTCTAACCAATTTAAATCAAAATCCTAAGTTATATTTGGAAAAAATTATATATGGATGATGGAATCATATCTGAAGAGGATTTTGATCGTCGAATGGAACCAACGATATACTTGTATTCTTCATTTTCATCTACTTTGATACAACTCAAAAATTTCTTTTTTGTAGGACTTCTAATGAAATAATATACGAAAATGAAGTAATGATTCGACTTTAAAACAGCAAATGATCTATTAGAAGAGAAAATCAAGTCAAATAGAATGAATTTTAAGCTCTAAAAAAATTAACTCACCTGTCGCACGAGAGGACGAGAGAGAAAGTGAGGTTGAGGGAGAGGGCAAAAATGTCCAAATATTTTAGGGTCAAACTTGTTATATAAGAAAAATTCTATTTGCACACGCATTTTTCTCTTGGTGTTCTTGATATTTTTTACACAAAACTCCTATTTTTAAATACTATCATTTTATTCTCTGCACCCAATTTTTTTCCAAAATACCCCTCCTCCTTTTCTTTAACTTCTCACCCGTCTGATCCTATTTTTATCCATTTTTATTTGAGTCGGATGCTAGTTTAATAACAAAAAAAATATTTTAGTCGGTATTAATACTCGACCAAGAAATGTGTTGGTCGGGTATTAATACATGACCAGCAAGTGAAGTCTCCCCTATAAAAAAAGCTAATTAACGATAAATTCCAAACAAATACGTATAAAACCAAAAAAAAAAAATCAAATCGTATTTTAGATTTGTTTTCTAACACCAATTGCATAAGAAAACTCAAATTCAAAATCCAATTTTTACTCATCACGATGAAATTAAAGAATTTAAAGTTCTTCTAATATTTTTAGAAACGTTAATGTAAAAAATTTTAAAGGGTCAAGAAATCAAATTGATGATTTTATAGAAAATGTGTTTTAATTAAATACCAAAAAAAATTAGGGGTATTTACTGGTTTGCCCCTCAAATATTTATATATTATGATTTAGTCCCCAAAATCTTCATATTTAGGATTTAGTCCCCCAATCTCCTAAGTTACTATAATTTAGTCCCCCTCCCTAACTTTCTTTAATTTTTGACCTGATATTACCATTTTACCCCTCCTTATTCATTCTTTCTCCTCTCTTCTTCTCCTCTCTTCCTCCTCTCTTCTCATTTTCTTCATTAATCCTCCTCTCTTCTCGTACTCTCTTCCTCCTCTCTTTTCCCAATGAAGAAAAGATGATGAAGAGAGAAGGAAAAGAGAGGAGGAATAATGAAAAAAAAGGGAGAAGAGAGGAGGAAGAGAGGAGGAATGAATAAGAAAGGGGTAAAATGATAATATCAGGTCAAAAATTACAAAGTTAGGAAAGATGACTAAATTGTAGTAACTTACGAGATTTGAATGACTAAATCCTAAATATGAAGATTTGGGGACTAAATCATAATATATAAAGATTTGAGGGACAAACCAGTAAATATTCTAAAAAATTATTTAGGGTTTTAGAGAGAAAATAGAGAAGAAATATGATGAGTCGTAATTTCAAATTTTTAGAAGTTTTAGTTTAGAATTTAAAAAAATAATGATAAAATTGTAATTCTCTGTAAGTGTGTGCCCGTTTAGAATCTCCCCAACAAAACCGCCTCAACCGAGACTGTTCTTAGGCATCGAGTTCTTTCTTGTTCATTCATTATTTTGCAATTACTTACCGTCTTCTCGCGATTCACGACCACTGAAACCCTAAAGATTTCAATAACAGATCCTTTGCCGTCATCGCTTTCTAGGGTTTTTATCCTTCTAATGGGGGAAACGAGGATGGACGAGATCCCTCTCCCCGCGCTCTTCGACCAGGCCAAAAAGATCCATTCCATGGCCTCGGAATCCTCCGTTGATCAGGTGTCGCTTGCTTTCTCTGCTCCTTTTATTTAGAAATTGATCGATTTTTTTTTTTTTTGCTAGTTGCTATAAAGATCAGTTCTTTTTCGCCAGGAGACGCTGAGGAAGGGGATTGAGGCTTTCCGGCGATGTGACGAGATGGTGAGCAAGCTGGGGCTGTTCTCGTCGAACGAGTCGAAGGATGACGTCAGCACCACCAATCTGAAATATCTACTGGTAGTTTTTTTTTTTTAAAAAAAAATGTGAAATTAGCTTTAATCGTCTTTAATTAGGAGTATGAGAAGAGACCGCGCATGATTTTTCCCCTAAATATGTTAAGAAATAGAAGAATTATGGTACTCTATGGGATGATGAAGATTGAAGAAGGGCCAACTGATGAAGGCCTTCAGCTTACAAAATACGAACATATTTTAATATCTGCATATGTACTCTTCTTCTTCTCACTACCCAAAAACCTAAAAATTGGGTTCTTTCGACTCACTTTCAAGCAAACATTACCCTAAATCTGTAACTAAGCACGAGTTAAATTATTCAAGTCCGTCAAGAACTGCATCCAGAGGTCTTGTACAATTTGAATTTGGACTTATATACTTTTGAACTCCTTATATTTTAATTATGCAAAATCTAATGGATAGATTAAAGTAATAGATTGATTAATGATCTTTTGAAACCATAGCTTGATTGCTTCATTCTAGGATAAACTTTGAGCACATGTGTTTGTCTTTGAAGATTTATCCAAACCTGATGAGATCTAGGAATGGTTATTTGAGTAATTTATACTTTTTTTTCCCAGTAATGTCTAGTATATGCTTCTTTCAACAGTATGTTGTTCTTGTATATTTTAAAGTATTGAGATGTCTAGGACTGATTATGTAAAGTTCAGTTGAACTCATAATATTTTAGTTTTTGGCTGAACCAAAATGCATCCCATAAACAATATATTAGTAACACTTCAGTTTCCTCATATTATAATGATATTAAGATTGTTATCTTTTTTATTCCAAAATTGTTTTTATACTTCAGCAACCTACCATCTTAATTGGGAAAAAAAATCAATATATTCCATTACTTGGTATATGTTGATTCTGTGAAAATGTACTTTGACAAATTCATTTATCACGAATAGACTCAGGAGATACTTGAATATAGATGTTGTAGACTATTTCATCTTTTGTAACTTCAAGACTTGGCATTATCATCATTATAGTTTTTTTCCATTAAAATAGGTTTGATATTGATGAAGACTCTATTAAAGATTTTGACAAAAATTTAAGACTAACTGTCGTCATTGATGTCAACCCTTTTATAATTAGTGATGATATTTTGTCTAAAAACTAGGGATGAAAGAGAGCTTGTCATTGTCCAAAACGATTAGTTGATATCTGACATGAGAAAATGTCTAAAAGAAATGGAAAAGGCAATAATTTTCTATAAATAATCACATTTCAATCTGAGGCACACATAAAGTCAAGAATAAGATAGAAAGTTTAGATGACTAGTTTAGATAATAAAAAAAAAATCAATCATTTATAAATCTAGGAATCAAATGGTAGAAAGGTTTGTTGTACTTTTTTGCTAACAATGAGGATTATTATTGAACACATACCACAAATTTGTGGGATACTTGTATGACAAGGAATATTCAGAAACGCTGATCTTGTCTTTGAGGTATTCGGCATAATCTAGATCATTTCTAGTAGGCAAAGTCACTAAGAAAATGAAAATAGAGTGAAATCGTCTATATAGTATGTAGCTACTTGGCTTAGATACTTAAAATTAGCCGTATCTAGATCCGACACTTCTTGATCACTCCTCATATATGTTTTGAACGTTTACCTTGCTCTTAATTTTGTAATATAGTTTTAAGTTGTTGGACTCTTCTTGAACACATGGTCAATTCTTACCTATTTTTTTTGTTTTCTTACAAATTTGACTTATTTTTTAGTTTTTATTAATGTTTAGTATTGTAGGAGACTTGGATAATAGTCGATGAAAAAGCAATGGTGATTTCATCTAGTATTTTTAGTTTTTATTGCTACTTCATTTTTCTTATATGCGCATATATATTGCCGTGTGTTTTTCGAATTTGACGTGTTCCATACCCATGTTCTTACCCACACGTATCCATATCCATACCCATGCTTCATAAGTTTTAACAACTTTTCTTCATTGTAGAGTACACATTCAATATTGGTATTAGAGTACTTTACTTTCAACGTCTAAAATAAGATTTATTTGAATCTTATCTCAATGTATTGGATGTTGCCATCACATAGAAAGATACAAAACTAGGTTTGGTGTGGATTAGGCCATAGTTCTAACCATCTAACTTAAATCTAATCCAAAGTCCTAGTTCATTTGCCCCAAATCTAATTATGGAATAGGGTTGGTGATAGATATCCTATTAATTAGCCTTCCTTTCAAATTTCAATGTTAATTCAAGTAAAAACCTGAGTTTTAGTAACAAGCTAAATAACCCTAAACATGACAAATATTAGCATATGCCACCTATGACATGTATTGATAGCTAGTAATAAGACAGTTTGCAATAGCCCAAAGTTCGTACTACCCGTATTTTTCTTTTGAGCCCGATCGCGTCAAATTAGAGCTACGAGAGTCAATTTAGACACTGAAATGACTTTCGGTGACCATAACTTTAAATCTGTAACTCCAAATGATATTCGGTCTTCGCGATTATTAGTTTTCTAATATTTATGATTTTTAAATTTTTTTCCTGCAAGTTTGAAAAATATTCCCAATTTTTGCTAATTTTATAATATTAAATTATTCTTCTAATTACTTCAAAATTTTATTTCTCTCATTTAGGACATCGAAATGATAAATTGATAATTTTTTAGTGTTCCTCTTGAGTACTACGTCCTATATTAATTTGATAGTGTTTGGAAAATATTTATTGGAGCCGTAAATAATAAAATATGAAATAAATAAATTTTTTTTTGCACACCTCATCCTTAAGTAGATTTTTATGGGCACCTCCCCTTTTATGTCGACAATGTGTTGTCTCCACCAAAATTGTTGTGGCAAAGGATGCCATGAGGTGTCAAGCGAGGGGGGGGGGGAGAGAGAGAGTAGCCTATGTCCTTCCATTCACTGGAAGCAAAAAGAAAAAAAGAAAAGAAAAGAAAAAGAAAAAAAGAGAAGAAAACGAGATTCAAGAAATCGAAGTAAAATTAAGAAGAATTCGATGTAAATAAAACTGCCATTTTTTGTTTTTATCTTGGAAAATTTATTTAATTTATATTTTGTGTACATAATTTATTTTATTTTATTAATATTTTTGGCTCACACTTTGGATTATTATTTAGGAATATGTTCGGCTCATATTTTGGACTATTAACTGATATTGAGAATTGAACTGGGTTATTGGATTTGATAGCCGAACTATATGTGGCAGTATAGTAAATTGTAGTACCTAATTCTGTGGGCTCGTCATGCTGTATTATTACACTCAATAATAGTGCACGTCAATTCCACAGAATTGTAGTACCTAATTCTGTGGACTTGTCATGATACACTATATAGAATTATATATTCGGAATGTTCAATATATCTATATTCGGTACTCGGTGAAGTGGTGAGTACGAAGCTATTATTTAGTTAAAATATGGTAATATAATGTTTGTGTCACTTCAATGAGGTCCCCAAGGTGCACTATTAATTAATATTATTTACGTTGTCGATATGAGGTACTGTTGGAAATAAATATTATTTAAATATGTATATATGATTGTGTAGTGATTTAGCACATTGTGGGGTTGTATTTAAAAGTATTGTGACACTATATTAATATAATGTAGTGAGGAAGGTGGGAGATATGTGACTTTATTTAAACGTATTGTTATCATTACTCTTTATTGTGAGCTGTCTTTATTTCGTATTGAATAAGAATTTATAGGGTCGGTGACCTAAATCATTTCATTAAATCTCGATATTGTAGTATGCTATGCGACACTTATATGTGAATAACATATTGTACTATTATGAATGATACGTGATGGAACATGATAGCGAGCATAATGACATGACAAGAAAATGAAATATAGTAATATTGTGTATATATGATCCAATAATAAATTGTTAATAATATCATAGATGATAGAAATGGATATATATATGTGAATGAATGAATTATGTCATGGTGTTATTATAAGTCATGGATACTATGTATCAAGAAATCGGAGATGGGGAGAACCTATATGATTGATAAGAGGTATATCGTATAAGTATTAATGAAATGTTAAGGCTGAAAATCTTTTACTGTAGTAGTCTCGGTGATACTGGATCACCGAGCGATAATTAATATCAAGTGTTGTATGTCCGTTACTGTAATACAGTACGGGATGTGAAGCGGTGATACTGAATCACCGAGCGATAATTAATATCAAGTGTTGTATGTCCGTTACTGTAATACAGTACGAGATGTGAATAATAATACCTAGCGGTAGTATGGTTCAGCGCCATGCGATTGAGGTCGAGATCCGGGTATGTACGGACACTTATACGACGGTGGAGAATAGTACTATTTTATCCATTAATACAATTTTTACGACTAACTTGGACGATAACTGAGACCAATAGAATACATAATCAAGATACATAGAATAATTATTTCATCGTGTTTATTAGTTATTTATTTATTGATACTTGCTTACATACTTAATTTTATATGTTCACGACCAATACTGATATAAGTATGTCCACGTTCATTGAAACCCATGTAATAGTACACATTTTTTTTTTCCTTTAAGTATTACTTACTGAGTTTAATCTCCTGAATTCTGAACCCAACTATTGAGAAAGTGGAGGGAGATCCTGCACTAGTTGAAAGTCCATATTTCATTGATCAAGCCGATTACTATCATAATCTTATATATATTGTTCATATTTCTGTCGGACACTATTCATTCTTTTGATTTTTTTGTTGTACATATTTGGAACAGTGTATCCTTTTATGTAATCAACTTTGTATTTTATAAATGTAATTTCAGTTTTAGACATATTGTTTATTCATTTATTGTGGTAGTAGTTATGGTTATTCAAAAATCCTGTGACTGTTGGGTAATTTAGTGAAATTTTAAATAGCGTTATCCGTTTTAAGAAGCAACTGAAAAATGGGGGCATTACAGAGTCCTTTCATTTTTTTTCTTTTTCAGCAGAATAACAGTCATTTTGTTTTCTTTCTCTTTTTTGGATTCTTGTTGGGGGGGTTGGGTTGTTCCTGTTTTCAGGTTATGCAGTATAGTCAACTGAGTTTTGAAGGAAATTCTAAGCGACGACGATGACCACATAGACCGATTCTGTAATCTTTTTAACGTAAAATCTTCTTTGGCTATCTTGTTAGCTGTGCTGAATTTTCAAGTGACGTGATCTGCTATTTATTTTCTTTTGGCATATTATGGTAATTATTTGGTTCAAGTACTGTAATTGCTAAATGTTCACAATTTTCAGGTCCCCTTTTATCTGGGAGAATTGACTGAAAAAGTTGCACAGGATGATAGGATCCAGGTTATTAGAACGTCTCGCAATCAGCTAAAGGTTAGCTTGAGAGATTATGATATTATGCTTAAGCTCATGTTGCAGTAGTGCACTGTAGCTGTTTTCTTCTTTCTTTTAGCTCCTCAACCAGTTAATACTTATTTCATGTGTTTGGGTCTTAGGAATTCATTTCAATCTGTGAAGCACTGGAACTTGTTCCGGAGGAGGAAATACAAACTTCATCTCAAGGGGGTGCAAATTCTGCTGCAGATCTACGTGCAAAGAAGGTTAGAATTTGTGTACTGCCTTAACTAATTGAGAAGCAATCAATGACAAGTCAACAACTAAAGGTTCTTTCACCAAATGCTATAAAACTAAAAGTAATCCATTTGTTTTCATATGAATGAGGGGATGCTTACTTTTCTAAAATGCATCTATAAATCTATATTTAAATTTCTGTTCTCCAGTTATTGGTTATTAAAACCACCAGTGGGCTGCAGCAATTGCTTGATATCTGGAAGCAGTTAAAGCTTAGAAACATGATCTCTTCAACGAAGTCTTTTGAACTGTGTACGACAATCTAACGATGGAGATGGGCCAGAAATTGATGTAGAGATCAAAAGGAAGAGACTGGTCACCTCTGTTAGTCAATTCAAAATCTTAAGGTTTCATAGACTTTGCACTTGCAGGAAATCCTTGCTTGAAATCATACCAACATAGGGACCACTTATATGAGAACTTCAAAGTCCAAAAAATTTTACTATGACAGTTTGATTAGCAAATTATGAAGTATGAACCTCATATCATTGTATAGAGATGAGAATCCCAGGTTAGGATATATGTTAATATAAGGTTTTCCTTATATTGGTCCTTTAAATCTTTCTTATTTTTATATTCTTCTATCAAATTTTCCTATTTTGGTACTACTCCTGCAAATCCTTCTAGTAACTCCATACAGTACCTCTAGTTATTTTCTATCCAATTGTTATTGAATGTTTCATTATCTTTAACATTTTGACCTGGTTTAGTGGTTATATCATACTCTCACCCTCTTTTAACTCTTCTACTTGATTCTGATCCTTCAAATCACAACTCAACTCCACTCAACAACTCCTCTTTTTCCAACTAACTTCTCCCATACCATTAAATTCTGACAAGCTCAACAAAATTTACCATAAACCTGTCTAAGCTAACCCAACACTATAGAATTCAACCATATCTCAATATAATCCACCATGAATTTAGCCCTAAACTAACGAATGACTCTCCATTCCTTTTGTGCTTTGTCTTTAAAGAAAGAGAGTGCCATCTGGTGTCTTCTTAGAAGAGGGGAGAGAGACAATTTAAACTAACCCAATTATCATCTTTATCGTCTTTATCTTTCTAAATTGAGAGAGCTTTCTTGCATCTTTCATAGAGAGAGAGGGCGAGAGAGATTGAGAGGTGTTAAATTGGGCCATGTGACGAAGAGATGGAGGGTGAAGATGTTTGAGTAAATACTATCTTATTTATTCTTAACTCAATCATGGCAAGTCATTTTGGGTGAAAATTTAGCAAAAGGACTAATATGGAGTGACTAGAAAGTTGAGGTATTGGTATCAAATGTCAAAATATGAAGAATTCAGGATCTAATATCAAAATTAGGAAGATTTGAGGATCAATATCAAGAATACCCTAATCATTAATTAAGAGATAAGTTCCCTGCTTGCTCCTTACTGCGAGGTGTTCAAGTTTTATTCTTTTCATTGTCATATATCGGCAAAACTGTTATATACAAAGTTGTCATATCGAGATATGTATAGTGTATTGTTATCCCTATGTATTGTATTGCACGTCGTATCATAAAATACATTGATCAATTTATAATAGGTAAATAAGAAGAGAATAACAATATATAATACGACAAAAATATAAGCAAATTTAAAGTATAAGTAAATAAATAAATAAAGATAAATACTAAAACTGGTAATATGTTAACATAAGTCAATATATAAATATGTGACTGACATTCAAACGACTATGAGTGATTAATTAAAATTATATTACATTAACAAATATATTGCTAAATTTACTAGAAGTTGAAAATAACTTCATTTTTCTCATCTTCGCCTCTTTTGCTCCACACAAACTACTCTAGTATATTCTATTTTTTTCCCCCTCATTTATTGTTTACAATTGCATTTAAGGTAAAAAGTCCTACTGGTAATTATAAAATAATTTATTAGCGACTGAATATCAGGAATTAATAACTAATTGATGAAAATGTTATCATTACATCTCTTTAATTTCTTTCAAGTAGATTTATTATTTCTCCTTCAACTTAAAACACGTATTGCAATCCATTCAATTAACACCTTTCACTATGTAAAATATTTATTTCTCATCAATCCATTCCATTCAATTAACACCTTTCACTATGTAAAATATTGATTTCTCATCAATCCATTCATAGTTAAATTTTATATTCAACCATCAAATAGATCATGTCTCTTTTTTGTTGCCTCAGTTTCATTTATATGTTATATTCACAAAAACTAAAATATTGAGCATAAGTTCTAATCCCTCCAAAAAGATTTGAAATAATTTAATATAATATTAATTAATCATCTCTTATGGATATACCACTATCATCATTTTTAAGAACTAAAATTTTAATTTCTTTATCTTCTCAAATCTATGCAAATTTTTGTCGAGATTTTAGTGTATAATAAATAAGCTCATGAGATACTTGAATTGAGAATTAGTAATTAAATAATTTATACTAACTATAAATTATTAACTTATCTTTTTTGATGATTTGTTTAAATACTTTTATCAACTAAAATAAGTATCTTGAATTTTGATATTTTCTATTGTTAAATGTCTATACTTGTTTAGAATTTGTATTTCGTATTTAACTTAAAAGATTCATTCGAATTAGTGTGAAATCCATTTATAAGCCAAGTCAACATATATTAACATATCGTGTATCATAAGATATATATCGCATATCGTAAGATACGTTTACTGTATCGTAAGATACTTAACTCACTTGTATCGTAAATAAGATACGTATTAATTTTCTTACATATCGTATCGCATCGCAGTATAGATATCGTATATTGTAAGATATTGAAAACTATCGTTATATTATTGTGCATAGGTTGAAATTCATGCTTAAGTCTGCCACTGATCTAGATGAGTTGCTGATCTTCATTTTGCCCATTTATCTCATGACAAGCATTACTAGATTTTATGCAGGTTCTGTGCATGTACAATATTCTTAATATAAATCTAGGGGTGGTAATTGAGACTGATAATCGATCCGAATCCCATTTGATTTTAGGATTTAGAGTCTAGAATTACACTTGATAGCTTGTTATTGGGTAAGGTGTGGTTCTTAATAGCATATTTGAATTCTTAATCGATTTAGATATGGATCCAAGTATCCAAACCCTATAACTTGAAGTATTTTAGGTAGATAAGTTTAGTTAATTCTAAATTAATCCATCCATGTTTTTCTTAATTGAATTGATGTATTTTGTATGGAAAAAGGAATTGGATATTGGGTAATCTAAATTCGATAAGTTGTTGGATTTGGACCACAAAGTAGATCGAAGATTTCTTAATAGGTGCTGAACCCAATTGGATCTTACGAATTTTTAGTGGATTCCTAAGTGAATTTATAGAATTTGACCTGAATTCGACCATTGCTACTCTTAATAAGATGCAAACATTACTTGTATTATGGAGATATATTTAATTGTGATAATAAATTGAGGCCTTACTCGAATGCTAATAAGCACAGAAACGCCACTTAGATGTCCGACATTGATATGCTATAGATATTCCAAAAACCGTGTCAGACATGTCATTAGTGTATCCACTAAAATAAATAAAAAATACCTATAATTGCCGTGTTTGCGCTTCTTGTAATTGTGTCTAAAAATGAGTTAAAAGGTTAGAGAAAATCGAAAATAATTATTGATAAATTGTAATATTTATCTATATCTAGTTTGCTTTATAAAGTTATACTTTAATGATTTTTTACGGACACAAGTCTTGTTTGTTTTTTATATCAGAAATGATTTTTGTGTTCATACTCATTCTTGATACATGATCTGATGTCATCATCATCTTTTTTTTTATTCTTTAATCTCTATCTATGGTAGGGAGGAAGAGAGATACATAGTTGATGGCAAGGCTTGCCCTTTGTAAAATATTTCTATAAAGAGACACGAACTCATATATTGCCAATGTTTTTGTCTTGGCTATTTTAATAAAATTATTATATTAATAATAGAAAAATATATTCTTAAATTATATCTTTTTCGGTGTCCTCGCCGTGCCCATATGCTTTTTTTCTTTTTTTACAAATACCGCATTTGGTGTTCATATTTGTATTTGTATCCGTGTCCAAATCCATTTTTGTATCCATGCTTCCTAGCTTGAATGTAATTATTTATTATGGTTGTGATTTCTAACTTTGACTTACTAGCATTAAATCCTAGAATTCCTGTTATAGCAGTAAAGATTAGATAAATTAATTCTATGTAGAATAACATTTCTTAATTTAAAAAGTAAATTTTTTGAAAAAACAAATATATTACTTTTGTAACATTTTATTGGATATCATATGCAACTTATGTTATTAATCTAAAGTTTACTCATCTCAGTTGTGATAATTATGACCAATGTTTAAAATAGCGATAACGGTAACGTAACGTTTTGCCTTTGTTAGGTTATGTCGCAAATAGCGTAACGCATAACGTAGGTTATGCAATTTTCTATTTATTTAATAAAAATAAATATAAAACCATATAAAATAATTTTAATAAATTGAAAAATAAATTTAAAATATCTAAAAAAATATAAAATTATTTTGTAATACATAATCTATTCAAATGTTATATTAAGTTTTACAATAATTTTCATATATCTTCATAAATTATATTAAGTCTGCAACCGTAATTCCAATCATCATTTAAATAAAAAAAAGTAAGATTCCAATTTTTTATTTCGATTCCAATTATTATCATTGTTGTAATTTATATTTTGTAATATTTAATTTATCTTATTTATGATTGTTGATTTCAGTTCAATTAAAAATTCAATAAAATCAACAAGTAAAATATTTTAGCAACCGGACGAGAAATACAACAAGTGAATAAAGAAACAAACTTAAATTATCAAGTTAGAAATTCCAAAAGCAATCAAACAAGCCAACAATTAATTAAGAAAATTACAGCAATTCGCTAATAATCAAAATAATAATCAACAACAATATATGAATTACTAAAAAAAGTAATTGTAAATAACGTAGCATAACGTAATTTAACGTAACGTTATATAATATAACGTAAATAACGTAAAAAACATACTGTTACGGTACACCGAGTTATTTCCAGTTGTTACGTAGCGTTGGGATTCCGTTAGGTTACGTAACGCAAATAACGGGTTTCATAACACATTATTTTCAACAATGATTATGACATTCATACCCATTGCTGATGAGCGTACTTACATGCTGACACAATCCTTAGTAGCAATGCATAAATAATTGCTGAGAAAATATTAATTGTTGACCTTCAAATGAATCCTAGGGACTCAAGAATCACAACTGGCCTTGGTTTTAGATGTGCTGACACTTTAAAACATGACACGTCATGACACACTGGCCAATCGGAATTGCAATTATGTGAACATTGACATGCGGATGCTTTGTACACTAGGACACATGACAAGACTTGCAACATGCTGATAAGAGGTTGCATATAAAGAACAACATTGGCAACAAAAAGTGTTTTTGAATATGTTTGAAATTAGTGGGGTTTCGTGATTAGTTGTCTATGCTATGTCTTGCCTCAGCATTGGAATGGGTCTGATCTATTATGACCATTCAGGTTGGAATGGGTTCTGATCTATCTTTAGCTATAACCATTTAAGTTGAGGTTTCCATTTTGGAATAGTACTTTGCCAACATGTTTGTATTCCAGTTGTGTGTAAGAATCAAATTTGTCTGGGTTCAGATACTTTTGACCCAGTTGCACCCTAGCTATAATCCTTATCTGTTGGAGCTATCGGGCAAATTTCATGGAACTTTGAACTCTCTTCCCCTCTAATCTTTTCAGAAGTAGTAAGGGACATTGTTGATGTGGACATTATGGTCTAGATTGTTGTATAGGGAACTCTTGGCATTTACAGCATGCAAAGCTTACTATCTGAGCCCCTTCTTTCTGCTTCCTTAAAATAATTATTCATGCAAAACTGTTTGATTGTGCATGAAGCCGTGAACCTTTCTCATGGCACTTTGTATTGGTGGACCTAGGGTTGGTTCTGGTTAAACACTTGAACCACCTGAGATTCCTGACTTCCCTTTGTATCAACATGTAGGTTTTGTATTCTTGGCCAGTCAATAAAAAATTAGGAACGATACATATTAATTGGCATTGCGTCACTGCTAATGGATTTTGATTTTGCCTCTGGCAGTCTGGTTCAAATGCAAATGCAGCTCATTTCAACCTTTTAGTTTATAAATTATTGGTTATATGTTTGTGATCAGCGTTTAAAAAGCTATGCTATTCAGAGGGAACTGGTGACACCTTGCGCCTAGGTCCCCCTAGACTGCCCCGTAGCTCATCTAGATAGGTACCCGCTTAATCAAAGTGCCTTGAAGATGCACCATTTAAGCGGCTTCCAAACCAATTTTTTTCCGACTATGTTTGTCGGCTTTGTAAACTTGTGGTCTCTTAGAGACCCCCATTTGGAACCTGCACATCTCAGAATTTCATAATTATATATAAAGAGTAAGAAAAGTAGACTGGAAACCAGAGGCTGTGATTGTTCAGCTCATTAACATTATTCTTGCAAACTTCAATAATTGTTACAATTTTTTTTATTATCATTTGAAAGGTTTATTTTTTGCTATTATTTGAAAGGTCGAGTGTAGAATATTTAATGCTTCCAGTTCAAAATTATGAATTTAAGTGATTCCTATACTCTAATCAACTTCTTATTATCTTATCTGTTAAATGGTAGATTGCTAGGTTCAAACGCCAGAGAGCTGCAGAGGCAAAGCTGCAAGAAATCAAAGAGAGGAAGGAGAGACGAGGACGGTCCTTGAGGGCAGCAGCTCTGTCTACTCCAGTTGAGTCTGGAGAGGAGGATGCGATGGATGATGATGGAGAAGAAGAAAGAGAGGTCTGAATTTATGCAATAAATAGTGGAGAACCAGCTGTACATCCAAGCTTATAATGTTATTTAATATGTCATACACTAGTATGTCTTTGATTCTAGGGTTAGTTTCTTATTTTACAGTTAGACCTATATGCTGTTCTTCCTTTTTTCATAGTTTATCATTTCTGCATTATCTTAGCCCTTTTCTCTGTATATTTTTTCGTTGCCTTATTTGTGGAAATGCTGGTTAGTAAGCCTGTTTAGCTGGCAAACCTAAATCGTTTCCTTCCACACACCAACACATGCACACGCAATCATGTTTAAACCTGATCAGTCTCCATGTGTGCCAAGCTACTAGCTGCTGCCACCATTGATTCTGAGGCGAACACTCATAACATGGCATTTTTCACTTTGATGTCGGTTTTCCTTCTCATTGCTGTACCTGTTGAGGAAAGTCTATAATCGATTGTGAGAATGTGAGATAGTTGTTCAAGTAAATGGCTTTGGTGTCCCTAAAAAGGCCATGCACTGCTAAGTATGCATATTTTATAGTGACCTTTTCCCGTATGATTCAAAAAAATAAAAAAAATAAAATAAAATAAAATAAAATAAAATTAACCTGCTGTCTGGGACATGAGCTCTGCTTGAGCAAAGTATTGTGGTTGCGAATTTAATGTATTTAGGTCATGAATTTCACTTTCTTTTTTTTTTCAAGAATACATAATCTACTGTGCTGTTACTTACTTTTGCCTACTTCCAACTATTTTTTCGATCTTTGCAAACAATGCAAATAATTAAAATGTGCATCATCATTTTGTAAAGAAACAAAAGCAGATACCCACATAACACTCTTTCAGCACACACAAATGGTGCTTAATCTTTTTCTCTTAAGAGATGTTCTCACTGTTGCATGCTTCCTAATTAATTTACCTTATTGCAGGCATGGTTAATTACTATCTCATTGGCCATTTGTAAGGTTTGCCTTGCTGACACTCAAGGTGATGATAAAGATTTTTATGTTGGCTACATTTGATGAAGCTGATTGTTTTTTCCTTTCACTTGCAGGCTTTTGATCTCCTGGAAATGCTAAAGAAAGAGGAAGAAATGCTTCTTGCCGTGAAAGAGAGACAATCACAGGTAGCACCAATATTCTGTTTTTTCACATATGTTTTTAGTAGTGGGTGCTGCTGCTGCTGGATTTTCAGTTTTTCATTGTTGTATTTGTGCTTTACATTTCATATTTTTTTACCTCTTAAGGTCTGGTTAGTCACCGAACAGAATTATCTACTTGGTTAATTTTTACATCATGCATCCTCCTTTCTTCAGCAAAAACCATCCACCAAAGAAATGAAGAAAGGTAGGAATGGAAAGAAATAATTAAAAAGTTATCGTTGACATGGACACAACACACATACCAAAAAGAAGAGAAAATAATGAAAGGCAAGAAAAGAACATACCATTTTGTTGGGCACTCACAAATCCTCACCCAACCTATGCAAAAATTGAGTTAAAGGAGTAATCAGAACTGTGAAAGTCCAAAGTTAAAAAACTTTCTCCTCACTGTTTATTGATTATTTGATGTGTTTGCTTGTTCATTAAAAAGTTGTTAATTGATTCTTTTCTTTTTCTATTAAATCATGGAGGATTGAAATCTCGTAGATGACTTTCTAGAAAGGTCTATCAAGTTGCTATTGGTAGTTGTCAATTGATGTCCAGATATTCGTTTAGACGAGGAAAGATCTACGATAATTGAAGCATTTGCATGCTTCTTTTTGTTTGGGTTATGATTTTATCAATAGGTCAAATTATTTCACCAAGCTTTCCGTCTTAATTTTGAAGATGCAATTTCAGAATTAGTTGAAGAAACGTGAGCACTGCCATTTTTGGTTTCTCCCATAAAACCTATTGCGCAAAATTACCTTTGAAAATGGTCATGGAAATACGGGTATGGAGTTCTATATCGAGAATGGTCCGTACAAACTTTTGACAAAATTTCTTGGTTGACTGTTGCATCGATGTTAATTCTTTTAAAATGGTGCCAATTTTGTGGTTGAGGATAATATAGGAAAAAAGGGTTAGAGAAACAAACATTTTTTTTTTCACCTCCTATATTGTTGCTCGTTTTGGATTATTAACCGAAGATTGTGAAATGGTTGTGCTACAAGAAATTATTCATTTGGTGCATGATCATCCTCAGTTTGCTTCTTTATATGAGATATTGGGAAGGATTTCACTATCTTAAAATTATTCATCCCGTCCATCATAGCTGTAATTGATCAGTTCTGAGTGGAGAGTTGCAACTTTGATGATTCTGGTTACAGATGTTTCATTGAGTTTCTAGCCTAATCATAGGTAGGACATATATAGGTTGACATTTTCCCTTACGTAAGTGGTTTTAAGTTATCCTTATTGTTCTTCTATTCCAAGCTCTTTTTATACCCCTGTAATACAGTTTCCCGAAGAGGAGGTGAAGAAACAAAAAAGTAGCAGTTTTTACCTCCTTACCTTTTAAACGTAATTTAGATGTTCTGAACTGTTGATTTGTCTATTTGGTGTCATAAAGATTGCGTTCCAAGCTTGGATTGCTTTGTTTAGTATCGGACCTTATGGAAACTGAACTTCATCTCCATATGTCCGTCATGTCTATTTATTCATTCAGAAGTCTTCTATTGAAAATGGCCTCCGAAGATTTAAGCATTACACGTAAGGTATGAAAAAATGTTCCAAGGCAAAGCCAATGATCGACAGAGCCTGAGTTTGATCCAAAGGATTTTATTTGAGAAGGCTACATTTAATATAATTCAAGCGTTATCCCAATACCCAGTTGCTATGACATTTATTGATCCCTTGGTTATAAGCATCATAGACTGTTAAATGGCTGTTACTACCTTTCTAAAATCCTTTCTTTATGATTTGTGTATTTAGTCTTTTATGATCTCTTTATATCGCTGGTGGGTTGTGCAGAAGTCTATGCTTGTCATTGCAATTATCTAACCTACTAATAAAGGAGATATGTTGCCTGCCTCCTGTCCACCCTTTTCTCCTTTTCCTTCTCTAACTAATGAATTATATTTTACCCAATTTACCAAGGTTTAAATTCGCAAAATCAATATCGGTTGGTTTATGGCATCAAAGATCAGCAATATTGAAATTGGCAATATCGGGTATATCGTATTGATATTATTAGATATATTGGCAATATTAACGATGCTGATATTGATACTATAGGTTCTACAATGTATCAGATACTTCAAATCCGATACGATATTCGCGATATGTATTGATATTTGATGATTTCTTAATCTGTGCTATTTACATTTTACAGTAGTTGCCTTTTGGATAGGCTAAATGCCACCCTAACTCCAGACTATGATTTCTCCTTGCTACTTTTCCTGTTAATATTTCATAGGGATTTTAGCATACGCACACGCAATATGCACACATATGTATCCTTACATTTTCCATAAATGACATTTATCCTTGTCTTATTGATGTTCACATATCCTCTATTTTTAAAGTATTTTGTAAAAATGCTTTTTTATAGCTAGATACATCATGATTAAATGACTGATAATTTTCACGTATTAAAAGCATGACTAATTTAGTTTGGGCAACATATATGATTAACTTTATTCTCAATTTATCCATCCAAACACAAATTTAACAAGAAAATAGTCGTAACAGCTTAAAATAGTGTCAGTCAATATTTTAAAGGGATAAACTTGTTAAAAGAATTAAAATTGATAATTTTAAGCTAGTTCCATTCTTTGAATCGTAAAACTAGCATAAATTATATACAAAGTAGTAAAATTTATCCTAAATTAAGTTTTGTGAATTCCTATGTATTGGAAGGTGTAGTTGCGAAGAGCTCAAAAATATGAGGATTATAGGAAAATATCAATAAGCGTAGGTGAAATATATTATTTCTCAAAAACGTAAGGATATATATGTAAAGAACCCTATTACCCTTTAAATAAGGCAAGTGATAGTTATTGCTTTCTTTTCTTTTCTTTTGTTTTTTCTGTTTTTTTTTGGGTTCTACTTCTCTTTTTTGTTAGTTGCAATAAACACTGTATTCATTTTAGAATCTGATTAAATATACTAGACATTTTATCTACTTCAGTTAATTTTTTTCGTCTTTTTCTTTTTAAAGGTAGCTGATCAAACCTTCGACCTCTTGCCCATTACGTTCTACCATGCTATAGAAGCACTCCCTTGGTTTATATTTGGCTAATTTACAAAAAAAACTATCATAAACTTTTCAAGTTTATTAGTAAGAGAGTACCATGAACTTTCTAATTTCCAAAAAACTCTCTAAGTGGTGTTATTAGCTGGTGCTAAAGTACCATCGTGCCCTCTCTTCTTAAATTTCATATAAGGTATTACACATGCAAATATGTGACATATCAAAGGTATTGTCCAAAAATTATCATGTGCAAGTTAGGTGACAAATTCATTGATGACATGATAATTGAGGGTAGCTTATTAGGATTTTGGGAAAAAATTTATGGTCGATTTTTGTAATTTAGAGAAGATTAATGGCAGTTAAATGAGAAACCTGGGGATTTTTTTCCCCCTGGGGTTTTTAGCCTATTTTTTTTTTTTATAGGTGGTGATATAGTTGTATCTTAGTAAAGAGAGGTTTTAAAGGTAATATGAGTCATTTATACAGTGCTATCAATGGTAATATGATGTCCAATTTACTACCTTTTTTGAAACAAAAACATAATTACTAAACAAAATTACTTTAACTGATTACAACTCGATACTCGGTCCACTGACTTCATCCTTGCAATGTGAAAATATATTTACATGTTCATTCAGATAGCTTGAGAAGCTGCATGTAGACTTGCTACAAAGTAACTTGCATGTGCAACAGATTTGTCGCCAAGTACATAAAACAGAGATTCAATGACCTTACCTCGTGTCCAAATTCGTCCTTACTATTTTGAATCAATTATGTACATGGTAAAGTTTCGGAAACTATCATGAAATTCACCATATTCTGGTGAACTTCCATAGCCTTTTTATGGTTTTCAATCTAATAAGCCATGGATTTTATTTCTTCTATAGGTAAAAAGGCAAGTTGATCACCGTATTAGTTAGAAAGAAAAAGCAGAAAAGAATAAGTTAACCAAAAAGCTTGAAAGTAGCAATTCCACATGCTTCACCATTGATGTCTCATTATGCACAGTTCTCAATAGTTTTCCAATTTTTGTTGTATGTGCTATTGTGTTGTTAATTTTTTTCTTTGTTTACAATATAATGCAAGTAAAATAGTCATTCACCAACTCATTCACCGATTACACAGCTATTACGTCTTGATATTTTATGCAAGGTTTATTGACCTTGTGAAAACATGTCACATCTTCCAGGAGAAGTTCATGTGAAAAGCTTGGCAACAAATTAGCTTTCACATGTAAAGAATCCGAATCCATAAAATCCATGCGCAAGCAGTTGCATGTATCCCTCACCAGGAAAATGTAGATAACATTCATTTCCTTTATTATCATGTTTGTAGTGAATGTGATTCCTGCAGATTCTGTACTGTTTTCATTCTTCATGTATGTTGCACCAATGTTTCAATAAAGTAGACGTACCAATATTATAAATATCGATACTTGGATACTTGATTTATCCTCATTGGATTCTTACTTGATAATGTGTGCTAGACATATCTAAGACATATAGGAGACATACATGACTACATTAAGAATTCAATGCATATTCATTTGACTTCTAGATGTGTTATGTATAATTTTTCCATTTTCTAAGGAAGAACTAAGATTGTTCTGGTAACTATTGGTATGAGTACATGAAATGTTAGGCTATTTACATGATTGTGTTTATTGAATCATTATGGCCTTACAAGTCTCTTTTATATATAAACATAAACCATTAACACACAGTTACAAGTCTCTTATATATATAAACATAAACCATTAACACACACATGGACACACAAAACACACATTTTTTTTTTTTTTCTTACCATGCCCAATGATGTATCCGAATCCGGGATATTCAAGATCATCTGTATCTGTACTAACCTATGCCAACTTATATTTATAGCCCGTGCCATGACCATACTAGTGAATATATTTTTTCACATTATTCTTCATGGTTTACTACTATGTTACACTTTTATGTTTGCCTGGGTCACAAACCCAAATCCAAGATGTATTGGATCCAGTCTCAATTTGTACGGCGTGAATCAGACACAAATCCGAGACTGCTTTGGTCCAAACTGACTTAAATGCTGCTTTTTTTAAAATAAAATCTTAAAACGCCACAACCGAGGGTCAAACCAGGTACCGTTCACTCAATAGTTTAGTGCCTCAACCACTATAGTAACTGATTTTTTTTGCGAGAATTCGAGCCTTGAGATCTATTTTAATGTAACTTAAAAATTATAATATCTTTGTATATATGCATAGATATATTTTATTTAATTATCTTGACGTCTCCACAACGGGTCTGTTGTTGAAAAAAATTTATGTATCTGGATATATACGTATCCGATACTCATACCCTTATCCGTGTAACATAGGCTTACAATGTGTCCATTCCTCCACCCTGACATTTTAGGTTTTTTTCTGCACGTCCATCTCTTTTCTTTGTTTTATTTTATTGCTAAGCATTCTACACCATGTAATTCCTGCTTTCCATTTTATCAACATTCTATTTAGTTCTAAGTTTCATGACATTCCATAATTACTCACATCCGTCCTATTGTAATAAAGTCGTCATATAATTTCGGTGGAAAGTGACTGGTTATGATGTTTTACCACTTATTATCCATGCCAACAGCTCTTACATTCCAATTGTTCCTATGTTAACCTCACTTCATGACTTCACATGTATGTTTTTTAATTCTCCTTTCTATGACGCAATGCTTTAAGCTCTAGGGTGAAAGCAGTTCATTTCATGTGATGAATTGTCCAATGACATTCTTGCACGAGGAATTTAGATTTGAGGTCTTGTTAGCATCTTGGTATCAGGGTCTCTCTTTCCATCGTCTCCTCTAATGGATTAATTATCACTGTTTAATTCTTTACATGTTTCTTCTAACATTATAATTTTTTCCCTCTCTATATTATGGATGATTACGTTCACACGTGGTGAATCCGAAAATGTAATTCATCTCCATGTCCCTCTCTGAATTAATCAGTTGGCAAGCGGTTTTTCCAGGACCATGTTTATTAACATTATTTATATAATTTATGTTTGGTGGCCTACTATATAGTCAAACATGATAACCATTTATCTCGTGATCCCCAGACCTGATTTCTCCTTAGGACCTTGTAAGAAGTTACAATTCCTATTGTGAACACCACAGGGCTGACAATACACTTTGAATGGAATGAGGAACATGAACATGTTATTTTTTTCCCATGTTGTATTCTGTACATCTTTCCCTTGTGTCATCTACTTATGATAATTGTATTGTTCCACAGTACGTGACTGTGCACGCATGTTTGTTCATCTCTTCTCCCTCAGTTTTCTGCTTAGGCTGGTAGTTTAGTTTTAAAAGTTTACTGCACTACAATGCAGGAAGGGGAAAATGAATTTGGTCGTGAAATACTTGATGAGCGTACCAAGAGAGCTGAAACTTGGCACAAGAGTGCTGCAAGTAGAGCCCCATTCTTGAAACCTGTGCAGCCAATCACTTGTTCCACTTTTGCTCAAGATGTTATTGAAGGGAGAGCTAAAGTTTCAGATGTTCATGATCATAAACACCAGCCATTGATATTTGGACCTGCAAGTCTCATCGGTGGGAGATTAACAAGTGAGAGGGAAAGAATTGCAGCACAGGTCTTCCAACCTGGTCACAGGTGTGTTTGTCTTCTGTTTTTTGTAAATCATTGCTAAGTGGCTAAAGCTTCAAATGTTATTGAAGGGAGAGCTAAAGCTTCATATCAATGTTTAAAATAGCAGTAACGGTAACATATTGTTTTGCCTTTGTTAAGTTATGTCACACATAGCGTAACGCATAACGTAGGTTATGCAATTTGCTATTTATTTAATAAAAATAAATATAATTCTATATAAAATAATTTTTAAAAATTGAAAAATAAATTTAAAATTTCACAAAAAAAGAATATAAAACAATTTTGTAATACATAATCTATTTTAATTTTTATTAGGTTTTACAATAATTTCACATTTATCTTCATAAATTATATTAAGTCTGGACCTGTAATTCCATATATCATCTAAACAAGAAAACAAAATTCTAATTTTTTATTTCAATTCTAGTTATTATCATTTTTATAATTTATATTTTGTAATATTCAATTTATCTTATTTGTAATTGTTAATTTCAGTTCGGTTAAAAATTCAATGGAATCAACAAGTAAAATTTTTCAGTAACAAGAGAATTACAACAAGCAAATAAGGAAACAATCACAAAATTAGCAAGTTAGCAATTCCACAAGCAATCAAACAAACCAACAACTAATCAAGTAAGAAAATTACAGTAAATCGCTAATAATCAAAATAAGAATCAATAATAATATAAAAATACTAAAAAAATAATGGTAAATAACATAACATAATTTAACGTAACGTTATATAATATAACGTAAAATAACATTAAAAAAACATATTGTTACTGTGTTGAGTTATTTTTAGTTGTTACGTAGTGCCAGGGTTTCGTTAGGCTTCGTAACGCAATATAACGGGTTTCATAATGCGTTATTTTCAACATTGCTTCAGATATTCATGATCATAAGACGGTACGGACGTTCTGTGCCCACAAAAAAAAAGAGGCACATTGCTAAGAAGCTAAAATTAAATATGACATCTGTGGGTCTAGCCTCTTGTAGAATACTAGGTTTTCGTATTCTTGACAGCATTCTTTCCTACCAACTATGTTTAGTTTCATTATGGTTAAACATAACCACAGTACACCAAGACCAACAATATACATTAAACAATGTGAGCGGTTGCGTTGAATACTAGTAAGCTTTTCAGTAACACATTTTGATTAGTTGTAGTCAAAATCAAATTTCATGTTTCATAGGTAAATGATATGGTTGTTCTTTGGTACTGGACTAGGGTTGGCTGTAATTACATTTTCAATTATGCTGGAGAGCGGGAAAAGAATTTGGAAATTTGATTTGCAACAGCGATATTCCTCAAGCAACCATTCTGACTGTTTTATATGACCTAAACTAGAAATGAAGCAGGTAGCAAAAGTAAAAACAACAATTCAGTCTTGCACAGTCATGCGTACATGTATATATAACAGATTTTGTTTCCTGATGGGTCTTAACAATTCATGATTATGGTGACAATAACTGAAGAGAAATCAATTATAAATATTTGTGCATCTTTTCAGTTAAGATATTAATGGGCTGCCTAGTTGAAAGATGGTTGTGTGCCTAAACAGTTATTGTTCAGTAAGATATATTATTTATTTGTTGAGAAAATGTTATATAATAGGTATCGGGATCATGTTCGCACTTTCTTCTGTTAGAAAATTAAGACCTGATTGTTTTTGGGTACCTGAAATGGTAGATTACCGACAATGAGCATAGAAGAAGCTGGCTTACAAGAAATGGAGATGATGAATAAATGGCAAGAGAGAAATGCTAAGCTTATGCAGGAAGCAAACTCATCGTGGCACAACGATGGCCCTAGACGGGGCTCTGAAGATGAAGACGACGATGCTGAACAAGAGAAAGCAAGAGCATGGGATGACTGGAAAGATGACAATCCACGCGGGGCAGGTAACAAGAAACTTACGCCATGTGGATAAATGAAGATGGTAAACGACCCCTTAATTATTTGTATACCGATCCTCTTTGAATTACGTAGTTTTATAGGACTTTCAGCTATAAAAACTTTGACCTATGTTACTTTGTTTGTAATATGTATGCTGTGAATAATTCTCTATCTGTTATCGACCCTAGAATGATCCAATCTTTATTGGTCCAAACTTGGCATCGATTGAATTTTTTGCACTAAAAAATGACACTTCTAGAAACTCAAAACAACTTGGAGAAACCGTGGGGACTAATTGGTCTTTAACTCCCCCTAGGTAGGGGCTAAGTCTACGAGATTGGCCCTGTAATGGTTTCAGGTCTACCTTGTATTCCCACTGTACAGGACTGTGAACTTATGATTTTGTAACGGATAAATTATGGTCCTTGCAACTGGCTGATCTTTCATTTATGATGAAGTATGTTTCTTCTTTTGCATAGTTGTGTTCCTTTTCATAACATATGAGCTAATATGCTTCTCTCTTTCTTTGAGTGATGTTATTGAGGTTTTCCCTGGTTATGAAGGCTGCGGCTGCGGCAGCGGCAGGATTAAATACACTTCTATGAGAGCAGAATAATTAAAATGGTTTAGAACTGCTCTCCTTTTTGCTTGACATGTTGATTTTTGGAGTTTATTTGGTTCCCTGAAGATTGGAGTTAGCTATAAATCTTTGCAACTTACCACTGTTTGCAAAAATTTAGTAGGGGAAGGGGTTAATGTAGATACAGGGTGCAAGGTCTTTTTCTTTTAATATAATTTTATTGTAGCGTGAATATTACCCAAATTAAATTTCCCGATGGACAAAAAATGTAACCTAGCACCTACTCAAGGGTGTTACTGGGGCCTAACTGCTTCCACGTTCACGATGCCAGTTAGGGATGATAATTGACGCATCTATGGGATCAATTTTTAGTCCGTCCCGTATAAAAATTTGAATTAAAAATGAAAGTTTAATTTTTATAATTTAAAATTTTGTATAGAAAGAATCAAAATTTGATTTGTGGATACGTTCTATTACCATCTCTATTGCTAGTTGATCATGTAGGTCTTTGTTTCATGCTTAGGCCTGGGTTGAATTAGCAAGTGAATCTGATGAGATTTGTTAACATAGTAAGCTTATTATCAGTTTCATACCTGGCAGTACCATCTTCTTCTTCTTTTTATTATTATTATTATTATTTTTTTTTTTAACAACTTTTAGTTTTAATTTGTTTCATGTCATTATAAAAGTGGTGATGTGAATGACCCAAGTCTTGCTCATCTTGCTTCCCCCTTTTTTCTTCAACTGGTCACCCAATCAATATATATTGTTAGCTTGCCATGGTTTGAACTTTGGGAGGCAGGTGGAGCAGCTCATCTTACTCTCGTGGGTGACTGCTACACTACAAACTCTCCACATCTACACCAACCATGAGAGAATCAGTAGGACTGGAATCACATGTCAATTGCATGTGATGGCCAGTCTAATAGAATCTATACATACTTTAACAAAATCACTAGATTCTTGGCTTTGTTTGGGGTCTAGTCCTGCCTTTTCAAAGGGAGACCTAAAGAGAGGAAAAGCAAAAGGAAATGCTCTTGTGAAACTAGAGTTATATACTTCACATCGCTCTAAGCATGTGAAGTATATATGTAGACACACACACACACGTGAATGAACCAAGTATAGCACTCACATAAGAGAAAAATAGCTTCTTTTATTTACCGAGAAATATAGTTAAGGGGAAAAGTTATGAGCTTTAAAATAAATCGTCAAAAACTTCCCTTAATATTTTAATTGGGAGATAGAAATGGGTAAAGTAGTTAAAAATAAAATCCACAAGTACATCCTTTTAGCTAATATAATGGTAATAATATGCTACATGTTACTAACTAAACCACGGACAAATGGTAAAGAAATGTTAAGATTTAAGAAATATGATTTTTTTTTTTTAATTTTTTTTTGAAAATAAGAGATGTTACCGTTTGTGCTATGATGTTTTCACGCTATATTTATTACTTTAGGAATATCATGTTGCACTTGGATATAAATATTAAAAGAAACCCATAAGCGCTTAAGATTAGGATTGAGAATCAAACTTTTCAAATTTTAATTAGTTCTTAGTTTTGTAGTAGGGATGGTAATGGATACGTCCATGGGTCAACTTTTGATCCGATCAATATAAAATTTTGAATTAAAAATAAAATTTTTATTTTTCTAATTCAAAACTTTGAATAAGAAAGGCAAAAAATTGGCCCGTGGATGCGTCCATTACCATCTCTAGTTGTGGTGGACCAAAATTTGCTCTCCCGCTTTATAATGCTTTCAAATATTCTTTCATCAAGCAAGGCCTTTACAAGCAATCTAATCCCCTCTCATTTTATTCCCCCTTATCTTGTAGTTCATTAACCCTTATTCTCTTTCTCAAGTTAACAATTGTAGGAGTTGATTAGATAAGATGTGATTTTAGTGGATCATCAGATTCTTATACAAAGTGCAATTTTAGTCGTCATTGGTGGGTGATTCAGATGTTTTTTTAAAGTATATAGTAGTGAAAATCACGGAAGGTATGATTTATATTTGTTTGGAAAAATCTTACTGTCCATTAATTTAATGATTGCTTGAAACTTAGACGGTAGTTACAATTTTGAGTTTTGGAGACGATCCAAACCTTAAGTTAGTGATTGGGGATTTA
Source organism: Dracaena cambodiana (assembly GCA_036321105.1). Lineage (NCBI taxonomy): Eukaryota > Viridiplantae > Streptophyta > Magnoliopsida > Asparagales > Asparagaceae > Dracaena > Dracaena cambodiana. Next base: position 30,951,701 of record JAYEPQ010000005.1, on the reverse strand, counting down.
TAATGTCATTGTGGTGGAGGGCGAGAAGAAAGGTGGCAGGTTTCTGGTGAGTCGGAAGTTTGTAATTTTAAATCTTTTATTGGAACGTAGGATTATGTGACCTTGGATTTATTAGGGCAAAGTTTACATAGTGTAATGAGCAACATGGTCTCGCAAGGTTCTGTGAGAGGGTGGATCATGCTATATGCACTTGATATGTTTCATTGTGTGGTTGTGCATCACCTAGCTCGAGTAGTTTCAAATCACTATGTATTGTTACGCAATACGAAGGGAGGAGATTTTGGAAAGGCCAAAATCTTTTTAGTTCAAGCGAATTTGGGTCTACGTTGTTTTGATATTACTAGGGAGAATTAGAGCTAGGTTTGTCGACTCACATCCTAATAATAAAGAATAAGAAGATGAAGGAAGCACTATATTGACGGAATAAGGATGATGTGTTGAGTATTTTCTATAAAATTGATTTCTTACAATTATGCATAGAATTTTTGCAAACTAAGAAGGCTGATTGCAATGTTGCTGGTGAGGAGGAGAGAGCCTTAAATTCGGCAAAGATAGAGCTGCATGATGTTCTACGCTTCTATAACTTATGTTGAGGATAAGTTTCACTTGATTTGGCTGAAAGAGGATAATTCAAACTCTCGTTTCTTCCGCCATACAAGTACGATCCTGAGATCCAAAAGTAATAACAAGTGCATGAGGATGGATGGGGAGCTTAATATGCAAAAAGTTAAGATTAGACAAGTATTCTTGACAAAATGTAAGTCTCCGTAGACTGGGGATGCTTCGACAATGGGAGATTATGACTTGATCCATCATGATATGATTAATAAGGTGGAGTCCGTGTAGGGTAACGAGGAGCTTTGCAGGTTAGTGATGATGAGGGAGATAGATATTGTACAATAATCGATGGATGCAAGTAAGATGCTGGGAGATCATCAAGGATGATGTTGTAGCGGCAATTCTACAATAATCAATGAATGCAAGTAAGATGCTGGGAGATCATCAAGGACGATGTTGTAGCGGCAATTTATAAATTCTCTATATCGGGTTATTCCCGAAATAGTGATAGTGATATTTATGATATTGATACTTAAGATGCATGATCCAACTCTTAGGCTATTTTTACAAGTATTATTGGAAGATCATCATATTATAGCGGCAATTCATAATTTCTCTCTACCGGGTTATTCGTGAAATAATAAAAGTGACATTTGTGACATTGATACCTAAGATACATGACCCAACTCTCCTCAAAGATTATTGCATCATTTATTTGTGAAATTTCTTTTATAAACTAAATTCCTAGATTATTGTTGGCAAACTTATGTTAACCTCAGAGGAGTAGGGAGCGTTTGTGCCTGAGAGGTCTATCTCGGATAGTATCATTTTGGCACAAAAAATCTTGTATTTTATGTTCTACTTGATGTGAGGGAAGCTAATGTGCTTTAATTGGATATGAAGAGGGCTTATGACTGTATGAATTGGAACTTTGTTAAGCTAGCATTAAGAAAATTTGGTTTTCATTAGTGATTTGTAGTGTGGATAATGGATTGTATTCGAGACCCTTTCTTTGCTATTCTAATCCATGGTTTGTCGGTAGAGTGGTTCTCATCTACGTATGTCTATGCAGGAGTGTCTTTTATCTTTGTATCTATTGTTATTATCTTAGAGGTTCTATCAATGACATTAAAGGAAGAAAGCATAGACAAATTAAAGGGAGTAGCTACTGATGGTGCAGATGATTCAGTAACACATTCCCTTATTATCAATGACTATTTTATTTTGGCTCTTACTATCTTACTGGAGACCAAGGTTTTAAAACAATGGAAAGATATTGTGAAGTGAGTGGTTTTTGTAACTTCAATAAATCTGTGGTCTACTGTCAAAGGCGTATGTGCAAGAACTCAAAGGAGGGTTTCCAGATTCCACATGATGCAAGCGGGTACTATGCCATTTTAGTACTTTGATGTTTTTGGGAAAGGCAAGAGTTCTAATTAGATTCTTTGATGGATTGCTATTGAAGATCGTAGGTAACTTAAGTAGTTAGAAATGTCAGTTGTTATTACTAGCATCACGAAAAGTGTTGCTCCAATCAGGTCTTGCTGCTATATTGAGATTCTTGATTGCAAATAGTTAGGTTCTCAAGGCTGTCCTTGATACTCTAATTAAAAAGTTTCATTGTTTCTTATGGGACAAGTGTGACAGGTCTCGTGGCATGCCTCTTGTTATTTGGGATCAAATCTCCAGGTTGTATAAGGAGGGGGATTCAGTATCCAAAGTAAAAGTTGTTCAAAGTGCATGTTTCACCAACCTTTAGGCAAAATATATTAATGGATCATGCTCGTTATGGTTGATAATGGTTAAATTTAAGTATAAAATCTCTTATTCTATTTGGGAGATACACAAGTTACATATTTCTTTGTGGGCACAACGGGCGATCCCAAATAGTATGGAGACCTTGAAAGATGGTTAGTGGTGGTTTGTGGCAAGTGGGATATATATTAGACTCTTGGAGGATAAGTGGTTCTTTGAGTTGCACTAAGAAGGATACTTCCTTATTTAATATTACTACAATTAATCCAAATAGTATTATTAGCTATTTTATTTTGCAAGATTGTGCATGGGATAGGGTTAAGCTGGAGCAAATTTTCCACCCATCTCTTGTGAAGGAGATTTATACTATTATGATTCCTTGCCGGTTTAATGAGAATTCGATTGTCTAGCATTGTACGCTATTGTGGGAGGTCCACAACTTCCCTTATTTATAAGCATTTTTATTAGTATAACTCTTTCGTTAGTTTGTGCGAGTGTGGAGGTCAGTTGCGGCGTCTCAGATTCGAATTTGAACTTGAATGATTGTGCAGGGATGTGTCTCTATAAGGATTTTCTTTTGTGGTCATGGTATCCTAGTTGTCTCTATAAGGATTTTCCGAAGGGTCCGTCGGAAGGAAGGCGAGCAAGCTAGTAAAGGAAAGTTATTTTATTAAAATCCGTATTAATCATACATGAAGGGAATGAAGTATGTGTCTCGATTTTGCAGCATGAGATCATGGCACCAGGTTGTCTACGGAAGCAGTTTGATAGGAGAGTTTTTCTCAACTAATATTGAAGTCTACAACGAAGGATAATTCTGAAGTTAGAATGCAGTTGTTAAGGCTATATATAAGGAAAAAAAAAAAAAAAAGATTAAAAACAAACCTTAGTTGTTGAGTTAGTTTATTTTCCAGCTTCCATCTTTGTCAATCATTAGGTGTGATGCACTGTTGAGTTTGTTTTATTTTCCAACTTCTATCATAGTCAATCATTAGGAATAATGCACTTGTCTTTATCACACATATACAACAAGCTTGCATGTAATTGGTAATAAAAAGGACTGATTGTCATTTCATGATAGTGATGTACATGATGGTTCTCTCTTGATGGTTCTCTCTTGACCTTCTGTCTTTTTGTTTTGCATGAGCAGCGTGCCTTTTCTTCCCCCTCAACTCAAATGTGATGGCATACTTTAAATAATTAATAAAACTTAAATTTAAAATGATTTATATTCCTTGATATACACTCATTTAAAACTAATATCAAGCAATTTTGAAGACAAAGAGTGTCTCTCTCAAAACTGCTAAGGAGATTGCTTTTCTTGTTGTCAAGTTGCTTTTGGTCTAATTGTTCATCTCTTCTCACAAGAGGATGGAGGTTCTGAGTTCGACTGTAAGTACTGGAGATTCAATGAGATTGGGTGAATCTAATATCTATTCATTAGTCTGTTATTTTCAAAATTTTTAAATTAAAATTAAAAATTTTATTTTTTAATTCAAAAATTTGAATATGAGTAACGAAAGATTATCATTTGACGCGCTAACTCTCAATGCTATATATATATATGATGCATCACTAGTTCTACACGCTACATGCCAATAAACGTGCTCACATGCCTTGTGCATGACTATAGAAAATTTGAGTTGCACCCTACAAATTAAAAATCATGCTAGTGTTCAAGCCCTAGGTATCTTAATTTTAAGTTTGCTAATTATTTATAGAAACTTTATTTTGATAGTAGAACCTCATTGTGATCATTGAAAAGACTAGGCTCTCTTTAGCTCGTTTTTGCAGTTAATTTGAGATATTTGAACAAATGTAAAATTTGCTATTTTTTTTTATTTGATAATAAAGATATATTCATGTCACCATCTCTGCTATTAAAAACTAAAGACTTTTGGAAAGATGTTTGCAATAGGAAGTGATATAGACCGGATGTGGAACATATTTATATTAATAAAATAGTTAATTACAGTCAGACCCTCTGTAGTATTAGGGATGTGCAACTTAACAACCCTGAAGTTTGAAACTCTCAAAAAAATCCTTCTGTACTTAGTTATTTTCACTCTCCTTTTTTACTAAAGTGCCCTCTTTGTCCATCAAATTCCTATTCTATCCCTCATCTCTTCCTCTAACCAGCACACTTCCTCTCTCTCTCTCTGCTTAAAAGGAGAGATGGGGGTAGAATAGAAATTTGAGAGACAAGAGTGCACTTTGGTAAAAAAAAAAAAAAAAAAAGAGAGTGAAAAAAACTAAGTTCAAGGAGTTTTTTGAGAATTTCAAACTTCAGTGGCGTTAAGTTACACATCCCTAATACTACAAGGAGTCTGACTGTAATTAACCCTTAATAAAATACGAATGAGATATTGAAATTGGCCTATTTGATACAAATAAATACAAATTAAAGTATATTATCTCTTTTCCCCGTTTCTTTCATCAAAAAAATGAGTTTGAAGCATAAAAAGCAAACATGAGAAGCCCTAAAACAGCACAAGTAGGATAATAATTTCTACTATCGGTAACAATGTGATTGGTGAGCGATAAATGAATGTATGGTAGAAAAAGATTAAAAAAAATCAATTTATTTTTTAAATAATTTTTATTTCAATTTTGGTTATTTTGGTGTTTACTACATGATAACTTCATTTGCAATGTGAAAAAAATAATTTTTTTTTTTTCTGTGAAACGTGTTTCTTGAGAGAGACTCAGAAAGTGACCTTGGTCAACTCACATGTATTAAAAAACCCATTTTCACTAACACCTAAATTCCAAAAAGTATTACAAAAAATTTTCAGCTAATAACGGTATTTGAAATCCCAAAAATTTTGACCATGTGTTTTCAAAATTCTTTCAATTACAACAATTTGTTTGTTAAGACGAACTGTGTAGGCGGAGTTAGATTGTAATATAAGATTTACTTTATAATTTGATCTTGTCAGAAGTTATCTGCTAGTGAGATCTTTATTTTTCTAGAAAAAGTTTTAGATAGCTATATTTGGTTTGATTAGAAAATGAAAGAAAGAAAAAGAAATGGAAAAAAAAGAGAGAAAAGAAATGAAAAATAGAAATATAATTCTCTTTGTTTTTTTGTTCAAAGAGAAACAAAAAATATCCATAAAAAGGAAAAATTAAAAATTAAATTAAAAAAATAAGAAAAAAATTATTCCAAACTCCTTCCACTCTCCTACCATAGTCTCATATAGTAATAACACCAAATAATATTTTTTTCTCATTTTCTTTAAGATAAAGGAAATAAAAAGGAAGAGAATTTTTTTTCCAAGAGTCAAGTTGGCATAGACGAAGCCTTCATTTTACAATCAGACCAAGAGTCTAGTTAGCAACAAAAAATAATAATAAAGAATATATGCTAATCACATAATTATAAAAAGATAATTGCATTACATATAATCATGAAATATATATACAAAAGTTCGAGTATATAAATAGGTCCATTAACAGAAACAAAATGTGATTTAGAGGATATAGTGCAGAATTATATATTAAAATGTCCTGAAGATATACATAGTATGCATAAAAGGGTCCTAGTATTGATAGCTATGTTACTAGTGTCTGATCCACCTAAATGGAACTCTAGCCCTTTTCCACAGGCTCTTCTAACATGGTCTAGATCCGGATGCAGAGATTATACAGTATCTACCCCATCTATGGTTTATGGTCTATGGTAATGGCAGAGTATATTCAATGGGATGACATCTTCTGATAGCCTCAAGTAACTCAAGCATGATTCAATGGATTTAATCGATGTCTACCTATACGACCCCTGCTAAGAGTGGATCCATATAACGCTCATACTACTCAGTTGCATGCCCAAATCTTGCACATGTAGCATATCGCTCCTTGTTGGTGGCAGTGAATGACCTAATGCTGGAAGTTGGTGACTCCACAAGATTGGCAATCTAGGATTTGGAATCCAGAGAATTAACTCAATAAGCAGAAACTATAGAAAATAGAAGTATACCATCATAATATAAGAGAAGAAAGTATCTGCACGTATCACATATCCAGTATCATATTTTAGTTTTGGTATCTTTTTTCTCATAAGCAAACATATGTAAGAAACAAGTAAGTCTTATAGATAATCTTATCGTGTCGAGTATGAGTATTATGCAATCAATTATCAAATAGATACATGTGTCTTATTATATTTGCATAATTCATGTGTGTTATATCGTGTTATAAATCAAATATGGATCTGCGTTCATATCTACTATTTGAAACTAAATGGATAGACAAGATAACATCATTCTCTTTATTGTATGAGTGTCCGTGCATGTCCAAAACTGATCAGCTACCAGACTTCTAATGCTAAACTATATCATACAGCTAAGTACTAGTAGATCACATCCCCTTCTGCAAAGCAGTAGCAAATATACTATAATAAGGGTACTAATCAAATTAAACAGTTACTCAATATCACTTATGCAGCTGCAATAAAAGAATCTACACTAATCATGACAAGTTTTCTTATATGTATAGTCTTTATCTGTCATATAGCTCCAATCTCATCACGGTACATGATACACAACAATAAGGTCATTCTGGCATTTGTGTACATATTATTTTAAAAAATCAGAAATCAAGTAACAAGTCATATCAGCATCATATATATGGGTATCCCACAGATACTACCGATCATATTCACTAGAATACTCATGATAACCACTATGTTCTTATGCCCCCACGATTTATCATATCCATTATGTATCATGTATATAAGTAGTTTATGTCTAGATTATTATGTATCACGTGTAAATCAATTGTCATGTATCATATATGAGTTAAGTGTCCATACTTGAGGCACATATCAAGAATCGGCGTTACGTATATATCATGCATCATACTAGTCCTATTTTAATTGTTGCTCATGTTTCAAGTATAATGGGGGCCTGTCACGAGGAGATTTATGGTATTAATTATGAATCTAACTTTAATTTATATTTTTATGAATTTATATGATTCAACTTGATTTTTTAATATTTACAATTACCGATTTTTAGTTTCTACGATTTTTTCGATACTCTTAATGATCTAACAACCTCGGCCCAAGGTCATGGTTCCTGCTTCTTCAAAGGATACCACCCTATATGATTTCTCATTAGTTAGTTTATGCCCTATATTTACTAGTATCATATTTTATATATCAAAAGACACTCTATATGACTTAATTAGGGACCAGTTGGCCGTTAGCTGGCGGTTCTTACTACTAGCTAGCAGTTGGCTAATACCTAATAGATACTAGATTCTTATGCTAATTATAGAGTTATTATATGATCCTAATTTTTCACTGGATTCTATCTTTAAGTTTATAGAATGAAGTTTTACCAATAACTCTTAATTGATTCCAATCATGTTCTTGAGAAAATTAAGCTCTAGAATTGTCTGTTAAGGAAATAGATATTTTAAGATAGTATAGTCATCATTAATTTTCTACTGTAATTATATTATTCTATCTAGATCATGATAATTAGGATATAATTATAATTTTCCAGATAAAAATTTTAAGTTACTAGGTATGGTCATACCGCTAGGTTGCACAATTACCATTACTGGCAATTTGTTTAAATCAAAATCTTCTGAAATTTCAGCGATAATATGTACATAATACTTAATTTAATCTTATTTTATTAGTTTATTCACAATAATACTACTTTACCACTTAACTCTTAGTATAGCAATCAATTTTAATTTTGATTCAAGATTCAATAAATTATTACATTTCTTATATTCCTATATATCCAGTCTAAATACAGTCCATTTACCACGTAGCAAACTAAACTAGATTAATATCTCAGAATAAATCTTTAAATATAATTGTATTATAATATAGTTTAACCAGACTGTTGGCCAACAGTGATGATCTTTGTTTGGTGTTTAGTTAAGTCAGATCACTCTGCGATTTTTCCCGCATCATCAGCACAACACATAAACTATCACCACATAAATAGATAATCCAGGAATTATATTGATTAAGATTCTAGTTTAGGACTTATAACCTACTCTATGAAACCCTATGCGACTAAGTGGTAAAACAAAGATTTTATGATCATCATCTAGATACAATATGATTTAAAATAATGTAACTATAATAAAATAACAAAATTAAGAAAATAAACTCTTAGACCAAAGTTCAAGTTAATCAAACTCTATTAAATTATTAGCTGGTAGCAATTGCCACCACCTGTCAGTCTAACCAACCCAATCCCATTGAAATTTCTATATGATATCAAGCTTCAAAAGATATTTAAAAAAAAAAGGATATGTCACTATATTGCCTCATGTATATGAAGATGTACTAAGAATAGTAAGGATTGTTAAAAAAACTTAGTTAGAAAGTAAAAATTATACTTACCTTAATTCTTAATTCCTAAAATTGCTAGCCTTCTTTCCTCCATGCTACAACTCTGAAGAGAGTTCTCTTCTTTATCCTGGCCTTGTAGAACAGGAGGGAGGGAGGGAGAGAGAGAGAAATATCATTTCAATGCATGGTATAATCATACTCTATAATTCTCCTTCTTTCTCTACTCTCCCTTCTCAAGCTATCTCACTAAATGGGAGTAACAAGAATGTTTTCTGTTAAGTTTTGTAGAGAAAATAATAAGGATGGTACGACAGTGAATAGAGAAAAATAAAAAAAAGAGAAGAAATGAAAAATGATTTATCAAGTTTTTGAGCAATAAAAATTTAATGCATCCAAAATATTTCCAAAAAAATACTGGAGATAGGTAGAACATGATAATCATCATGTAATTTAAAAAATAATTATTAGATTTGTAATTTATAAGATAAAAAAGTCAAAATTTGAATAAGAAAATTAAAAATTGGGGACTTCACTAGTTTTAGAAATTTTCTCAAAAAAATCCTAGAAAAATAATAATAAATCTAAAAAAAATAAAAAAAAATAGTGATCTTAAAGTCAGAATTTTATTTTGAATTATAAATTTAAAGATAGATTGGGTAGATGTCGAATCAGTTCTTGTAGGGCCCAATAAGAATTTCTGGTCAGGTCAATGTATAAAAGAACTGAGATAAAAATATAAAATAGAAATAATGAATAATATACTAAAACACTATCAATACTTGAAAATCCCACAAATTGGTGGGTCCAATATAGAGGGTACTGATTCGTGGAGTTGGTTGGTTGAAAGTATTACACCATTTTTCAATTTACTTCACATAGTTTTTGGATGGAAGAATACTAAGAAGTGAAAAGTATTAGTAATATTTGTCTTGAGTATTTTTTTTCTTTTATTCCTCCACAAAAATAGATATTATATTTTTTTCTTCTCTACTTTAACATCGATAACCAACTCCCTGAGCAATGCAGCTCAAAATGATACATCAACCACTAAGACCCTGATAGTTGTTTGATAAGTTATGTACTAATTTTATAATATACTTTTATATTAGTCATGTACATAAATCGTCCAGAAGTCTTAAATATTTGACCTCTAACAAACCTATCTTGAAATTCATAACCTAAAATGAGATTCTATTTTCAAGATTATCAATTTCACACTTTTATAGATTTTGATAATCTTTTAGAATTTCCTGAGGAAGTTCCAATCTCATCAAATATCGTGGCCTAATTGATAACTAATACAATATTCGGTATGCATAACTTAAATTTTATAATTCCAAATAGTATTTCGTTTTTAGAGTTACTGTTTTTTGAATATATTTATTTTTAAAAAATTTCTCAGAATATTTCAGAAAAGTCTCAAACTGGTGAAACTATCAGGTTTTTGATTTGTCAATACCAACTTTGCTAATTTCTATTTTTCAAATTATGTATCTAAAAATTATTTCATGAATTATGCTATGTTCTTCTCGCTCTCATTTATCTTCTATATATTTTTGGATATTTTTTGGGTAAGTTGAATTTTCTGGAACCAAAAAATTTATTTAATTATATATATATATATATATATATATATATATATATATATATATATATATATATATATATATATATATATATATATATATATATATATATATATATATATATATATATATATATATATATATATAATCTCTCTCTTTTTCTCTACTCATCTCCACTACCTATAAATATCTTTTCCAGTAAAGTCCAGTGAGAAACAATCTTGAAACTTACATTTTGAGGAGATTAGAAGAGAGAATATATGGGAAAATGATAGATAATATGGTATCTGTGAAGTATGTAGTAAAATAGACTTTCTCTCTCTTCCTCTCTTCTCTTCCACTCTTCCACTTTCCACAAGTAAGAACAAGAGAAAAGAGTTTCTTTTAGAGCTGCAGAAGAGAAGGAATGCTAAAAACTGGAGCTGTTATAGGAGTTAAGGATCGAGACAAGTCAATATATTTCCATTACCGTTATTTCTCGATTCTTAGCTATTTTAAGGGTTACGATTAGATATGATGCTTGAAAATTTTATTAAAGCATGAATTTAAAATGTGATCATAATGAAGAATATGTTTTAAAAATCAAGTGGGCTCTGGAGCTGGCGAGATTGCCAAATAGCAACACTTACCACCACCTAATGGTCTGATCAAGACCAAAAAATATGATCTTTTCTCCATAATATTTTCTTGATGGTCTTGTTACTTTTGGCATGTTTAAAATATTATCTTAGTTATTGAGCTGTTAGATAAGACTATGTTCAGCAAGTTTGATCAAAGTTGGGAGTAATTTTAAAGATTAATTATTATTTAATTTTCTTGTATTTGATTATTGAATGTATATCTATACATGACTCTTGGTTTGAGTAATATCAAACTTTTTTTTTACTATAACATATTTGATAGAGCACGTATAAGTAGGATGGATATAAATGAATCAAGTAAGCTGATGATCTATATGAATGACAATGAAAATGACCGATAAAACAAAATCGACCAATAACGATAAGTTAAATCGATTTTATTTTAACATTATATTTGATAGAGTTATAACGTGAATTACATAATGAAATCTACTAGAATGTTAAAGAGCTTGGAATTCTCTTTATAGCGATACTAAGTTCAGCTAAAATAGAGTTTATAGGTAAAAGTTATGATCACTCAACCTATAAAAGAAGTAGCATGAATAGTTGAAATTTGTACAACAATATCAATTTTAATCCTAATTTTGAAATTGATGCAGATAGAACTGAAAATATTTAAGTATGAGAAAACTGTACAAGTTAGAATTCTAGTTCAAATTGTAATTTTGGATCAAAAGTTATAACCGTTTTACTAAAATGGTACTAGGCTAAAAAATCAACAACGATAGCTCAGAATTAATTTTAATCCGAGAGCACCTATTGATGCACCTATCGATAGGGTTACAAGTAGCTAAGAGTAGAGCCGAATTTTAGGGAAATTTATTTGGAAAGATATTATATTGATTTGATTTGGAATATTTCTAAAAAATCCAAATCATGCCAGAAAACTTTAGAATTAAAGATTATGATTAATTCTCTACTAAATCAATGATATGGATTAATTGAGAAGATGAATCACATCTGTATAAGGGTTTTGAAAAGAAGAAAAAAAATAAGTTCTATTGAGAATTCTAGAATTTTTTTTTTAAATGAAATATAAAGCTTTTGAGGATTTTGATGTGCAAATTATAATTACATAAGGGTACAATTTTTAATTGTAATACTATGTAGGTTGATCCAGATGAAAAATAATTTTATCTAGTTTTAATCTTATTTAGGCAAATTGATATGATTAAAAGAATTGTTTTGAGAGTTTTTTTTGAGAAATTAAATTGAGAAATAGATAGTAGAGATAGAATCTACTAAGTTGATTTACAAATAGATAAACTATTTTCTATTTTTATGATCAATTATTAATCTCAATTAAAAAAAATAAATTATATAAAAGTTATCATAACCTATCATTCTAAAATTGAGTTAATAGAATTAATTGCATACATCAAGATTTTCCAAATCTAACTTAACAATAATCATAAATCGTTTCCCATTATATATCGATTATTATTTAAATAAATATATAAACTATCAAAAATATTTTAACTTATGATCAATTAATATTATTTGATTCAAATATTAAGAATAAGAGAGAAAATAATAGATTTAATTATAAACTAGTCTAGTTTATCATCCTAAATATTCTACGAAATTTAGTTATCTATGAATAATAAAAAAGAATCACAAGATATACATGATAATTAAAATATTATTGCAGATGATGAAAAACAACTCTTATATTAAAATAAATTTGTAACTTATAAAGATGAGAACTTTAATTTTTATATCTAACTACTGTTTGAAGATAGCAACTGTAACACTCACTTTACTTATGATTTTTATTTTGATTTATAAAAATAAAATTTTGTGTTTAAAATGAACTTTTAAATGAAAATATAAATAAAAAGAGAGTAAGTTAAATTACTTAGCAATAAAGGCTAAGAATTGAATTCATAACCTTATATAATCCAAGCCACGCCCAAATCAAACAAAGTAGCCATTTAGTTATGATTGATAAAATAATTTAGACGAATTAAATTAGAATTGATTCTTATCAAATTTTTAGGATTTGATATAATTTCCATTCTTAATAGGATTCTATCTTTAATTAGGATAGCCGAATCAAATAGAATAACTATTGGATCTTCTATTTAAAAGATAATAAAATCAAATTATAATTCCAATCCCTTTAAAAAGAATCACTTAACTGTAGCCCCTACTCCTTACCAACATTGAAAACAAGAAGTAAGAAAAAAGAAAGAAGAATTAGAAAAAGAAGAAGTAATTTAATTAGGAATTTTCAACCGGCTTGTGAAGATTTCGACCTCTTTTCAAGCCTAACATATAAATCTACTCTAAAAAAACCAAGGTGAGTTTATCTTACTTCAAAAACATGTTATTGTCTATGTTATATTATTAATATCTCTAAATTGATTGATAAATTATATGCACTTTGTTTATAGATATTTCTTACTAGAATATGCTTAAAATTGAGATTTTGCATGATTTGCAGATAGAGATGAAATATTTACTATTAAAAGAGTTTTAATTTACTTTATTCACATTAAAAGACATGTTCTTATATTCTTTAATTACTATTCTATATAATTTATAGTTTATATCATATCTTTCAATGATTTTAGTATGATTTTTATTGAAAAGATAGTAATAAAGGAGTGATTCTACAGTTTATTGTAAATATTAACTAGTCAAATATTCTAATGATTTAAATCATGTTTATATTGATTGTCCTATAGTTTTAATGCAAAGAAATTGGCCAAACATTGAAATTGTATCAAATTATATAATGATTGTACAAAATTCAGGTCAGGAAAAAATTCAAGCTCGTCGATGATCCCACCTGTAACTCCATTGGCTTAATGACTGAACCAAGATGATCTTAGCCACTGCAAGGCTCACATGTGGCATGGCTACTGAGTGAACTAGAACATACCCACCGGTACAACCACTAGTGCCCCACCGGAACCCCATTGCCAATCCTACTACTGACTGGTTAATTTATGACTACAAATTGATATTAATTTATTAAGTTATTTGTAACCATTTAAAATAAATATTTAACGATTGAACTACTGAATAAATAATTGAACTAATATATTTGACTACTTATACATGTTAAATTATTGATCCACTAAAAAAGTAATATTTAATTTAGAAATTGATATACCGATATGAAGAGTAGAAAAGTTCTTACAAGATCTTCAAAAATGGTCTTAAATTTATTGGCAAAATCTATGTATCGGTAGAGGAAATAACACATCTTCACCGATGAAGGAACAATTGATGTCATATATCAATCTAAAACTAATTAAGTCCAACTCTGTATACGAAGAGCCAGCGCTACAGAGAAAGGAAACTCTTATCTTTACCATTGAAGAGAAATCATCTCCGCTGAGGAAGAGACATCTTTCCTGTTGAAGAGAAATGATTTTCGCTGATAAAGATAAATCATCTTCACCAATATGCAGTTATTAAGAATTATCAAATTATGGGTGCTGTCCTGCCATAATCTTCTCAAATCATGGAAGAAGTTACAACCTCTCATGTATAGAATAACTCTCGAACTATTTGGAGGGAAATCATATATCATTTTCTAGAAATCCTAAAGAGAGAAGAGGAGAAGAGAAGAAAGCTCAAAATTTTATTTTCTTACAACTTAGATCTATTACAGGATAGTTAACGAAAGTAAAAAAAAAAAGGGCCACTCTGATCATATTTTAATAGTTACACTCCCCAAAAATTTTGTTTTAACCTTATCTATATTGTAAAGAGAGAAACTATCTCTTTGCTAAAGTAAAATTTTAGTTTGCTGTCCAAATTTTTAAAATTTTTTGTTCCGTTTTCCCTACAATGGCATCTTCTTCATTTTCTGTTGCTGCTGTTGATGACAAAAATGTAATTGACGATTCTGCTGTCGAATTGCACTTTCTTGGCAAGGATCTGTATCGCAATCTAGTATGGTGGTTTGGACACAACTGTTGAGATATTAATGATCGAATTCGACCCAGATAAATATGAGGAGTTCCTTCACAATAGCAAATCTCTCTCTCTCTCTCTCTCTCTCTCTCTCTCTCTCTCTCTCACCCCTCCAAGTCCAAAATCAACTCCTTCTATAAGGTATGAAGGTTTGGAACCAACTCTGTCACTACCAGTAGAGTTAACTCCATTGTTGGTGTCACCAATATGACCAGTGTCAACGAGGATGTTCCCTATGTCAACGTTGCAATTTCTACAGTCGGCAGAAGTGAAATAAGTATTTGTCAAGACAAACGTCCAGTAATCGATGAGACTCAATTATATGTCTCTTTGTTAAAAACTTCCATTGGTGTAGTTTCACCAATTACTTGGTACTCCACAACTATAACCAGAATAGTCCCATCTTCTTCTGATATCAAAATCACTAATTTGGGATTAATTAATTCTAATCTTGATATAAAGTCTCTATGGTCAGTGAAACTCAGCTTGCTACCGCCATGACAAACTCTACTCATTCACTTAGTAACAAAAAGTGAAAAAAGGCACTTTACAAGGCCATCTTTGACCGTCATGTGGCAAAAAGCAAATTAAGTAGACCAGTGTCGGCAAGAAAAATCTCTCCCTTGGCATAGGTACCAATAAGCTCAGCAGGGCTTTTGGACCTAACAAAACTGACAATATTGGAATTACTACCAACAAATTCAATAGATTCACAAACACAACAGAGTTTGCAGGCTTGCGGAGATAACAGAATTACTACCAACAAATTCAATAGATTCACAAACACAACAGAGTTTGCAGGCTTGCGGAGATAACAAAGTTGGTAAGGATGTCAACTACCAATGGGGTCCATCAAGTGTTAAAGACCTGCGCCACGAACAAGCATAAAGCAAGATTAGTGCCTCAACCAGCTCACTGATATCCTATCAGAGATTTCCAAGTCCTCTTCATCCATCTCTATCAGAATCTGCTAAGTTATCACCATTCCAGATTAATACGATACCGAATGAAGAAATCTTGCAAAGAAGTAGAGCTCCCTGTTGCTACCATCAATATGGTGGATCATGGTGACAAGAACTCATTTACCAATCATTGGAGATAGGGTGTTCATCACCTCCTACTAAAAGCCAATCTAGTACCAAAGATGAAGGAGTCTACCGCAAGATGTGGTCTAAGGCAAAATCTCTAGGAATCACTAGTTTGGATATGTCGTCCCATAGCCAAAAGCAGGGGTGAGCAAATGATGATAACGTCCATTCTATATATTCTTCTTCAGAAACAATAATTTCTTTGCAATGTAGGACTGTATCTATTGACATGGCTAACGAAGATCCGGAAAGCTTACGCCAAAGTTTTAAAGCATAAGAAGAGTTGTCAAAGAAATAACATATTGCTATAGAATAATAAAAAACTACTATGGATGCTATACTAGCCAAATTCCAAGTGTTGGTAAAGTATCAGACTCTAGAGAATCAGAATAAAAACAAGAATTCTTATGCAAGTGCCCCTGATCAATAGGTAAAGACAAAGAAGTTCATAATGAAATTGAGAAAGAAGAAAATACTGGTTTTCACATCAATCTGGAAACTAAAACTACCTCCAACACCTCCAAAGGAAAAGGTGAATTGTTGGAGGATATTCAAACCAAATTGGAGGCATTTGCCCACAAGGAGATCTTACAAAAAGCTAGGATAGTGTTCATATAAACCAGAATATGATTTGATACTATTTCCAAGAAGTTCAAGGTTCTTCAAATAGACAAATACCATGGAAAAGATTCACCATCTATATAACACTTATGTCCCTTAGTTGAAAACTTGATAGGAAATGATCCGATCGTATTTTGATTATTTGTGGGATCTTTGAAGGGGATTGCTTTTGATTGTATTAGAACTTTACTAGTTGGATCCATGAAATCATGGATTGATGTGGAGGCTTGGTTTTTAGTTCTTTTTTTTTTAAGAAGACGCCGAGGTAACCATACCTACGTTGATTGAAGAAAAAAAAAAGAAATGTATATTTGTAAAAAATTCATTCAATAATTTTGAAATCCTTCCTTGAGGTGTCGAGAAGGCATGCCTTTATCCATTTTGCTACAAATATGTTGTCATAACTTGCTGACAGAGATAAACTTCAATATGGAGTCACAAAGCCCACAAATGGATAGATCTCCATAGACAAACTGAGATTATCAAAAAATCAATCTCGAGACTGCCAATGGAAGATTAGGGAAAATGTCAATGTCATGCAGAAAGCACCAACACTCAACCTTCGTCACCCAAATACAAAGTGAACAATGTACTGGTAGTGTACACACCTCAAGTACTTAAGAGGGGAAATTCTATTTGGGCACGGTAATTTACTCTTTACTTACAGATTACTATTTGCACCTACTTCCTATTTTGAATTATCATTAATTTACTCTATACGCCCATTTTTAAAAAAAAAATTAACCCTCCCTCCCTCTCTCTTAATTTCGGCGATCGCAACACTAATATCCCAAACGAGTGCCTAATTCGATCTAAACGAGCACCTCTTTCGAGCCCTGCTTCATATTCCGACCACCTTCGTCGCCGCCAACCCAACTCCATCGCCGCCATCCCAACTCCGTCGCCATCCACCACCTCAAGTGCCTCCCACCGCCTATAGCGCCTCTCCCCGACTTTGTTGGCAACTCCCAATTCCTGTCACCCCCGCACCTACTTTCCTTGCCTATTGCTGCCTCTGTTGTCCTTACCTGTATCATCCCCCTTCGTCGATCCCTGGCTCTATTAGTCCCCATCGATACCCGACCAGTGATCGACCATCTTCTTGCGCTAACAAAAAAATAGTAATAATAAATTATAAACAAAAACGCATACAGAACTAAGAATAATTTTAATCTGTATTTGAAGTTTGTCCTCCAACACCAGCTGCACGTTGGATTTTTCTATTTGTTTAAAATACTCAAACTCTAAACCCTAATTTCACTTGCTGTGGTGAATTCGAAGAATTTAAAAGTCTTAATATTTTTTAGGAATGCAACTGTAAAAATTTTAGAGAGTCAAAAAATTGATGAGTTTATGGGAGATATATTTTTCTAGATTTAAATACCAAAAAATGTATTTTTTTTTATTTAGAGAGAGAACAGAGAAGGAAGACGATGACAGTATTTTAAATTTTTAAGAAATCTTAGAGATTTGGGATTTAAAATGATAAGTTAGTCAAAATGAAAAATAACAAAGTTGCAATTATTTCCAAGTTCAAATCTATGCGTTAAGAGTAAATTGTTGTGCATAAATAGAATTTCCCCTTAAGAGGAGTATTCAACTTCTAAGGCAAGTTATTTTTTTAGCCCAATGAGCGAAAAGAAAGTATTCATTCAAAGATGATCAGATGGTCAACATCATCAACATGTTGATTAAGGTTAATAAATTAGGATTAGCCAAGCCCAAGAGACTGGAATAAGTCGAACGTGCGAATGACCTGGAATATTGCATGTTCCATCGAATCGTCGGTCATCTCATGAAAGATTATTTATCTTAAAGGATAAAATTCAGGCCCTGACTAAAACTGATATCATATGGCTAAGCACCAAACAATAAAAGGTGACAGTTAATATGATTTCATTGCAGCTCGGAAAAGAGTTATGCTCCATTGATGCTTAAAATGGACTCAAAATTCCGAAAGTCGGGACGTGGTGGATCAATATTGATCCAGACCATTAACAAGCTAAAGGCATGGCATCTATTTTCACCTCCCATGGTAGGATGATGTCGGTCCATCTAGAGCTCTTAGAAGATGAATAGTGAACCACTGTCATTTCTAAAAAGAAAATAAAAGCGCGAAAGGAGAACTTGAATAGCAATATCATCTCGCTAAGCAATATAACAATGATGCTTCAACTAGTCTCCTCATAGACTTTATTTTGATGGCAGGTCCTATCTCACTTAAGAGGATCCGATCAGAAAACCAGTATCTTAAGCAATATTTCTAGTCATAATAGAAGTATTTTATTTGGGAAAGAAATGAGCACTTATCATATTTAGACCAATAAGAATATGTCTCTCTTGTTACAAGAAAATTCACAATGTTAGGAAACTAAGGTTCAATCAAGATTACAAGGAGTTATTCATCAAGTTAATGATCATTTACTAGAATCTCGGAAGATGGTATTTTTGGTAGTCTAGACAAGTGATTGGCTATCAAGTTTTTGACTCTTTTTTATATCATATTTGTAAATCAAACTCTTAAAATAATAATATCCATCTAATAAGTCATGCCTTGACATCCATTTTGGCTAATAGATGTCGAAGTACAATATGATTCATATAACAATACTAGGCAAGCCAATCAAATAGGATCTAAAATTTTCGAGTGCAAATATCACGGCTGGCTAAGAATTCTTTCTCTGTAGTGGAATAATTTAGTTGTGCATCATTGAGTTTCTCCTAATATAGTAGATCATATAAGACCACTTGTCAGTTCGTTGTCCTAAAACTGTACCAATAACATAATAAGATACATCACACGAGCTCAAAATTGTTGGCTCCAAACAAGTGCATGAATATAGAACTTGAAATTAACTCATTCTTCAAAAGCTCAAATACCTTAAGCCAGTTCGAGGTGAATTCAAAATGTATATCCTTGATAGATTGGTCAAGAGTCTAACAATCTTATTGAAGTTCTTGATAAAATATCGATGGAGCCGGCATGCCCTAAGAATCTTTGACCATCTTGAGGATGGAATATTGGTAACCAAATCGATTTTATTTTGTCAATTTTAATCCATTTATTCGAAATGGCATGTCAGAAGATAATGCATGCTTGACTATGAAGTGACACTTTGCCAACTGAGTGTTAGACTGTTTTCATTATATCGCACAAGGAGCAACTTAAGGTGATGTAAATATTCGGAAAAAATATTACCGAAAATAGACAAATTATTCATGAAGATTTCCAAGAACTTTTCCACCATATCGGAAAAATATTGATCATATAATGTTAAAATCTTACAGGAGAATTACATAACGTAAAAGATAGTAAAAAAATTTACGATAAGCAAAAGTTCCAAAATGGACAAGTAACTATGGTTTTTCTTGATCTTCGGGAGCAATAGAAATTTGATTATAGTCAGAATATCCATCTAGAAAGAAATAATATTCATGTTTGGCTAGACATTTAAGCATTTGATTGATGAAAGAAAAAGGAAAGTGATGTATTCTTGTTACATCATTGAGTTTTTGACAATTGATGTATACTTACAATCCAATTTGAACGTAAGTAAGAGCCAACTCATTCGAATCATTTTAAATCACAGTGATCCTACATTTTTTGGTACGACTTGGATATAGCTAACCCATGAGCTATAAAAAAATGTGATAGATGATCTTGTTATGAAGACATTTAAGTATGCCTTTTTTCACCGCTTCTTTTATGATTGGATTCAACCTATGTTAGAGATCCCCAGTTTGAGCTATGGTTGGGCTAACCCTTTAATATCAAAGATGGTCTATCCAGTGGCTTTCATATTCTCTCTCGAAATAGCTAGAAGGGTATCTTCTTAACTCTTAATGAGATCAGTTGCAATGATGATGGAGAGTATTTCCTTGATACCTAAGTTGCATAAGTATGCAATTTGAGATGTTCAGGCAATGGTTTGAGTATTAATTTAGGTGGTTCTCTAATAGATGAATATAATTGGGATCCAAGCTCAGCACTAAGTGGCGTGGAACAATGTTCATATCATGTAGATAAAATATGATTCATTAATTGATCTAACGCATTAAGAAACATGATCCTCTCATAAAATATTTTTTTTAAAGTTTTCGTTAGTGTAATCAATGTATTTATTTTTAAAATGTTCACTTAGTAATTCTTGGATTACATCACATATAAGAGTTAATTGAATGTTGTTTTCCTAAATTGAAAATGTTTAAATTAACAGCCATATTTTCAAATGAAAGTTTTATGAGACCGCTATAATAATTGATCAAGATATTGAAAGTAGTTAAGAATGGTCAACCTGAGACGAGAGGAATATCGCCTATAGAATTTTGGAGAGGTTGGATTACGAGAATAATGAAATATACGGGAAAAATAAATTTAGTAACCTTAATGAGCGAATCCTCTATCTCTCCCTTAGGAACGATTTTGTGGATTTCCAACTCATATACACCTAGTTGTTGTAGATGGAGTAAGAAAGCAAGTTCACATTTGTACCAAAGTCAAGCAAAGCTTTATCAATGATGGTATTTTCTATGATGTCTGAAATAATAAGACAATCTAGATCCTTATATTTCACGGGTATGAATATCGATATAATCTCACTGATGTTGACCGCTAGAAATACTTTTTTTTCTCGATACACTAGTAGTTCTTTTCTTAGTGTAAAGGTCCTTCAAAAATTTTGTATAAGATAATACTTAATTGATTGCATCAAGAAGGAGAATAACATCTTTAACTTTCTTGAAGACCTACAAGATCTTCTCCATTTGAGCATAATGTTTTCTATGTTTGAGTCTACTTGGAAATGGGGCACAAAACTTGTACTTAGACCTTAGACTCATTGATATTAGATTTAAGTTTGGATTCCTTGGACTCATCTAAGCGAGAAGGAGATGTAATGGATTCAAAAGAAGATGCTTTAAAATGATCAGGCACAACAATTGGTTGTCCACTTGCCTTTCGGATCTTAATGTATGATTGCAATTGAAGTGGATTGGTTTAACATTTTTGGATTAATTACAGATTGATTAGGAAAGATTCCCTTTTCCCTCTCTCATATTGCACTAGCCAACTTACCTATTTGCATTTCAAATGGGGCTATTGCTTGATTTTGGGCATTGAGTAATTGTTTTGAAGTTTGAACGAAGGTGTTTAGAGTCTTCTCTAGGATACTGAACCTTTTATCTTGATCATTTCTAAATCATGGAGGTGAGAATAGTGGATTTATCAAAGGTGGATTGGAGAAAAATGAATTAGAAAATACTGGATTGACTTGTAGGCTAACAAAAGTATTCGAATTTGGATTTTGAGACAGGTTCGTGCTAGCCCTTCGAAATTGTGAACCAAGTTGCTAATTTCAATTGGAGGTTGGACCTTCGTTATGTCTCTTGACTCCAAGAAAAGTCAAGACGATTAATCCATCCCGGATTGAACTTTAAAGCATAAGAATCATTCTTAGAACGTTGAATGCAATATTGAGTTGATCATGATCTCGCATTGATGGATTTCTTAGCAAGAGACATTTCTCAAATACACGATTTGGAGCTTGACAGTTATACAGCTGGATGCAGATAGTTGATTGATTTGATTAATATGAGAAAACCTATTGCTTTTTAAGACATATATCCTACATATTAGGGCAGCTAATTTGATTTCAGTAGCAATGAATGTTTCTACTGAATGGATGTTGTTTTTAGATGTGGGGGTTCAATGGTACAAACTTGCCATTGAAGCTCTCTAACTACATGATCCTTAGGAATATATCATCTAAGAATTATCATGCCTCTTCTTCTATCTTTTACATGAATTTTCCTAACACATGGATTCCAACGAGATTTTCAATAAACAGTATAACCCCTCGTAGATAATTTGTCACAAAATGTTATTTTTCAATGATGTGATGGGAACATTGAACAAGAAGATTCTTACATAGACCCAAATATTTCCAAAACGGTTCTCATCGTATTTTTTAGAATTGATTTATGACATTTCTAATCGTGATAGTTTTATATATCAGATAAAATTTCTTAAGAAAAGCCTTAACAAATTCATCTCACATGGAAATGGTGTTAGTAGGCATCCTATGCAGCCATTTCTTAGTATTATCCTTTAGAGTAAAGGAGATGAAGCTTAATCTAATAGAATTATTGCTATATTGCTAGACTTCCATCACAATACATAGTTTCTTAAATTTACTGATGGATACATAAGTATCTTCAGAATTAGATCAACTGAATTTGGAGAGCATGCTGATGAATTGAGGCCTAGGTTTATAGTTATTGCTATAGTGGTCGGAAGTTTGACGCAGGAGGGATTGTTAACAACAATCTTGAAGAATCAATATAGAAGCAAGAAGCAAGTTCAGTCATGGTCAAATCAATTGATTCAAAACTATTTTACCTATTGAGTTATAAAACTAAATTGTTATACACCAGTGAGATGAACTGATTTGAAGAAAAAAAGAGTTAAAGATAAGAAATCTAAATGTTGAGAAAAAAGATAAAAGAAAAAGAAAGGGTTAAAAAACCTAACTAAAACAAATTAGAATAACCAAACCTGAAATATAGGACAAACCTAAATACAATTTGACAACTTTTAACTATGCTAAGACGAATGCTAGGATAGTCAAATCTCAAACTCAACTAACTACTCAGCCAAGTTAGTGAGGATCAAATATAAAGTTTTCTATTTTTTAATGATTTTTAATTAGGAAACCAAATTCATAATTCCTTTCTATATACCCTATATACCTATATACCAACCAACAAACAAGTGAAATTTAAAAATTACTTCTCCTTAAATATTCTTGTCCTAGAGGCCTATGTCTGTTTTTTTTTTTTTTTTTTAATTAGGCTTGGATCAATATTGATGAAGGAGTAGTTGATAGGCTAAGTAATGGTGACGAAATTTAATTGTTCATTAAATTTTCGTTAGTTTTATCATGTTTTTTTTATTTTTTGAGTGTATTGCCTTGCAGCATGGAATTATAAAAATTAATTGTTCATTAACTTTGAGTCTATTGTCTCATAAATAAAAAAATGGGCCAAAGTATTTGTTTGTAGGCACCAACCAACCAGCGAGGATCTAGACTCAGACCCACACCACCTTGGTGGAGGCTGCATAAAGATAAAGAAACGATACTTGTAAAACCCAAGCTTTAAGCTTATTAACATACAAATTCTTATTAGTACCTTCGTGATTAAGAAAGGACTTTAAATTCGCAGGAGCCAGAGAATCCTCCCAGATTAAACCAAGACTTTAAAGGACACTTATTAGAAAACACAGAAAATGAAAGTAAAAAAAAAAAAAAAAAAAAAAAAAAAAAAGAAAAAGAAAAGAAAATTACTGTTCTCCGTCTCACCTCAGGAGGGACCCACCGTATTATACCGACAGCTCATTGTAGAAATCTTTTCGTGGGCCCCACCGCGTGGGCGAGGGTCGACGGTGCTCGCAGTGGCACTCTAGCAATTCCCTGCAAAACAAAAGCGTAAGCCCCTCCGCAAGAAACGGGTTCGCATTTTCAGGTTGCACCCATAATTTCACGCCGAACGAATGCGGTCCCACCGGAAGAACTTTTTCAAATGGGGTGCGGAGTGGGGCCCACACGTCCGAGCCCCATGTGACCCACGTCTGCCGTTCTGCGTGCGCCCTCTCCGCCCCCAACCACGGCCACTAACGTTCGACCGTTACGCGGCCGACGGAATCCGTTTGCCACGTCATCCTCCCGTTGCCCCTCCCCCTTCCTCTGACGTTGAAAATTAAACCTATTTCGCCGTTCTTTACTCTCTCTCCTTCCTCCGTCTCCTCACTCTACAGTCGCTCTCTCTCCCCTCTCTCTCTCTCTCTCTCTCGCGAGAAAAATTTGAAATTTTTGGAGAAAATAAGAAGAGATTACATCTCTTGATCCAAAAAAGGAAATAAAAAATTGCATCTTTTTTCTTCGCGATTCTTCTCTCATCAGCGTGAGCATTTAATTATTGACGGTTTTTTCTTCCTCTTTTTTCTCAGTTTTTTTTTTTCCTCTGATGACTCTGATGCTAATTAAGGAAAAGATTTGGCGTAATTCGAGAATATTTTCTCACACGAAAATTTAGAAATAATTCACTCACTTTTACAATCATTTAATTGGAAACTAGATTTCAACCCAGATTAAGAGTTTTTTCTCAAAAAAATATATAAATTGACACGTTTTTTTAATTATTTAATTTCACCTCCAGGTCTCTGCTAGGGTTTTTGACGAGGAGCGCCGATGTTTACCGAAGGCCTCGACCCCCATGCGCTCCAATGGGTTCGGCAGGTAAATCTATTAGCAATGCCAGCCCTTTTCTGCTCTTCCCCGGTTCTCTGCTAAAATCTTTAATCTTTTTGCTATTTTGGGTGTATTTTAGCAAAGGATGGACCATCTTCGCGGGGTGCGAAGTGGCGGTGGGCGGGGGCTGGGGATCCCACCGCCGGAGAAATTTGGGGGAAGAGGGCAGTTTCCAAGGGGTGTGATCCCGCCGTCAAGGACAATGCCGGTGGAGGAGTTCAGCGGGTCGGATATGGACGAGTCCTCGGATACCGAGGAGGAGATCTATAGAGGAGGGAGGTACTCTATAGATTCTTCTCCTCAAGATGACATCTTGCAGCGAAAAATACCCAGTGGCAACGCCAAGTATGGGGGCCACCAGTACTCCAGCGATGGGTACTCAGAGTTCAGCTCATCAAGGGAGACAGGGAGAAAGGCGCAGCTGCTGCCGAGGAAGCAGGAGATTGGTAGTGGGTACACTGAGGAGGAAGAGGGGGAGACAGACTCGGGCGGAAGTTCTGAGTTTGTTGGGAAGGTGGGGAGAGGCAATGGTGGAGGTAGTGTGAATCCGCAGGGGAATTATTATCGGCCGGAGAGCTACTTGCGGAATGTTCAGTTTCAGGATGATGTGAAAGTTGCAGCTGCCAAGGAGGTAGGTCATGTATTGGTATTTGTCTCTTTAATTTGCTATCTGATGGCGGTGGATAGGCAGTTTATTGCAATAATAAGTATGAACTAGTTCCTTGGCTCTGGTAGGAATCAACAATGAACGTACATTGTTGATTCTCCCGAGCATGAATGGAAGTTTTAATGTTGATAGATATTTGATGGTTTTATAGTTCTTCTTTTGTTGCTGCCTTCATTAAACTATAAGTGTTGATCTTCAAAGTATGCAAGGATTTTGTTATAATTTTCAATTTATATGTTGGAAGAAGAAAGTAATGATATCTTTTACTGTGCACAATTTGCACCAACTTGATGCATATACTGAAACATTTGCATGTTACTGAATTTTTGTTTAAACGTGTTGTATGTTGTCTTCGAAGGAAAGTATAACAATATTATGATTATTTCAATTACTCAAAGCATTTAGTAGATTCTTCAACATTTTCTAAAGAATTTTGTCTCTGGAGTAGAATCAAGTCATAACCTGAATTTATATTAGATGGGATAGTAATTATAGGAAAGATGAAGGGTGGAACAAAAAGCGCAGTTGTCCTAAGTGGGGTCCTTAAAGTTTTTACTCACTGAGGTATTGGCTACAGACTTTTTATAGGTCAGTTGGTGGATTAGAAATTCTTTGGTGGATCTGCTATGGTTTTGAATAATATCAAGAGTTTTTGTTGGTAGAGATAGCAGTACTATGACCAAAGCAATAACTTGAGACCCATTGTTTGGTGTGGCAATCGTAAAGGATTGCTTAGAGTGTGAATAATCTAGAATGATCTGGAATCTTTCTTGGATTAGTAGTATTCTTTTTTCTTATTAGGTACTTTAGAATCTGTTCAGGATGTAGTGGGGAAGGCTTTGAAGCATTCTCTGGAGTTCCTTTTAGAGTTAGATTTCAGCTTCACCAAGTCTGATGGCAAGCCGCCGAGCTTGCCTTCAAGCTACTTTCTCAACCAGTAAGCATGATGATTCTTGGATAAGTGTTTGTCCCTCAATATGGGACCATCTATTGGTGTTGAAAGCTCAGAAGCATTTTCTAAAGGCATATTCAGGCTAAGTTGCAAGGCAAATCACATCAGCTTGATTTCAGGTTACTTTATCAAGCTGCAAGTATATGACGATCCACAAATTGTTCACGACAGATCCGACCAGTTTTTTACCTCAATATCATTGGAAAAGAGAGCTGAAATTGATTTGACAACCATGAACATTCCAGGATCAATTTTTAATCAATTTTTAACTCGGTTAGATGTCTGGTTCAGTGGGCTTTGCTGCAGATTCGATCTTTGGTTAGGCCAATATTAGTATGATTTCTGCACATCAAACCAGGTTTTTTGTCTAATTCGTGTATGATCTGCCATTGATTTCTCGAGTAAAATCATATTTGATCATTGCACAAATATGATAGGAATAGAGTGAGAATAACTGAATAGTCTTCTTGGTATTCATATTTTCTAGTAATTGAGCTCCCTATCGAAGGCATCCACTTATAGGTTTGGGAACATAAGTCTTAATGTATACAAGTATTAAGTAGGTCTTCTGAATAAGTAGGTCTCCTGAGATATAGCAAGTAAGGAGACTGCGGCAGGAAGGGGGATGGAAACTATAACGAATTTGACCTTGTGTGGGGTTTGACTAGCTTGGAGACATTAGCATTGAGAGTTGAGGAGAGCCTAAGAGAGATGCTAGTAGAATTTGTGCTTGAGAGCCTTGAGAGCTACAAGCCCTTTCGGTGTGACAGGCTAAATTCCATAGGAGCCAAGTTTTAGATCACCAGTTTTCAAATGGGTATATAGCTGTATAACATATAACAAATAAGAGCCTCTATTCTTTTTAATGAATAAGGTAGATAGCTGACAACCTCCCTTTTAAATAGATGGGATTCTTCTAAGTATGTTGGGCTTCTATTTTAAATTTGTGATCGCTCCCATCACAAGAATTATATTGGTTGCAAAACTTGCTCCAATCACAAGTAAGAATTATATTGGTTGCAAAACTGGTACTGTGTATTATGTTCAAGGAAAAATGCACGAATATGAGAATGCTAGGATTGTATATTATGCAGGTTAGATAACTGACAATTGCATTCGTGATCCTTTATGCATGTTGCAACTTTGAACATGACAAGTTCCACAATTCAATGATTATGGAGGATCGGAAGTAGTGCGATCGATTGAAAGAGAAGACGGAGGCAAAGAGTAAAAAGCAATATAATTTGGTTTTCCAGTATTTTGAAACTATACTATTGTACTAAAAGTATACGGTCTGTGTCACCATGCATACCACGGGAATGTATTTTTTCATGGATGTGCAAATCTTAAGAGCTACATCTATAAGTTAACCAAGGTTTTAAACATCGGCTGATGCTGATACTTATTGTGAAAATTGTATGATTTTGCGGGATTCTATACAATATAAGCTCTTTAATATCAGAACAGTTATTTCCAGTAGTGCCGATACTTTCTTGATAGATCTGATGTAATAAGTCTGATATTACTGTTTTTTTATACCATTCGATTGGCCAATATCGATACCAATTGGAACATGTAAAATTTTGGTTAAAATAGTGCAACAAGGTAAAAGCACAAGTTGTAGACTAACTTTGCTATTTGTCGCATCCCGCTTTCGATATATGGTATACGAATATGTACAACACGTACCGACAAGATATTCACTTTGAATATGTTAAAAGCTCTTGTAGAATAACAGTAAATTTGTCACAATAATACTCAATAATAATAATAGAAAAATTTAGCAAAGATTTTGCTTTTTATCGTTTGGAACAAAGTTTAGATATAGTAAGAAAAA
Source organism: Dracaena cambodiana (assembly GCA_036321105.1). Lineage (NCBI taxonomy): Eukaryota > Viridiplantae > Streptophyta > Magnoliopsida > Asparagales > Asparagaceae > Dracaena > Dracaena cambodiana. The sequence goes on along the minus strand of JAYEPQ010000005.1, from coordinate 30,923,441 downwards.
TAAAAGAACACAATGCAACAAAATAAAAGGAAATTAGATAACTCTAGTTTTTTGTTGGGCTTCTGCGTGCTCCTTGAAATACTTCAGATCTTCAGCCTGTTCTATCGAATTCATTTTCAAGTCTGGACATGTATATTAAAGTCATCAAATAGCAACCAAAACAGTATGTATAAAAATAGTTTAAAGAATAGTAAAACATCATATTAATATGTAACAACAATATTAACATTTGTAGGTTAAAATTAATGTCCTCTAGTGTAATCAGATTTATAACAAGAATATGTTTGCATAGGATATCGTATAATTAGAAAAACTAACTGATTGGATACCACTGTTTTGATTGTCTCATATACAGACCTAAAATATGGTCACATTGATAGTTCGGTGCTCAGTCGGTCCTACCGTCAGATAAATATGAATAATAAGGTATGATCCAGCAAATCATCACACATTCATAGTGTGTGAAATATTCAGTTGTACAATTTAACACATTACACCCGAAACAAAGTATTTTTCAATCGTCTAGTTTTACCCCTCAATTTAATGTTATTCAAGTATAGATCATGTTAGGTTTAAATTCTTATTCACATAATTTGTATATGGATCATATCATGTGCAATATTTCAATTCAGTTTTATTAGTTTGTTAACAATATGGTTCAAGAGCTCGTTTAATTTACACTTTATTGAATATATCACAATTGATTGAACCAAAGATTTACTGATTTGATACATCATAGGAATAATCGGCCAGATAAGTATGCTAATGCTGGAGGTTTTCCATGTGACTCACGCCCTTTAATTATATAACCAGCATATAATAGAACTCACCTAGACACTGTCACAAAATGATATAACAATAATTTTTTCACGATTATAGCTTTTACGTGATTTATCGATTATTCTAAAACCTAACAATACAATGTGATTTGACAAATTTAATAATAATTGCATAACAGAGGTAATAGATTTTTGAAATCAGGAACAATAACAAGTAATTGATGTATTCTTGTAAAATAACAAATTAATTTATACAAAATAAATAATATAATTGAAACAACTTATAAGATAGCATGATTAGTGAGTCGAAAATGAACTCACCTCGATTCGTTTCAAATTATCGATCACAACGAAACAATCTACAAATAAAATATATTATAAGAATGATAAAAGTAGATTAAATATGAATTTAGATAATTTTTAGGAATTTTTCAAATCTTTATAACTTACTCAAAATTGATTTTAAAGTTAATTAATTTTCGAGGGTCTGAAATTAAGAAATGGGTTTGGATACATCTTAATAGGTTTATAAGATGATGAATATTATTTTTAAATTATTAGGATTGTTGGATAGTGGGTGAGTTAACCTAAAATCTATTAGGATAGTTTAAATCTAATCAGAAAAGAGAGTTTATTTCTTATTTTTTCATAAAAGGGTGAGAGTTCAAAAATTTGGAAAGAGGAAGAAAGTGTTCCTCTCCAGTGAAGTGGTGGCAGTTCTAGTGGGTGGCTCCAGTAAGATGCTCCAGCGAGGTCAGGGAAGAATCTTAGAGGATGAATTCTATTATTGGAATGGTTTAAAAGGATTTTGATCGAGGAGTTTATATAGAATTCAATTTGGAGTTTTTAGAATTTAAAAGGTCTCAATTTAATTTAGAAGATGAATAGTTGGGAGGTTGGAGATTGAAGTTAAAGAAGATGAACAGTCTATAATATGTTCAAATACTAATTTGATTGTCAATCTAACAACCTAGCGACATAGCCTTGTGACTTTGTTGGGTGCGTAAGTGAGAGGTTAAGGGATCGAATCCTCTCAAAGTCACATTTTTATTTTTGTGACTTTGAGAGGATTCGATCCCTTAACCTCTCACTTACGCACCCAACAAAGTCACAAGGCTTTAGTTTTACTTGAGTTTTAGGCCACGAAACATGGGTTTGGACTTTAGAAACAAATTGGATAAATTCTAGGAATTAAAATAAATTTAGTTTTAGATAAATGATTTTTTAAAAAATAATTTAAATTCTTATTCTCTTTTAAAACTAAATTATTCAAAATAATATAATATTATCACAATAGGTAAAATAGTATTATATTATAAAATATACGTTATAGAGGTTTGGGTTATTACACTCAGTCTAGAAGCATTATTACAGCGTGCATGGTTTTGTTCACCATGATTACTCAAACAAAATGAATTTATCGATTATTTATCAAATCTGCATATGCTGTGCTTTCTTCATCATCCATGGTTGCGCTGTATCTAATTTCTATAGCTTTATCAAATCTCTTTGTTCTTTTTCTTGATGTATCATGGACTTTTTCTCTCCTCAACATAATTTAGTTTCTTGTTGTTATTCGAGCTGTAATGATCTAATCAGTCATCAGTTTAATGTGATCATTACTAAATAATTCTGTCAAATGTCAATGAGAATGCATCATTTCCTTGCTCTTGGCTCATTGTCTGTTTGTAACCCCTACCTAGTTCAAATTTATTTCCTTTCCGGAGTCTGCTCTGTTGTACCATTATCAAGACACTCTTGAAAACCAAACAATATTAAAGTTGGAGAGCTATAATGTTGTTCATTATACTATTATTATATCTTTAAGGAAGCTAACATTTAAATCATTCCTATATTCATTATGTGGTTAACTCATTCTTATTTCTATAATTGTTTGTTTATTTACTTAATCTAACAAAATACAAATTCAGGATTGCCTTTCTGACGTCCCAAGTGCTCCGCCATTTCATGGTTCTCATGAAGAAATTAGCCAAGCTTCCGATCAGATATCTACTTCAAAAGCACACGAGAAAACTACTGGTCCAGTAGGTTCAAATCACTACTCTACAAAAAATGAGGCAAGTTCACAAGTAAATGCGGAAAACAATGTAGCCAACCAAAACATCAGGTATTTGCAGTTCTTAGTACTTGGGTAAACACTATAGAAAATGAAGCAATATATTACAGGTGACTTTAATGTCATTTATCTTCTTACCAGCTCGTCTGTTCATGCCAATGGGGCTGCATCTTCAGGGTCTTTGCCTGCTCGAGTTCCTACATTTCATGCAAGGTACATATAGATCACTTGTAGATTTGGATTTAAAATATCAATTGTTTGTGAAATTTTTTATTCAATGCTAAAGCTTTTCCAAGTAATTATATGATTCCATCGTTTTCTCTTTCTATCTTCAGTCTCTCATGTTAATTATTGTTTTTTATTCCTTTGGCAACGTATGTCAGTGGACAAGGGCCTTGGTATTCTGTGATTGCGTACGACGCATGTGTCCGTCTATGTCTTCATTCATGGGCTAGAGGCTGCATGGAAGCTCCTATTTTTTTGGAAAATGAATGTGCACTTTTGAGGAATGCATTTGGGTAAGTCTTATGTATTCATGTAGTTAGAAATGTGATGACACTCACTAGAGAATCTGGCACTCAATGCATTGTCTGTGAGAATATACAAGTTCATGCACATATCCACACCAGACAATACACTTAGTTGCATTTATCAATGTTTAAGAAAAAAATAGATTTTATTTTAGGATTTTGGATTACAATTGTGATGACTGAAAACACCAAAATTTCTGTAATTTTATGGTAATGTTTAACTAGGAAAGCATTGGAGTATTGTGGATGAGGCTACGAATTCCTGGAGTGGTAGACGTACAAGCTTTATTCGACTTTTTACAACTTCTAATAATAAGATTAATGCTTGCAGTATATTTTCTATTTTTTAAAAGCTGGCACCCCTTCTTTCCTTTTTACGGCTGCTGGATGAGTGGGATTGGATCAGTCAGGCTGCTTGTTGAATAGTGTATTAGAGAGCTCTACACGGGCTTTTGTTTGGTGCACTTCGAAGTAGAGCAGTAATATTGCTACTTATAGAGGCTGAAGCTTGCACTATTTGGAACGAAGCCTCAGCTTTTGGCTTTGTTCTTCTAAGTATATGCTACGGTACTAGTATTTTCTTGGCACCAGTTTCACTTTTTTTCTTCATGTGATTTATGAAGAAATTCTTTGAAGTGCGGACACTTTAAAGTGAGTGTCGTATCTGTTTTGGACAAGTATCTCACCACTACTTGTACAACACTTACACATATTGGATACACAGAATGAATTCAGAAGCTCGCCTGTTATATATATCAGAGCCATATTGGAACTGTATCCGTTTTCCAAAAGTCATACAAATTGCATGTCAAGACTGTGTCTGCTTTCAAAAAGCCATAGAAATCGCGTGTTGAACACTACACTATGGAGTCATATGTTGCTTATAAAGGCAAATTATTTAACATAAAAAGGATACTAAGTCGGTCGACCCTAAGGTTATGTTTGGTTTGAGGGAAGATGAAGGAAAAGAAAAGAAATAAGAAAGAAAATATTTTCTGTTGTTTGGTTTGAAAGAAAATTTAAAAGAAAAGAAATTGAGAGGAAAGTAAGAGAAAATTATAAGTATTTTCTTAAAATTTTCTCTCCCTTTTTTTTTTCCCTCTATCCTAGAGAAAATGAGAAAACATTGTTTGGTGTTATTACCATATGGGATTATGGTAGGAGAGTAGAGGGAGTTTGGAATAAATTTTTTCTTATTTTTTTAAATTTTATTTTTAATTATTATTTTTTTTCATTTTATATTTTCTTTTTAGTTTCTCTTTAAATCAAACAACAAAATGAATCCTATTTCCTTTTCTTTTCTTTCTCTTTCTTTTTTACATTTCTTTTTCGTTCTTTCTTTCATTTTTCTATCAAACCAAACATAGCCAAAATGCTTTGCAAAAATAGTCTTCAAATATTTAAAATATTGGCCTATTAGATTGAATTTGGTTACTCGATTAAAATCTATGTTCTAAATCCTTAGTTTTTTTTTTTCTTTTTCTTTCTACTTCAAAAAAAATGTCTTAATGATTATGGGCTTTAATGCGCATTATATATATTACATGTATAAATATGCATATATTTGTCCCCGAATTCCCGTGTCTCAATGTCCTACCTTTTTAGAGTTTGCTATTTCCCTGTATTCGTGTTGTTTCGTATCTGTGTCTCTTGTCTGTGTTCGTATTTCATAGATGATAACAACTAGTTGTAGTGCTCATGTTGGCAACTTCACTTCAATCAGCAATAAGCTTTTGCTGTTCACAGTGAGAAGTATGTTGTTTCCATTTCTTAGGTCACCAGCAACACTAATCACGATATGACTTTCTAGTGGTGACAATCCTCATCCCGATCAGTTTTCTTGTTACATAATATAGGAAATTTCTTAATCGTTTAAAAATTACAAACTTTTTCCATTGTTTTTTCCTCTGCATGCGCACACTTTTGTGTGCTTGTGTGATTTTCAAAATACTTGAATATTTGCATTTTTGTTAAAAATCTTGCAGTTCACTTTTCTTAATGGTCAACTGTGCTACATGTGTTACATCTTTTGAATTCTTGAATTAACTTAGTCATCAAGTGGAAATCTTGCTTGAATCTGGTTTCGCTTTCTACTCCTTGGTCCTCTTACTTCTTTTTTCTATACTGTACTGCAGTTTGCAGCAGATTTTGCTACAGTCAGAGGAAGAACTTCTCACAAAACGGTCTTCCGAACTTGTAAGTGAAGGAGCTGCCGTGAAACCGAAAAAGATAATTGGAAAGATGAAAGTCCAAGGTTTGATGTTTCCCTTTTGTGAGACACTTCTTTGCATCCCGCTAGATATTTAAGTTAGACATAGACATCATGAAAATTTTCAATTATTGAGCATCCTTCTTAACTAAGTTTGTATGGTAACTTCTGTGTGAAAAAACCACTCCATCTGATCCATACATTATGAAAAATTTCATTTGTTCAACACCTTTGTTTATTGTTCATATGATGGTTTCTATGTGAAAAACTCCATTTTACCTAGATATTTATTTGCAGTTCGCAAAGTTAGGATGGCTTTGGACATGCCTTCAGGGTGCAATTATCTGTCTCTGACAGCACCTATAGTAAAGATGGAGGCTTTTAAGTATCGCATGTCCAACTTCCAGTCTACTCTCGCATCTGGATGGGAATCACTTCGAAAAGTTCGAGTTGTGCCTCGCCTACCTGCCAATAGTTCTTTTTCACGGCACAGTTTGGCATATATGCATGCCAGCACACAGTATATCAAACAGGTCTCTGGACTTCTTAAAATTGGTGTGACTTCTCTGCGCAACAGTTCATATGAAGTAGTTCAAGGTACCAATATATAAGTTTGTTAAGAGTTATCTGGACTTAAGTTATATAAGAGCAATCCTCATGACTGTTCTGGTTGTCTCAGAAACATATTCATGTTTACTGAGGTTGAAAAGTTTGATTGAAGAGGATGCTGTCCGAATGCAGGCTGGGTCTGGCGAAACACATGTCTTGTATGTATATCTTTCTTTGTGACTGGACCGTTACTGTATTCAATTTTGGAAATTATACTTGTTTTTGTTTGGTGCTAGTGAGTGTTATCCCTCTCATGTTACACTGACACGCCTAACGTAAAGCCATCCATGTGCGACATCTATACAACATGATGCTTCATGGATACTTGCATGATACTTTCTTTATTTCTTCAATTCAAAGCATGATCTCATACCTGATGTATATACTTTTTCAAATTTTTGCATAGATTTTGGACATACCAAAGGTTCACTTTGACATGTTCAAGTATCTTCTTTATGTATATATTGGATATTTATGTATGCATTTCCTTTTAATTTTCATGCTAAAGTGTAAGATTGGTGAGACAAGTTTCAACATAAAAGTATGACATATCTTAATTTCCTCTATTTGTTTGCTGAATTATTGAGAAACTGAATGAATATTATTCCTTTATCCTTATTCAAATGTATGGAATCTTTACATTTATTGTATATGAAGCTCCTTTCAATTTCTTACATCGCACAGTTTTCATAATTTTTAATGTTGATGAACATATTTCATTATAATTGTTTTATACATGTTTCGACATAAAAATACTAGGATTTTTAGCATATACAATTGCACGAGGAAAAATAACTATTCTTGTATTAGTGTGGATTGTCGTGATAATCTCTAACAATTGTTGAGTATTTTAGTATTTTTTTTTAATTATGTAATGGTTTATATTTAAAGCATAATTCTCTAACAATTGTGGGTAGAGTAATCATTGTTAAACAATTAATAATATTTTAAAGTATATTAACAATTTAGATGGATGGTGGATAATAATTCTCTTTATTTGGATGGTTGAGGTCACTTTGAAGAGCGTCAAAATCATCAGCCGTTAATCCATTCTAAGCAAGTTTGCATTATAATAGTAGATGACATACATTAAGTTCCACTATTATTCTGTTGAATAACAAATAAACAGATGCCATTACTATTCCTATATTTTAATTCAAAATTTCAAATGTATGAAATGTTTACATGTATTCTATGGGAAGCTTAAATTGCTATATATTTTTTTAAAATAAAAAACTACTTTGGCTTTCCTTCACCTATCAACACCTGCACCCTCACCCCTGTGCATGTGTGAGTGGGTGTGGGTGTGTGGCTGGACACATGCGGTCGAACGGGTATTTTACCTTGTTCCTATCATATCCCTATTCTATGGGTTTTTCAAGATTTTCTGCACCCATGTTTTGTGTTGTGTCACAACGTCGTCCCTCGTGAACTTCAGCTCAAAATAGTTTTCCCTTTTGCTTAATTTTACTTGTAATTTTGCTTGAGAGAGCCCTCATCTGTGTATTAAAAATTTACATGTAAATTTCAGTTTCCCAGACAGTTTAGGAGATGATTTAATCCTTGAAGTTTATGATTCAAAAGGCAAGCTGCATGGTCGTGTGATTGCTCAACTTGCAAGTATAGCTGAGGATCCAGTAAGAATATCCACTTATACATCTCTCTGCTCCTAGGAAAGTAGTTTATGTCTTCTGACATTGTTTTTAAATTATTTTTTGCAGAGTGACAAAGTTCGCTGGTGGTCCATCTACCGTGAGCCAGAGCATGAGCTTGTTGGCCGCATTCAGCTTTACATTAATTACACAACTTGTGTAGATGAGAATAATGCCCTAAAGGTTGTCATGAAAGCTTCTGTCTTGTTTCTGAAGTACAGTAGTCCTGGTCATTAATGCTTTTAATGCTCTTAAGTTCTTAAATTTTACTGGGAAATTACATTGAAGAATTTAGGCTATGTTTGGTTGTTCGGTGTAATTGCAAAATTATGCGAGTTTGATTGGATTTAAAGAAATAATTGATTTTTAGGTTAGTGTCCAGATAGGCAAGAAAATATGAAAATCTCCTAAAACCATATAAATAGGAGTTTCTATTATGAATATAAATTTCTCTAATACTTGCGATTTTTTCTCAGGCGCACATGGTTTTCTTTCCAATTTTATATCTTTATGATTTTTTAAGCTGACACTTATCTAAATTCTTGTAACTTCCAAATCTGTGAAAAATTAAAATGTTTGATTTTGCATGTCGAGACATCCAAATGAAGCCGTATCATAAGAATGATGAGAGTCTTGACTACTTATATCATTTATCCAAATCTTAGGAGTATTAGGTTAGCATACATAATTACATACGATGCAGATGTACTTGTTTTACGATTTGTTATATCAATCTTTGTCATGTATTCTATAATCTATATATCACACTAGATATATATCATTTTTATGGAATACAATTCACTTAAGATGTCTTGATGGTGAAATGGTAGACACGTGAGACTCAAAATCAAATGCTAAAGTGCTGGCTATACTTTGGCTCAGCCGCACCACCCTACCCCACATCGGTGTGTGAGCCACCCAAGAACAAGTTATTACAGTGAGCGTGTAGAGCAGTTTGAGATTTAGGCGTCAGACAAGATGTACAATTTACAAGACATGCACTAACAAGAAAGAGTTAATTGGCGTTTATTGGGAGTTTAATAGGTGTTCAATGGGCCTTTTGCTAGAGTTTGACGAACAGAGCTTTCCTGACAATCCAAAGGAATCTTTCTATATGGTTCCCTACCTAATACTACCTTTGATTGATCTGGTATACAATTGGTCGGTGCTGTCTTTTTTACCCTTGCTTTGGCCACAGCTTTTGCCTTTCAATATTGATCTCCAACTATATTTGTCTCTGGTAACTCTGTAGTGGACCTTAATCTTCCTTCTTGGTATCAATCACTTTGTAAACTATAGGACGTCGATGATATGCATATCAATGTTGAAAATAACGTGTTATGAAACCCGTTATATTGCGTTACGTAACCTAACGGAACTCCGACGCTACGTAACAACTGAAAATAACTCAGTGTACCGTAACAGTACGCTTTTTATGTTATTTTACGTTATATTACGTAACGTTACGTTAAATTACGTTATGTTACGTTATTTACTAGTTTTTTTTAGTAATATCTATATTTGTGTTGCTTATTATTTTGATTATTAGCGAATTACTGAAATTTTATTACTTGATTTGGCTTGTTTGACTGCTTATAGAATTACTAATTTGCTAATTAGCGGTTGTTTTCTTATTCGCTTGTTGTAATTCATATCCAGTTGCTGAAATATCATACTTGTTGATTCTATTGAATTTTTAACTGAACTGAAATTAATAATTACAAATAAGATAAATTGAATATTTGAAAATATAAATTACAATAATGATAATAACTGGAATTGAAATAAAAACTTGTAATCTTGTTTTTTTTGTTTAGATGATGACTGGAATTACGGTTGCGACTTAATATAATTTATGAAGGTAAATGTGAAAATTATTGTAAAATTTAATATAAAATTTGAATAGATTATGTATTATAAAATGGTTATATATTCTTTTTAGAATTTTTTAATTTATTTTTCAATTTATAAAGATTATTTTATATAGTTTTATATTTATTTTTATTAAATAAATAGGAAATTGCGTAACCTACGTTATGCGTTACGCTATATACAACATAACCTAACAAAAGCAAAACGTTACGTTACCGTTATCGCTATTTTAAACATTGGATGAGGCTTGCATAACTGTCTGACACCTGACACCTTAACCATCTTGGTCTGCTCTCATCTGAAAACCAAGTTAAAGCAAACATCGTCCATGTTGGAAGACATCCAGTTAGCTGAGACACCTAAGTGAGCTCGAATTTTGAATGTTGCCTGTCATACTCAAGGAACCTAGCTTACCTTTTTCCCTATAATCATAGTTGAGATAAGATTGAGGTAATCTTCCCCTCTTTCTCTCTCTCAATTGTATGTTACTCGAGGCATTTTAATTTGAGTAGTATCTTTTTTTTTGGGGAATTCTGCTGAATGGCTGATTAGCTCAATCACATCACTAATGCAACTAGGGTCCCAAAATGATTCGATTGTTCCATTTAATATATGCAATGGCAGAAAGAAAATGGCATTGACTAGTAAGGTTGTGCTAATATTTACATTGGTTTGGAAGGGTAGGACCCACCTGAACTTTATTACTGAAGGAATAATTAAAAAGAGGTTAGAATGATAAAAATAATTTTTTAAACAGATTTATATACTTGTTACAAAGGATATAAAACAGGAAGTTTGAGAGATTGAGGGTTTGTTTGGATGGTTGGGATGAAAATTCTAGGTAATCTATTTTGGGTGAAAATTCATTGGATTAAACATGTTCGCTAGGATTGATATCCAGGGGATTATAATCGAAAAGTGATGACACGCTAAGTTGCTAACTAGGGTCCCACAATGATTAGCTGCTTAGCTCTATCACATCCACTAATGCAACTAGGGTCCCAAAATTGTTCAGTTGTTCCTCTGAATCTATGCAATGGCAGAAAGAAAATGGCATTGATGAATAAGCATGCGCTAATATTTAGATTGGTTTGGAAGGAAACGACCCACCTGAACTTTATTACAGGTGGAATAATTAAGAAGAGATTAGAATGATAAATATCATCTTTTAAATATATTGAAATGTTAAACCCATTTAAATTGTTAGACATTATGCTCAATATATACTTGTTACAAAGGATATAAAATAGGAAGTTTGCGTGATTGAGGGCTTGTTTGGATGTATGAAAATTCTTTGGAGTTAATTTTGGGTGAAAATTCTTTGGATCACATGTGTTCATTTAGATTGAAATCTGAGGGATTATAATCCAAAAGTGATCTCACGACACATGCTAAATTTGTCACAAGGGCGTTACTGATAAGCTAAAATGATTTCATGACCAAGAGAAATCCTTTGGATTCAGAAATGAAGAGGTCTTGACCTTCATTTTTTAATGGAGAGGATAAGTACTTTTTTGGGATTATAATTCCTAGGAGTTTTGTCAAAAAAATTTATCCAAGGAAGAAAACCCTAAGGATTGGCCTAATTCTTTGGGAGAAAAAAAAAAGGAAAATTGGTTTAAAGAATTAGTCACATCCAAACTAGCGTGATTAGGAGCAGATGCTTGATGAGTATCCTATGGATTGTACCAACACTCTTGATGAGTATCCTATGGATTGTACCAACACTCCTTTGGATTAGAATCCTTAAGACTAGAATCAAGAAGTTTGTTTGGATAGCAAAAGTTAATTTCACCAAATCTCATTAATTTTTGTTCCTAAATGTTTTATGAATCCATGTGAAATCTTTGGATTAAAAAAAACTGGTCTTGACCTCTCTTTTTTAATCCATAAGACTGGCTTTTTTTTAGTTATTATAAATCTTTTGATTTTTATCAAAAATTAACATCCGAACAAACAATTCCAAAGGATTGGCCTAATCCTTTGGGAAAGAAAGAATCTAGGAAAAATTTCCTTGGTATTAGCCATATCCAAATAAGACCTAAGGGAATTTTGATGTTTGGTCCTTTGTTGTATTCGTGTGACAAGCAGTCAAGAACATTCTCTCGGTTCTAGTTGCATTGGTTAGGATTTGGCACCATCTTCTAGAGTATTGTTGCAAATTTAGTAGCTTCTCGTTGAATTGGTCAATGCTTTTAGGGAGCTTTGTTGACTTTAGAGTGGTGCTCCACTTCATCCGCATGAATGGTCAGTCATGAATGATGATGAACAATCATAGAAAAAATTATTGAAGATGATAATAGTATCCTACTTCCTATTTCCCTAAAAAAAAGGTGGGGATAAAAATAAAGTAGAAGTGGCCTCAAGAAAATGATTATGAACTACTTTTTTCATGTCAATTGCTTGAGATGAACTAGTTTCAGTTTAGCTTTCAGGTTTCCATTGTCAAGCTTATTTTTTTTTTTTCTTTTTTCTACTTGTTAATGACTGAAATACTGAAGCATGGCCTGCGGCCTAAGTGAGAATCTTATTTCTTACATCTCTTTATTCTTTCTTACTTTTTTGGTATGAGAAAGATACTATACTTATAAATTGCTATTTCACAATAGCTCTAATGGTTACATAAGTTTATCCCAGTGCATAGCAGGCCAATATCCTGCTCTTCCTTATTTATATATATTTCAATGTGTCATTAGCCAATTTGAGATTTGCTATTCTTGCTGAATCTAATGAATATTGTTCTATATGATTTGCTGCTAAAAAATTCTTGGGTACCGATGGTTTAAATGGGTAATTTAAGCTTGATGTCTCGATAATGTCTGTATCCACTTAACACTCATCCTCCAAGTCCATTTTATTTGCAGTGTGGCTCTGTTGCAGAAACTGTGGCATATGACTTGGTTCTGGAAGTTGCAATGAAGGTGCAGCATTTTCAGCAACGCAAATTGTTGTTGCATGGATCTTGGAAATGGTTATTAACAGAATTTGCCTCGTACTATGGAGTTTCAGAAGCTTACACAAAATTAAGGTGTTGAGCATGCTTTATTTTCTTTATTTTCTTTTTTGATTTCATTATGTCTGCCAATGAAGTGAAGAATATGTGCCTGTCAAGCTCCATCTATTGCTGGTGGTCGACTGGCCACTCTTCTCAGTTTCAGAATCCATGAGTTGTACATATGATTTTGTAGATTAATCTGATGGCATATGCTAATCAATTGTCAACTTTGTCAGATATCTTTCTTATATTATGGACGTGGCAACCCCTACGGCAGACTGTCTCATTTTGGTGCATGACTTGTTATTGCCTGTAATTTTGAGGAGCCGCAGTAAAACTACTCTAAGCCATCAAGAGGTACATAATTTCTGTTACTTATGAGATCACATGGTATGGTATTATAGTATTTTATGTGAACTCTAGGGATGAATCTGTCTACTTCCTTTATATCCAGGTGTGTGGATTATTTTTTATCTATATTTTGCATTATTGTAGTGGTGTAAAAAAATATTCTAGGTCAAGCAACCTTTTCCTAAAATTTAGTTAATGTTAACTTGTTTATTGCCCTCTCTGCATGTCATTTCTTAGCCTTGCCTGATGGGTTACTGTACTGACATGATTTTATTATAGAAAATAAGTAACGTTCTTACTTTTCTATAATTTTGCTGTATTAATAACAATGTCATTAATAATGTGCCATATTTTCAGAATCGTATTTTAGGAGAAATTGAGGAGCAACTTGAGTTGCTTCTATCTATGGTCTTCGAGAATTATAAGTCGTTGGATGAGTCATCACCTTCAGGGATGGTGGAGGTTTTCAGGCCTGCATCTGGCTCTCCAGCTCCAGCACTGGCACCTGCAATAAGGCTATACACTCTTCTTCATGATGTTCTAGCTCCAGAGGCACAATTAAAGCTATGTGGCTATTTTCAGGTGAGTCAATATAATGGTTAATGGTTTAGGTTTCTGTAAGTTGCCTTTATTTAATCATTTGAAATGCCAATACGTCTTCAGGCTGCTGCTAAGAAAAGGTCAAGGAGACATTTGTTGGAAACTGATGAGTTTGTATCCGCCAGCAGTGAAGGCACCTTGATGGATGTTGTCACTCTTTCTACTGCTTATCAGAAGATGAAAAATTTGTGCCTAAATATCAGGAATGAAATTTTTACAGATATTCAAATCCATGATTATCATGTTCTTCCCAGGTGGGTCTTTTATCATATTTCGCATTGCGTTACCAGTTTCTTTTCCTGTATGATCTTTGATTTCCTTTGCTTTGATTTAACATTCTGCATGCCTAGAAGTTTCAGATAGCATTTAGGTATCTCAGCAATAGATTGAAACACAGGCATAATCTGTTTGCCTCGTTGCTGGCATTTTATGTTCGTGACTATCTTATATTTTTAGTATATATTAATTGCTCCATAGATTATGCATACAAATGATGGCAGGGAAGAGGTGGAACCAGAAAAAAGGTGAATTCCTTTACTTTGTGATGTCCACTAATGTGCATGCACTTGTACTGCCCACATCCACATTCCAATGCATATATCAATTGTCCCAATCCCATCGCAACCAACCAACGAAAGATGCTTTATCTGTATTACTGCTATGTTTGTATGATCCAGCTGATTTAACTAACATTTATGTCTGCATTAATCATGTGGCAGATAAATTAGATTCTCAATTGTATTGTAGAATACCAATTTATTTATTACAAAGCAGTCTGAAAATTATGCTAAATAGAATGTTTGTAAGAAAAATTGATTGTCTTGTGAATTTTGTGATTTCTGACTTTGTGAAATGAAAACATAAAACAGTTGGAAGGAACTGTCTCCTTAATAACAGACTACTGGCATCCACATTTAGAGATTTTAATATTTTATCATCATATTGAAGAATTGCACTTGGAAGTTTGTATTGGTGGAGCGAATCATTAGTCCTGACTGATCCGAGTTGGAGAGTAACCACTGCTACTGTACCATTTCCCATCAATATGGGATTGGTTATAAAGATAAACTCCATGAGAATATTTGACGGAGTTTTCTAAACTGGTTGGTGGCAATACATCAACCCTCTCATATTCTGTCTGAGCAGACCGTGGACAAGAGAGGAACTTGACAATTGCCATAATCCTAAAATTCAGTTGTCCTCCAAATTCTCCGAGGAAAAGAACTTCAAGGAGAAAGTTGATAAATTTGTTTAGGGAATTCACATCCAACTTTGAGCACAAATAAAGAGCCAAACAGAAAATATTCACACTTCCCATTTTTCAATAACATCCTAGTTGGTGTAAGAGGTTTTGCACTGAAGTTCTTCATGCAAATTTTATTTCTATGACTTGTCACCTGCATGTGCTTATGGTTAAAGATCTATATTATTGTCTCTTCAAATTACAACACTTCTGATGCACAAAGGCGTATAATATTATCTCTTCATATTACAACACTTCTGATGCATGAGAATATGGAGGGATTAGATATGTTGACGGGAAGAAGTTTGGCTTTTACTTTGACTTGTATGTTTCCGGTATTTCATTTAGTCTAATTCTGTATGTCCATTTGATAGTCAGTTATAAATAAATTATATATATACTTAATGAAGACATGTAGGAAACGGGAGCTGATTATTGTGGGGTAAGCTAGAAGGATTTCATCCTTGTATACTTTTGGTGACCAGAAGATAGAGCGAGAGGTGCTTGATGTTTTCTTTGGTTGATATGAGAGTTCTTTGAGATAAATAGATATCATTGCAGATGAGGAACAGGGCTTTGATGACCAAATAGTCCCTTATGCTGGAATTTGTTTGCTTCCAAAAAAATGAATTCAGCTCCATCAAAAGATTTCTTCACCTTTTCCTGGAATTTATTTGCATTCAGTAGAAAAGAATAGACTTTTCCATCCAAAGAATTCTACTGTGATGCAGTTCACGGACCAAATCTAGAACTAGATTATATCTTGCTCTCTAACTCGGATATCTTGCCCTCTTAACAAGTATATGTATCTTTATCTCTTGGTCACGCTGTGACTCGTACTTTTGTCAAACCAGTTCTGTTGAATTTATGGACAAAGATGATGTTGTAAATGCAAATCAAAGTGAAAATCTGTCAATTGCATAGTTTGGTTTTGCATCTCCTGCAAGAAATGGGGAACCTATGGCATGAAAAACTTTTGAAATTCCATAATAAGGAGCATACGGTCAACATTTATTTAGCCATAGCTACATAATAGCTAGTTTCAGGAAGAAAGTATAGTTGGGAAAATGTTACCAGAAAACATTAGTCCCCCTACGTACTGCAACTCGGAATGCGTGTTCCAAATTGTTGTACTTTGACGATTTGGAATGAAGATATCAATGCTGTGGATCTTCAAAAACTTCTACTTGTTGTTGGAGCAATCCTTTGGCATAAAAAATGATATGTTTTATTTAATTTCCGGCAATTAATAAAATTAGTGGATGATTTAGAGAGGATACAAGCAAAATTCTTTTGGTAGGGTAAAAGGAAAATAATTTAAAAGCATAATAGTTCATTTGGATGGTATAAACTTAGTTAAAATACATAGATAGTAAAGCCTACTGTTTCTCATGAAGCTGAAAATAGTGAAATCAAAGAGTTATCACAAGGAGAGAGGTCTATCCTGCTTAAATTTTATAATTAGTCTAAGTTATACAAATACATAGTAACACATGTATGTAGGCAAGATATTATAAACTTAGAAAATAATCAACAATAGTTCTTTTGTTATAAACATATAATCCAAGAAACCATTTTTGCGTTCTAAATAAATGTGTTTCATTCCAAGTAAGCAATCCGAAGAATGCTACTCCCAAGCATGCCGCTTTTGGGGCCACTCATGTTTTCCATACTCATTTTCGTACCATGTACTGAGATGATCCTTGTAGGTTAATACTAGTTGAGAATCTCTTCGACCAACTCTCTATGCAGTAATATTATGTGCAAGATGTGTTTATTAAGGATCAGGAGAAGTTGGGGGTTACTCTAGATTAAATGAGGGGAATCAAGTTAAACTTGAGATTCAAGTTTGATGCATAGAGAAGATTGCTGGAGTTGGGTTTTTATTTTTCTAAATAATTGCTCATTGAGAGTAAGACCTATAGTCCAATTAATTACCAATTCTTTTTAGCGTATCCACTAGAAAACTCCTTAATTGAGAAGATATAGGCAGTAGAAGGACGTTACAAGATACTAGTGAAAAATAGTTGTTAATGCTCAAATTGAAGGACATACAATCTATTTTCCTTGCAATATGATTTGAAGAAACAAGGCAGGGTCAGGACTTATCAAGGAATGCCTTGTTTTCATATAATAATGGTAAGGAAGCAACCAGGTTGAAGAAATTCCAGTTGCATGCCGAATTTTCTTTCGTCACCTTTTTGGATGAACGTGGTGAACTGGAATCTTTTCTCTAATCCTAAACCCATAAATTCTGATAAGCTTCCTTTCAGAATTTAACATGCATTGAGCTTAGCTCACTTGGCAAAGACACTTCCATCTACTGTGGGAGTCATGGGGTTGAGAAGCTGCGCTTGGAGGCAAGTATTAGTTTATGATGTTTTGTTGTTGAATTCAGCACAAGGAGCTTCCCAAGATGGGAGAAAGAAGCCACGCTTGGAGGCAAGAAGTAGTTTATGATGTTTTATGTTGAATTCAGTGCAAGGAGGTTCTTTCTCCCAACATGGGAGCTTCTTTCCCCTACAGGCCGTGGTTTCCTTCCTGTAGTATGGGGCTAGCTTATAGTCTATAGGCAATTAAAAAAATTAATTAATTAATTAAAAGAGGCTTCTTTAACATGAGGTGAACTCAAAATAGGTAATGGATCATGCTGTTCATTGATTAGGTATTGTATTTTTATCCTGTTGACAAGCTATTTCACTTATTTTTTCTAGCATGCATACATGGAGGGTCTCTTTTGAACGTAGATGGATGTATGCTAACACCACTAAGTAGTGAGTACTTAAGTTACTCTCAAATACCCCAACCCCCCACCCACCTACACACACACAAACAGATGTGCATACATACACACACACAAAAGAAAAAGAAAGAAACCCACCATGACTGCCATCAGCAGGAGCTGAACCTGGAACCTCCCTTCTAAGAGGGGTGTTACCCTGCACATCCATAAAATGGATTGCACGTCAAAAAACAATGTCGTTTCTCTTGCTAACATAAAATTTATCTCCATATCTCTTCCTTACTTTCTTCCTTGATAAAATCACACCTAATACATATTTTTCGTGTCCCAGTTTTGTAGATCTACCAAATATCTGTGCATCCATTTACAGTGTGGATCTCTGCAGTAGATTGCGGGCATTCCTTGTTGCATGTCCTCCTACTGGCCCATCACCTCATGTGGCAGAACTTGTAATTGCCACTGCTGATTTCCAAAAGGATCTTTCTAGCTGGAACATTTGGTAAGTTAATGGGATATTTTTTTAATACTTTTTCGATGCATTTCTTTGTTTATGTATAGTAATATGGAATTTCCTATGGTTTGCTTAGTCCCATTAAAGGAGGTGTCGATGCAAAAGAACTATTCCACCTTTATATCACATTATGGATTCAAGATAAACGACTTTCATTGCTTGAAGCTTGCAAGCTTGATAAGGTATGATACCTGTTTGATTTTATTTGATGTTAGGAACTTTAGATTTCTTTTATATTAATATTTTTTATTCTCATTGTTCTTGGCAAGTGACATCATAGAAGTATTGTGACGCAATATGGAAGCGATTTAGGATTTTGTGATGGGAATTAGGAGATTTTATAGATGAACTAGGATTCGACGAATAGAGGATAAAATTCGGGCCTTACCCAGTTGAATCACATGCCCACTTATACGAAATCGCTAAAGAAGAAAATTAATAGCAAATTAGCAAATCACATGCCAATTTCCAAGGAAATTAGCAAATCACATGCCAATTTCCAAGGTTCTGTCTCATCTGTTAAAAAATAAGTGTATGAGCCATATACTATGAAATACGGACACAGACACAAGACACAAGACACAGATACGATATGATATGGGTACATGGGCACTCTAAAAAAGTAGGATATAGGGACTAGTGACATACATATGCTTGTATTTATGTATGTAATATATATAATGCAAAATTGAAAATAACGCATTATGTAATCCGTTATATTGCGTTATGAAACCTAACAGAACTTCAGCGCTACGTAACAACTGAAAATAACTCAGTACAGCTTAACAATACGTTTTTTTTATGTTCTTTTACGTTATATTACGTAACGTTACGTTAAACTACGTTATATTATGTTATTTACAATTATTTTCTTAGTAAGTCTATATTGTTATTAATTGTTAGCAAATTATTTAAATTTTCATACTTGATTAGTTGTTGACTTGTTCGATTGTGTGTATAATTGCTAATTTACTAATTTGCGATTGTTTCCTTGTTCTCTTATTATAATACCTCTTTGGTTACTGAAATATTTTACTTGTTGATTCTATTGAATTTTTATTAGAACTGAAATCAACAATTACAAATAAAATAAATTGAATATTACAAAATATAAATTACAACAATGATAATAACTGAATTGAAATAAAAAATTGAAATCTTGTTTTCTTATTTAGATGATGACTGGAATTATGACTGCAGACTTAATATAATTTATGAAAAATATAAAAATTATTGTAAAACTTAATATAAAATTAGAATAAATTATGTACTACAAAATGGTTGTATATTTTTTTAGAAATTTTAAATTTATTTTTCAATTTATAAACATTATTTTATATAGTTTTATATTTATTTTTATTAAATAAATAGAAAATTGCATAACGTACGTTATGCATTATGCTATATGCGACATAACCTAACAGAAGCAAAACATTACGTTACAGTTATCGCTATTTTAAACATTGATATAATGCACATAAAAACTCATAGCCGTTTAGACATTTTTTTGAAGTAGAAAGAAAAGAATTAAATTCTAATCAAGTAATTGTACAATCCGAATTTAATCTAGGGGTATTTACTGGTTTGTCCCTCAAATCTTTATATATTATAATTTTGCCCCCCAAATCTTCATATTTAGGATTTTGCCCCCCAAATCTCATAAGTTACAACAATTTAGTCCCCCTCTCTAACACAGTTAAATATTTGACCATTTTACCCCTCTTTTCCTTTTCTATTTTCCTCCTCTCTTCTTCTTCTCTCTTCCTCCTCTCTTCTCCTTTTCTTCATTATTTCTCCTCTCTTCTTTCTCCTCTCTTCCTCCTCTCTTCTCCTCTCTTTCCTAACACAGTTAAATACTGGTTTGTCCCTCAAATCTCTTCCTCTCTTCCTCCAATATTTGAGGAATATAACTGGTGATGGACAAAGATGTTTTTGCAACAAGGGACGTGTTTTTGCAACATGAAATATAACTGCTGATGGGCAAAGATGAACCCACAACCTCCAACAAGGGAGGTGTTTTTGCAACATGAAATATGCTCAGTTGCCATGCTTTTACATTTATTTTCAAAAATTTCCTTCATTGGTTAGCAGGCAGCAATTGGTAACAGATGGTGTAAATTTACTATTTTGACCTTTGTAGTCATTTGTAGTACAGTGATGGATCATATTTTTTCCCCTCAATCACACAAAGATGCATCACAAATTATTTTTCCAATACACTTTTCTTTGGACTGAGAACATGTTCTCAGTCCAGAGAACATGTGTAAATTCATCAACATATCACAAATTCATCAATTAGACCAAATTCATCAACATATCACAATAAATAAGTAACAAATATTTGACAACTGCCAAATTCATCAACATATCACAAATATTTGACAAATAAAGAAAGTCCAAATTCATCAACATAGCTCATTAAAAATATTGGACAAATATTGCTCTTATTCTGTATCTCGGGGAGTTGCGTTTGAGATGGTTGATCAAAACTTTCTATCCATGTTAGTGGCTGCGGAGTTTGTCCTGCATATGGTTGTGCATCTCCGTGTGCATGTGATTGTACATGCAGTACAGGACCTGGTTGTCTCATTGAATTCCTTCAAGACCCTTTCCCTGCTCTTCTGTGAAAGTTTTCCATCGAACCTTAGGTAACCGATATTGTTCCTAGCAAGAGTGATCTCAAGCAAATCCAAGAATGAAGTCCACTGGCTAAACACAATACTCTTCTCTCCGGTCCCTGACCTCTTGATGCCTTCAATGCACCGAATGAGTTCTTTGACCTTACAAGACCCCCCCAAGTTCCCATTTGCATCGACCCTCTTTTCTGACGGGCATGTGATAAGGTTAGCTTTGGTCAGAGATTTGCAGCAGATTGGGCAGGGGCCACCTGCTGAAGAAAACCAACTTGAAAGCAGGCACTCCTTGCACATTCGATGCCCGCATGGAGTGATAACAGGGTCATCTGATGCTGATTCCAAACAGATTGGGCACTCGGTCACTTCCCCTCGTCGGATCCCATCAACAACCTCCTCTACGTAAGCGCTACTTTGGACTGAAGATGATCTTGCTCTGTCTAGGAACTGGCGGGCAACCTCATTAAGATCAGCATACTCTTCATTCTCCTTTCGGATGAATATGATAGAAACAGATCAGATACATATGTAAATAGTAAATGGCCCATGGGTTTAGTTCCTTACAAAATTGACATATATTAGCTTACCTGACTATTAAAGAGGGGTGATTGCAGCACTGCCTTAATCTAAGGAGAAGCTCAAGTATGGACGCATAGTTGTGAAGAACATCTCCTGCATCAAGTGAAGTTCATATGGAGCGATCACACACCGGCCCTGAATCTTGACCTTGGAGGAATGCACAAGCGGGATGAGACACCTCGATCACTCCGCTGGAAGCCTCCCAATCTGTTACAATCAACGGAAAAAAAAAAACTTATGAAGTTGCTTTGAGTTCATCAACATAAAGCTATATGCATGCATATATGAAATTAGCAGACCTCTCCTGATCTCTTGGTCGAAAATCGAACAATTTGAGAAGTTGTAGCCGCTGTTTTTGCGCTTACCCACCTCCTACCAAATTGTCTTTTGCCATCATTCTTGGGGAAATTGAAATAAACGATCTCACTAGCGTCAATCTTCTTCCTCCCGTGACAAGTTGACAACCCAAACACATAAGTCTTCCCCACTCAAAACCAATCAGGCTCTTCTGGAAACTCTCCAAGCTCATCTGCGTCAGGCTCTGACACGTGCTGAACTCTCCTATCTGTGACCGTCGGCGGCCTAATCGCCCTAATGGGCTGCGGATTAAGACACGGAGCATAATGACTTTGCGCCAAAACTTTATCGTGCTCTTCAACAGCCTCCTCCTTCTTTACAATCGCAAATCTATCAGCATCATCCATCGTAACAAAACTCTTCGACTCCAAAAGACTTGAATTATCGAAAACTGCCTCCTCTTCCTTCTTAACTACAGTTCTAGGCGCTAAGATCGAATCTTTTTCCATACCCATTTCTTGGTCTTCCTTCTTAACTATGATCTTGGCTACTAAGATCGTCATTTTTAGGTTTTATACTTAGTTCAGGTAATACTTCGTGCTTAACGGGTTTCGGATCGGCGGTGGCAAGCTCAGGCAAGTCGAGGAGGAGGTTGAGGGCGCGATTGGGGTTGTTTCTGGCGGCGGCGAGGGCTTGGATGATCTTGGGCTCGGGGATTTGGTCCCCGATCACTGCTCGGATGGAGGCGATCTCTGACGTCGATCGCCGACGCTGATCCCCACACAGATCCCCGATCCCGACTCGTCGATTTGCCGATCGCCGATTCCCTTGATCCCCACGCCGATCCCCGATCCCCACACAGATCCCCTCGTCGATTCGCCGATCGCCTCTCCTCGGTTCAGTATTTGGGAACGAATGGATTAGGGTCTCTATTTGGGAACGAATGAATTGGGGTTGGGAACGAATGTACAAAGGGAATGGCATTTTTGTCATTTCATAATTAAATTTTTTTTTTAATAAACTTCTGTTAAGTTAGACGGGAAAGTTGACAGGGGAACTAAATTGTTGTAACTTATGAGATTTGGGGGGCAAAATCATAATATATAAAGATTTGAGGGACAAACCAGTAAATACCCCTTTAATCTAATGGACTAATATTTTAAATAAAATATTTGAAGTTTCTATCTTTACTAGGCACTTGGAACCTATTGGTTAAATTTCCCTTTTATGTCAGAATTTATTACTTTTTAGGCAATGTACACTTCATAGTGCTCAATTTGCAATCTCTATAACTTTTTGAAAGGGGGTATAGTCCCAATAGGCAACTCGAATGACTTTTTGAAAAAAGACAGCTCCGACACATAAGTTTTTGGTTTTTAAAATCTGATACAATTTCGGCAATGTCTGGTACATATTTGTAAGTGTCGTGCAAGTGTATTTGATACAAATTAATATGGATATGAAATTCACTATGAAATGTCTATTCTTCATAAGCTATATATGCAAAAAAAACTATCTACATGCATAACACGTGCAAATAAACGAAAACCAAATAAAATTCAAATCTTAATCAAACTTTAACTGGGAATCTTAACTAAAAGACTAAATAAAATAATTTTTAATTAAAATTTTATCTCTATTAGTTCTCTATAATGTGGAAATATTCACCATTGGTGAATAGTAGGGAAGGCACGAATCGAGTAAGTGTGGATGAAGCTTTTCCACTTTTTAAATTGGGCCATCGTTTCCAGCAAACCAAGTATTACTTGTAATCTCCCTAAGCTATTGAGACCACCTTACTATGTCATATACAGCATATTTCTAACGTCTGATGCCTCCATTGCGATAGTATTTGGTGCTAGAAGAAATGAAAAGCATAGTGCATATGTTATTGCAAAGACGGAAGGAGCCTCTAAAAAGCTTTCCTACTTTTTTGAATTGGGCCATTGGTTCCAGCGAACCAAGTATTACTGTTAGTCTCCCTGGGCTTGAGACCACCTTACTATGCCATATATAATTTATTTCTATCGTCCGATGCCTCTGCTATGATGGTGTTTAGTGCTAGAGGAAATAAAAAGCATATCTGTTATTGCGAAGACAAAAGGAACCTGAAACGGTATTTGAAAGTCAATTGGAATATTATATGGAGTCAAGTCCTCATTAACAAAGACTGTGCTAATACTGAGATCTCGTGGAATATCTCTCTCAAGTATTCACACCAATCTCCCTCTGAATCTTGAAATGACCTATACTTCAAGCATGAAAGATCTTGACCTTTCCAAGAAGGAATCTTTCAAGACAAACCTAATCATCAACACATCTCAAATTGAAAATTCCTGGATTTTTTCATGTTAATATGTAATAGATTCGTAAGTATCATTACTAGATACAATTTGTTGGCATATTTTCTCTCGCAATTTATGCATGTGATGTGCAAATGAGTTTATGGTGTATCAGGTCAGTCTCCTATAGGAATGAAGTAAACCTAAGGTTTTTTGGACCTAAACTCTACATACTTTATTGGATGTATAACATAGCTCATTGCATAAAGTGAAGGGATTTTTGTCTTTCTTATCTGTTACCAACCTTTTAAAAAAAGTAGATGGATTTTTGGGTGGGGAAGGGATCAATACTACTTTCTTTTTATAGAACATATATGGACCAAGTGTTTGTCTTCCCAAGCTCTTCATATCTAGATCATACAACCATGTCCTACCTAGCATGATATGTAGTGTCGAATAAGACATTACACTAAATAGATCATGGTAGCTTGATGATCGAATAGGCATGGGATACTTTTGGGTAATTGATTGAAAGCTCTTTTAAATCCAAGTGACATTGTATCATTGTGGATGTGGTTCAATCTTGAAGCCCGTCTTGTCAATAGTTGAATGCGAGACTATCTTCATTCAACTACCTCCATCAATCTTGTAGCTCTTACCATTGCATATGACATAGGTGTAAAACATACGAGACCTACGTCATTCTTGATTTCTAAATACAGTATGCAAACATCTAACAACGTGAAAATAAGTACTCACCTCTTTCTAATCCTCCTCGGTATTACTAAAAATTTTATTATGGTTCGTAGATCCCAATCTCATACTCAACTAAATCGTCATCAGGGACATAGTCAATAAATAGACTTCTCGTGAGACACTGGTAGGCAAAATGACCATAACATCTAAGACTTTTGGTCCCTTCATGTCCTGCTGTACTTACTCATCGGTCATGATTTTACCTACGACTTTCTTAGTGGTAGAAGTGTTCGGTATACGGACCTTTTATCTAGAGACGTTTTGCAAGTATGTCTCATAGCCTAGGGTTAATTAATGTCTTTTTAACAGGACTCAGTATGCGGAAGCATTTATGCTGGAGGTAAATATTCAGTCTAGTTGAAACTTAAAATGGATAAGATGAGTATCCAACTTGGTGTCATTATACTATTCTCATCAAATTTAAACATACTTATTCTCAGTCATGTTTCCTTGGCTTAACTTTGACAACTAATCAAATAGGCGGTCCCTAAATTTAAACATACTTATTCTCAGTCATGTTTCCTTGGCTTAACTTTGACAACTAATCAAATAGGCGGTCCCTAAAGTAGGATTATTTTAAACTCTTCTTTCATCTTGAACCTTTTAACTATCGGTTTATGTTTCTCTCTCTATCTCTTCACGGATATTCAATATATTTTGGCTAACCCTTGTAATTTTATCTTAGCAAATCAGATTCTAGGAGCCTCAGACATCTCGTACGTACGTACCAATAAAAAAATGGTCCATATTTTCTTACCAATCTCAAGAACGCTAGGGTCATACATGCCATCAGAGGCAGGAACATCTACCTTAACCTTTCATTATTATTTGTTCGAAGGTTGTGATCTCTACCAAGCTTACCGTCGTTCCTATAATTTATCCCCATTAAGTTGCTCTCTATAGATATGATTCTCTAGGACATCTAAGCGTGTCCTAAATTCTTGATTGGCTACGTCATGGCTTACTATAAACTTTTGGATGGCTTCTAGGTCCTTGACACCTTGTTAATCTTAACTAAGAGATAAATATTTTGTTGGTTTTTCTTGGCTTCCCTAAAGTACTTGCTACTACAAAGCATGCAATATGCAGTTTCAACGAAACATATGAATGATTATGCACAAGTCCTTGACATCAAACTAGATACCGGATTATATGAACAAAACAACACCCTAATGGTTAAGTTTCACTTTATGCATGGAAATGTAATCCATAAGTGGAATGTCACAGAAAGAAAATCAGCTAGAAAATATATGTAACAATGAACTTGCCTAAATTTTGTGCAAATAAGAAGAATATAATGCAAAATTTAACATACTGGGGTGTTGGGCAATTAGAATTTACCTTGAGAAAGTAGAGAAGTCCAACTCTAGCAGAAGGCCTTAGAGCGTTATTTGCATCTTGTATGAAACCCATAGTTGGATATCCCAAGAAAGTAGCTAGAAAATAAAACATAATTGCAATGGCTCGGATCACAAAGTAACTCTTTAACATGTTTGTTGTTGCCTGTATATGGGGTCTTCAATTGAATGAGGACTTGCAATTAGATTTGGGTCAAAGTGGAAACGGGTCGGATTTACGAAAGGAATTTGGTTTCGAATTTTGGTAGACTGTTTCATGATGGATACGATTTGGACTCTGATTCGAGACTTGGGCAGAAAATCGACCGTTCAGTGATCTAGAATTGATCATAGGAAGGCGGCCAGGGCCATGGACTCCGGCAATACTAGTTTGAGGAGATGATTTGAGGAGATGATGACAACGGAGAGTGACACAAGCGCCTACGGCAATGATTCGATGGGGTCTCCAACAAAGACATAGGCGCTGCTTTATGATGAAGGCAAGGGCAGCGACACTCCTATGTGAGGAAACGGATCAAATGGGTGGCGTCGACAAGATTTGTTCGGCATCAAAGAGAGAGAAGCTGATGACAGAGATGATGAGTGGCAGAATGTAATTAGGGAGTCGGCATCGGTGATGATCGAAGACTATGAGTTAGAGTTTTGATCGAAATTTTGATCAAAATTATGAAGTTCGGGCGGTTGGGGCTTGATCAGGCAACTCCAAGACTTGGGGCTCGATGGGGAGGCTCGGCAAAGTTGGAAATCCAAGGGGATGCTGTTGGCAAAGTAGGGAATCTGATGGGATGATTGTTGCTGATTTGCTGAGGAAGATGACTGAGGTTTTGATGATGAAGATGATGGGTATGATGAATATGTTGATGTTGTCATATTAACGTTTGTTGATGATGTCAAAGATGGATGGTGGAGTTGGGTTGATGATAATTTTGATTTTTTTTTCCATTTTTGTTCCATCTGAATTTTTTTCTTTTTTTCTGCTCACTTTTAAAGCCAAAATGAAAAAGCAAAAAAGAGGATGGAGGAAAAAGAGGATGGATACACGTTAGGGTTAGGTGGAAAAGATAAAAATATTGGATCTTCTGGTCTTTGATGCCAAAATTGGTGCAAGATAGAAACGATTTAGGATTTCATGGTGGGATTTGGAGATTTTGTTAATGAATTAGGGTTTGATACAATGAATATAAGATTCAGTTTCACACTTAGACGAACATACATGCACTCACACAAATCACCTGTGGCAAGATTCAATAGCAAATTAACGAACCACATGTAAACTAAGTTTTCAATGGTTCAATGTCTCGTCTATTTCAAAAATAAGTTTACAAGTCACAAATATAGGAAAACTACCATGTGCACAACACGTGCAAATAAACCAAAACCAAATAAAATACAAATCCTAATCAAATCCAACTAAAAATCTCAAATAAAATTAAAAGACTAAATAGAATAATCCTAATCAAATTTGGCCTCCATCACGATGTCTAATGACTGAAAATCTGTTTTAAATTTTCTTATTCAAGAGTCATTGGGTCTTTGATAATTGAGCAAGCAGTTATGCAACTTAAATCTGATTTTGATTATAAAGTATTAACAAAAACAAAAGCTTTTTTGATTTAATATTGAGTATACCAAGCTTTATTTTAATTTTCATTAGAAATATACGTCCTTCCACATTGATTTCATTGATGTGTTTATGCAACCAATGTGCAGGTGAAGTGGTCAGGGGTTAGAACTCAGCATTTAACAACCCCATTTGTTGATGAAATGTATGAACGACTTAAAGAAACTCTCAACGAGTATGAGGTCATTATATCTCGTTGGCCAGAGTATACCTTTGCTCTCGAAAATGTATGAGAAATATTTGTCTCACGAAAGCTCTGCTGCTTTTTTGTCTTCCCACTCATCTGTCTTTTCTTCATCAAGCTTTAGGTATTTGTCATTTACTTGGTTGTTCCTTTGTCTTATTGGCTTAACATTAAAGGCCATAGCAGATGTTGAGAAAGCAATCATTGAGGCTTTGGAGAGGCAGTATGCTGACGAGCTGGCTCCTTTAAAGGATAGCATGGCACCTAAGAAATTTGGCCTCAAATATGTACAAAAACTGACGAAGCGCAATTCTCAATGTCCATATACAGTGCCTGATGAGGTTAGCTTTTATCTTGTAGTTTGTTAGGGCTTGCATTAGTTCCACTTTGCTAGTCTTAAATAACTTCTTTCCCTCTATTATCAGCTTGGTATTCTTTTGAATACAATGAAAAGGTTGCTTGATGTGTTGCGGCCCAAGATCGAAGCACAATTCAAATCTTGGGGTTATTATATGCCAGAAGGTGGAAACACAGTTTCTGAACATTTGGGTGAAGTTACTGTTACATTGAGAGCCAAGTTCAGAAACTACATTCAGGCAGTTGTGGAGAAACTTGCAGAGAATGTGAGTATATCTTGACAGTATTAAAAATGACAATATACTATTCAGTATATATTCAGAGACTAGATAAAAGAGTAAAAAAATCTAGGAAGCTTGGGTTCTGTGGTACTTGGGTCAGTTTGGTTATGGGAGGTCTCAGACAAGGTTATGGCAATTGCTAAAGAAAATCAAAATAATGGTGAGGAGAAGTAAAACATCAGAAGAAAGTAAATCTAATATGGAAAGAAAACTACGCGGTCAACTACTAATTCTAGTTTTGCATTTATATCATATTTTAACTGTATTATATGTAGGAATAAAAGAGAGTTCATTTGAGTTGTTATATGTATTCCAGACTCGAGCACAGAGTTCAACGAAGTTGAAGAAGATCATTCAAGATTCTAAGGACGTTGTAGTCGAGTCTGATATCCGTAACAGAATGCAGCCATTGAAGGATCAGCTCATTCAGGCAATAAATCATCTTCATATAGTTTTTGAGGGTCATGTATTTGTGGCAATATGCCGAGGCTTCTGGGACCGGATGGGACAGGTATGTATTGATAAAATAGCTTTGGTTCGTTTACATTCTTTTTGGCTGATATATTAGCATCTGATGTCAATAATCACACTGGAAACAGGATGTACTTAATTTCTTGGAGAACCGCAAAGAAAACAGATCTTGGTATAAAGCTTCTCGTGTCACACTGGCTGTAAGTAACTTGATTAGATTCTGAAAGTTCTCCTTTCCGCCGCCCTCTTTTTCCATGTCTTGAATCTAATTCTGGATTTTCATAGGTTTTGGATGACACATTCGCATCACAGATGCAGCAACTGCTAGGAAACTCTCTGCAAGAGAGAGATTTGGAACCTCCAAATTCTATCAAGGAAGCTCGTTCTGTACTCTGCAAAGATGCACCGACTCACAAGGACTCAAATTTCTACTATTAAATTTGGTGCATATGCAAATATGTTTTTTTTAGCTTCGTATCAGTTTTGTATAGTCTGAAGAGTTATGCTGGCTCTTCAACTGTTATTCTTCAACCTGAAATGGATACTGCAGTCCAGTTATCAGCTGATGACAAGGCAAGAGCATAAAGAGTATCTGGTCTCATAATAGAAGGCCAATTTGTATAGGGTCTTGAGGGCGGACCAAATGTGGGAGAGATAGAAGAGCATGAACAAGTACACGCAAGAAGCCTCAACCTATCTTCTGGTGGACTTCCTCTTTGCTCGATATTTTCGTCTGTGTGAAAAAGTAATTTTAATTGTATGTTTACGGGGAAAAACAACTGAGCCTAGAGCAGTTCTGTGAGGGGCTAATAGTATGGTAAAAGTTCATGTACTTGTGTTGGAAATATATGTAGCTTTTACTTTTTTTACTGCAAGGATGTTAGTAGTCTTAATTCATTTCTTGTAATAAAGTGAGAAAATTAGTGAAAACAAAATGGGGAAACGCTTGCACAGTTTTTGATGTGAATAATTATGACTCAGAGCTTTAGTAAGGACTCTACTGTATAGTTGAATTAACCAAAAAGTGTTGTTGATTCTGGTATCGGTGTGAAGATTGCCAATTTATATGTTCTTACAAGGTATTTCGTGGTGTTTGTAGTTGTCATTATTGGTCCATCTGCATGCGTGCAAAGGTTGATAATGCTGATGGAAATCCCATATGTATGCCCCCAAAACAAGAAAGATGAGCTGTTTCTTTTTTGCTTTGGAATTTATCAATATGCATATGAACTGAACATGTAGAAAATGTCTTGCTGAGAGGGATGAGCCAATAATTTTCATTTATTTGCTTTTAATTAGACTTGATACGGTTACAGGTGATGAAAGGAATGCTACAAACTGTATACTGAGGAACTATATCCCAGTTTTAATAGCCTAGCGCCAAATTAGTATTTTGCATGTAAAGAGTAGCGGTTGTCACTAGTTTGTGCTAGCCAATATTTTTCAGAATACAACGCAGCAAGGTTGAAATAAACTCTTTAAATTAACCATCAGAGTAGTTTGGTTCCCTTCATATTGGCCCAATCATGCCATTACAAATAATATCTTGTTCCTTCGAGCAACACACATGCCAAGAGAATGAACCTGTCGAATCCTTTCAAGTCCAAGAATTGAACCATTTTTACAGAATTGGAATGAATAAGATGCTTATTATTCAGTTAATTCTCACACTGTTTCAAACAATTAATTACAGAACAAATGTACAGAAAGCTGAACCATGGTCATTAATTTACACTGCACAGGTCGTACTACTACTGTTACGAACCTCAGTGGCAGTTTCTTAATTAACAATCGAGCCTTTCTTGCATCACTAGCAAATGCTGGTATCTTCATGATCTCCGATAAGTCACAAGTACTGTTGCTGTGCTCAGGAAACATTAAATTTTTCGAGCATTAAGTCCTCTCCCTCCCTGTTGAGAAGATTCCAGGTACGAAATCTTTCTATAGAGAATCAGAATAACTTGGATATCACACGGAAAGACGACCAAAATGCCCCAGTTGCCGCCCTAAATATTGCTGGGTTGTGATACATTCTGAAAGAAATAAGCAGAGAATAACCAACCACATCGAAGACAAGCAGTAAGCAGTAGTAGTTGAGAGCAGTAGCATACATGCACAATTAATCTCTCTTCAAATAAATTTTCACAGAGTGCATTTGGGCAAACTAGCTATACATGTGGAAAGAACATGTACTAACCCGATAGCAGTTGCACCCCAAGATGCAACGTTGTAAACAACTACACTTCCATCCCATGCCTTGCGGAGCTTACTCTTCTTCCCCTTTGCAGAGAATGTTTTGCTCAGTGCTGCACACCACCGAAAATAATAGATGATCACAACCAAATGATTCCATAAGTAATCCACACTCATTTTAAATGATGTCAGAGAGAAACAAGAGAACTCACCTTGTTGCAGCTGATTGGGAGTTAGATCCTGCAAAATAAATTACCACATTAGAAAACTGCATGTATGCTTCTATGTTTCTGTCAGACATGCCACACCACTCTAAAAGAGAGTTCTACGACAAACTAAACTTTTAGTTGAACATATAAAAGAAATGAAGCTTGACCAAACTTCTTCAAAGAATGAGAAGATCCCCGCATATGAACAAACAATGGGAATTATCAACAATAAATACCAAATTTAGCAGATAAAGACCTCAACATACTTTAGTTTCTTTCAGTGATAACAAATATGCAGCCATGAAGCATGCGATTGCATCAACTATGTCCTCTTGACTAACATGAACATAACCATCTTGTTCCCCATCCAAATTCTTATCTTCCCAAGACTCGTTAGAACTGATAATATCCCAAGATGCAGAATCCTTAGCTGCTAGAAAGAGATCACGAGGTGAAAAACAAATATTAAAAAATCTAAATGAGAAACAAACGTTAAAAAAATCTAAATGAAAAATAAACAAAGAAACCACATATTTCTCCAACAAATATAGCATTGAGGACGGACAAAAACACAGATAGAGGATGTATTAAGTTGTGTTACGGTCAATCTAAGAAAATAGTAAAGGATAGAGCATTATTTGCATACCAGAGATACTTTGAGAAACTGACATATGGATGCTCCCAAGCTTTTCAAGAAAGTCTTGTGATTCAACTTTAGACTTCAGTAGTTCGCATAACTGCTTAACAAGTGGAAACACTCGACTTTTAATAAAACATATTGATATTTGAACATTTCAATATAACAACAACAACTAAGCCTTTTATCCCAAGTATTTGGGGTAGGTTATATTTGAACATTTCAATACAACAAATAATGCTACCATTAAAAATATAATGGAGTTCAGAAATATACATGCAATTGGGATAAAATATTTAACTATCTAAAATCATCCTCGTCCAACTATCTGTCAACTATTTTGTAAATGGTCTATTTCTCTTCATAATAGAATAGACAACTATCCAAAGCTGCCTAGGCAAACCAGACAAGGTCAGACACTAACAAAACTAGTAAAGCTTAAATGTATGTTTTTGCACAGAAATGAAAGGTATTAATTGCATATCAATGTCATTATTCAGATTTCAGACACATCCTCCACCTATGTTACCCAAGTTTCAAAGGATAAGAACGATATTTTGAAATATCTTCAACTTCAGTCCTAGCTTTGTCAAACTCAAACAATACCAGGCCATCATCAACTCCTGCCATGACTCCAGCTTTCAATTATGTCTTTGTTTCTGGTTGATTGAAGGGGAAACTTGAAAATATGTAGAAAATTTAAAACTCCTATTAATAGAATCGATTACAAAAAGAGAATAGAACTCTTCTTTACAATCAAATGAAATTACAATCCTTTATTGATCTAGAGAAGTTTATTGATGGAGAACATAGCAATCTCTTTACTCTGTCGATGATCTGGCTAACTTATGATGTGGAGATATGAGGAAAGAGAACTCTTGGTTGTCGTACGCTTTGGCTCCTCTAGGTGCTTATGGTTACTTGAAGCACTCTCCTCCTCGGTTGTCAGCCCCTTTTTCATAAGAGTTGTAACTTGTAACTGCTGTTGTAACCGTTCCTGTGATAGGACAAGCGCTGCAACCCCCCTTGTTTGGCACAGTTATGCAAGCTGTGGTTTCATCCTGTTGTGCTAAGCTGTTGTCCGGCAGCACTAGCAGCCTTGCATGGCGGGGCTAGAACTTCTTTTATGAGTTTAGTTTAATATTTTTGTACTATCTACGGTCTTGCCAACGACCATGTCTATCATATGACAAAATCCTAAAAGAATCCCGAGCTAATAAATGCACAGAATCTGTCCGTCTTACCATTTGAGGAAATCTCAATTTGTTCTAAGGAATTACAAAACTAAAGCCATTTGACAAATCCAAAAGACTTGCATGGATCCAAGCATGAGAATACAATTAATTATGATTAAGATCTTTCCTCCAGTATCTAAACTACTTATCAAGTGTAGCAAGATAATAATCTTGTGTGTGGTTGGTCGTATTTCCATATGAACACGAAGAATAATCCTTCTTCTCGTATCCAAGAAAGAAACATGTTTCTAAATCTTTTCAAATCACCATGGATTTTTTCTCAATGTTCCAATTGCCGATAAGTTTGCCGGGTCATAATTGCAAATTTCTTTGTATCCCAATGCAAATTTCATTAAAAATGTATCACAGATTCGCTTTTTATTTTAATCTAATATAAAGTTCAAATCTTGTTTGCTTAACATAAACGCCAACCAAACAAGAAACACTTCAATTTGACCACCAAACAAACAACACATCCACAATCTCAAACATAAACATCAAACATAAACACACGTAAACTTTATACCTCGTCGGCCTGGCGATCGGCTGGGGACGGATCATCGGCTTCCTCCCTGTCATCTCCGTCGGAGGAGGCGGCGGTCTCGTCTTGGATCTCGCCGGCGTTCTTGAGGAGCTCTAGGGTTTTCTGGCACTGCTCTAAGACCATCCTTATCGTCTTCCGCTGTAATCGCACCTCGTCGTCCATCGTTCGGATCGATCGAAACCCTAACCCTTGATGCAATTGTGATTGAGATTTAGATTTTATTTTTCAAGACATCTTGTCCTTCTTGTAGTGTATAAGATAAACTCGTGGGAAATTCTAAATGCACACCACATTTAACTTAGTGAGCACCATTTCCCCCTGTGTAGTAGATCATTTTACCATAGGATGTGGTGCTCACTAGGTAAAATGTGGTGCGCATTTAGAATTTCCCCAAAGTCGTCGGTTTGGCTGCCTCTGCCTCTTGGGAAATTCTAAATGCGCACCACACTTAACATAGTCAGCACCAGCTGCTCATCACTTTACCTTAGGATGTGGGGCTCGCTAAGTCAAGTGTGGTGCGCATTTAGAATTTCCCCACGTTTTCTTTCTTTTCCGAAGACCACAATAGACAAAAATGAATAATATTTCGCAAGATTGCGCGTGCACGGCACGTGCCGGCATGATGGATATTTTCAAAACTAATAAAAGAAAAAGTACATATAATACGAATAGAAAATATATTATTGAGTATGATAAATCTAGATGATATATTTATTATGAGTAATATTATGATGTTGTTTTGAGAATCCATTAGATTAGTCTCTTTATATAACATCATGATTTCCTTATATAATATTTTTGCAATTATCTAGACATACAGTATTTTTATTTTTATTTATTTCTAAGGGATATTTACAGGTTTGTCCCTTACATGTTTATAAATTATGATTTAGTCCCCTATATCTTCATATTTAAGATTTAGTTTCCAAATCCTTCAAGTTACTACAATTTAGTCTCTCCGTTAGTTTTTCTGTCCAAATAAACGGCAGAATTTAATTTTTACTTTTTTAAAATAATAAAATGACTTAAATACCCTTACGAAGAAAAAGAGGAAGAATAGAGAGATAGAAGTGAAGAAGAAGAGGGGAAACTAATAAACTCAATGAAGAAAAGGAGAAGAAAGGAGGAAGAGGGAAGGAAAAGATAGGAGGAAGAGAGAAAAAGGAATTAAGAACGGGTAAAATAAGAAAATCAGGTCAAAAAATAAACTGGCTAACGGAAGTTAGGGATGAGACTAAATTGTAGTAACTTAGCGGATTTTGGGGACTAAATCCTAAATATGAAGATTTAGGGGACTAAATTATAATTTATAAAGATTTAAGGGACAAATTTGTAGATACCCCTATTTCTAATTGTATTATCTGAAAAACTAATGTGATAATAATTATTATTATTGTTTAACTAATCTTATTTTAATCTTGCTTATAATTTGAGTTTATTTCAAATACTAGTTAGTTTGGATAATAATAAATCTAATTGAATTTGGACTAAAGTAGAAAATTTTATCCTTCCTAACTACTCAATATCTCTATCATATCTAACTATTTAACAACCAGTTAGCTTTCTCCCAATTCTCTTTTCACTAGTTAAAGCAAGTGATTTACTCCTATTTTTCCTTTTGTATAATTATTTGAATTTTTAGCCTCAATTCTTTTCTTCTATTTCATTCATATATGAATTTAATGAGATTAATGTTTACCATATATCCAGAGCATACCTAATTATTTTAATTATGATTATTTACTTAATTTTTTTTTTTGTCAAACCTCAATCTTTCTAGATATTTCTCATGGATGACATTAAAAATAAAATTAATTAAGTTGTAGATTGTGAAATTCGATTAGCCAAAGATCTATTGGATTTGTTTGAACATCATCTAATCTTATTAGATTGTATGAAGTTAAGTTTTAGTTTCAACTACATGATTATTTATTATTTATTGATTTCCTTTTTAAAAAAAAAAATCAAGATTCTAGCCAGAGAAAAAAAAATTAAAAAACAAATAAAACTCTGTTCCGCAACTGAATAGATAAAAGAAACAAAAAGAAAAGAAAAGAAAAGAAAAAAGATCCCCTGTTACTGAATAGAACAGAGAAAAGAAAAAAAAAGAAAAAGAAAAAGAAAAACAAATATAAAGACCCTCTATTAAGTAACTTAACAAAGAAACGGTGAAGGGAAAAAAAAAAATCTAATAAAATAATAATTTAAAAACAACAAAAAAAAAATTAGACATTAAAGCATACTTTATTCTCATATCAATATGGTTCAAGTCTAAGCATATGTTAGATTCATGTAATTTTCAACGAGATGTTGTCCTCGATCAGAAGAAAGAAGGAATATTTATATAGTTTTCAAATCTTATAGTTGTCGTTTTACATTTTTATATATTTATTAAATATTTACATTTTACATATTCATTTTACATTTTATATAGTTTTTTGAACTGAAACACATTATTTTTTTTATATCTCTAAGATTACAGCCAATATGTTATAGATAAATAAATAGACGTTCGTTAGTCTTTAGTTTGAGTTTATTTAGTATAAGATTCTCATTAGGATAATTTTAAACAATTAAAATTTAAAATAAGTAATCATTCGATAAAGTGCCTATCCTATGTTATATAATCTCGAAAGTATGTTTACAGAGTATATGCCTACTATTATTATAAAGAAAAGAGTTCATATTATTATTATTATAGATTTTGCAGAGATTGGTTTTGTGAATTTTCTTTAAATATATATATATATATATATATATATATATATATATATATATATATATATATATATATATATATATATATATACTTATTCAAACTGATTTTATTTCTTTGTATACCTTTAAGTATATTGATGTTGTTTTAATTATTATTTGTTACCATGTGTGCTTATAATTTATAATTATTGTTAAAAAAAATTAACTACATCCCTAAATGACTTGTTGACTTAATCGTAATTAAGACTTAATATAATTGACATTCCGAATTTATTTTAAGTTCTAAAAAATAAAATAATAGGGTAATGGTGCACTGAATGGAGTAATTTGAATATATATTTTGGGAAGTTTATTTTCTAGATTGTAGCCGAATTTTAAGAATCTACAATAGAGTTTCCGGGTGATTACTAGATTATCTTCATGTCATGTCATAGGGATGTATGCCCAAAACATGTGCTCGTTCATCATTGATGAGTACCTAACAATATGTCTTGGAACAATACGAGAAGTCATAGTAGTCCCAAACATATACCGGATACTCTTAGAATATAAGGCATTTTCCTCATAATAGTTCCAAATTTAATAACAATACTCATTAAAGTGATATAAATATTTTATATACATATTTATTTCCATTTTACTTTGTTGCTTCAGTACCATTCATGACATATTTATATTACAATATATTTGACTATCACGGTCTTCGATACAAGAACAACAAAATTAATGATTTACACTGTTCAAGACATAATTTTTATGATGCATATATGTGTTATCTATTATATTCATATTTTTTGTATTATTATTATTATTATTATTATTATTATTATTATTATTATTATTATTATTATTATTATTTATATATATAGGGAAAAATGGAAATAAGCTGACAGCTCATACAAATTACCTGAGTTGCAGTTCATTTACACTATCTTCAATAATTTTTTTTAAAAAAAAAATCCTTTGGATTATAATCTTAACCTTTTAGAGTTCACTCATACCAAATTTCTTAGGTTTTGGTTTTGATTTGATCTTCTATCAAGTTGATACAAATTTTAACGATTCTCAATGAATAAACATTTTGTATCCACTTGATGAAAATGTATATGAACTCCAAAATTTATAAAATTTGATATTCTTAAAGTTAAGGAGGTAAGTATTCTAATTCTAGAAAAAAATTTGAAGAAAAATTATTAGATTCTATATTTTTTATTTTATTTCACGTAGTTTTTTCTGAGCTGGCGGCTCACCTATAGTAGTCCCCCATATATATATATATATATATATATATATATATATATATATATATATATATATATATATATATATATATATATATATATATATATATATATATATATAAGGAAACGGGAAAAACCTATGATGAAGGAAGGGCATCCTCGTATGGGGAGTTTCTAAAGGAGCACACCATTTTTCCTAATGAGCCTACCTATCAGTGTATTTTAATCAGGACTATCTGTTGTTAAGTAGGCTCACTAGGAAAAATGGTGTGCTTCTTTGCTTTGTATGGAGGTTATGTGGGCCAATAAGAGGCTCACATTGGGAACGGAAAATTCTATTTGTATACGACATTTTACTCTTGGCACCTGGTTACTCTTTACACCAAACTACTATTTTGAAATACTATTATTTTACTCTTTGCACCTTACATTTTTTTCCAAAAATACCCCTCCTCCTTTTCTCTAACTCCTCATCCCGTCCGATCCCATTTTATCTACTTTTGTTTGAGTTGGGTGTTAGTTTAAGAGCAAAAAATATTTTGGTTAGGTATTAATATCCAACCAAGAAACGTGCTGATCGGGCATTAATATCCGACCAACAAGCAAAGTCTCCCCCATAAAAGAAAACTAATTAACGATAAATTTCAAACAAATTCGCATAAAACCTAAAAAAATTTAAATCTTTACCTTAGATTTGTCCTCTGACACCAATTGCATATTGGAATTTTCCATTTGCATAAGAAAACTCAAACTCCAAATCTAAATTTCACTTGTCATGGTGAAATCGAAGAATTTAAAATTCTTCTAATTTTTTCAGGAACGTTAATATAAAAAATTTAAGGGGTTAAGAAATCAAATCGATAATTTTGTAGGAGATTTGTTTTTATTAAATACTAAAAAAAATTATTTAGGATTTTAGAGAGAAGATAGAGAAGAAAGACGATGAGTCGTAGTTCTAAATTTTAAGAAGTTGGGATTTATAAGGGTAATTTAGTTCAAAAAAATAATAGCAAACTTATAATTATTTATAAATTTCAAAATCGTGTGTCAAGAGTAAAACGTGGTGGTGTGCAAATAGAATTTCCCACAGGGAACAGGAAATCAAAGAGATGAAATTTTACAATTAAACCATTCCTTTTGAAAAAGCTCAGCTGATCTCCGGGAACTTCTAAAGGGGCACAAGATTTTTCCTAGTGAGCCCAGATTTCCTAGTGAGCCCAGTTTAAGTTAAGAAAAGAGGAGAACTTCTTAGTGAGCACATATTTATTCCCAAATTACCCTTCTACTATATCTCGCATCTCACTCTCTCTCCCCCTAAACTTTCTCCTTCCCAACCCCCGGCGCTCTCTTCTCCTTCCCAACCCCCCCCCCGCCGCCGCCGCCCCACTCCCACCCAGCTCCGCCCAACCCCAGCCCTCACCCATCTCCTCCCAGGCGCTCTCTTCTCCGCCCGCCTCCGCCCTCAACCAGATCCGCCGGCCCCTACCCCCTCCGCCCGCCCCTACCCCCTCCGCCCCCACCCGGCTCCGCCTGCCCCCACATCTCCCTCCGCCCCCACCCGGCTCCGCCCGACCCACATTCTCCGCCCGATCCACATTCTCCGCCCCTACCCCCTCCCCCCCACCCGCCTCCGCCCGGCCCCCCAACCCTCTGCCCGCCCCACCCAGCTCCGCCCCCACCCGCCGCTGCCACACCCCGATCGTCTGCCTCCAGTGTCCGCTGCCACACCCAACTCTCAGCTGCCTGATTTTTTCTCGGTTCAGGATTTTTGAGCTCTACTGTAAGCCTCCTTTAATTTAAATTTAATTTTGTTTTATTTTATTTATTCTTATATGCTTTGTAACTGTCTTGAAAACTGAAAACTTCTTGTATAGTTCGATAATAATTTACATTCGGAAAATTCTAAACGAGTATAATTTTTTGGATAATTTTGTTTATTTAATATTTAGATTATAATTAGGAAAAAAAGTATAATATTGTAATCGTAGTTGTAAAATTTGCGAAACAAGTAGTTATTTTCTAATTGTAGGTCTTAATATTAAAATTTAATAATTAATTTAGAAGTTGAAAATAAATAGATAAAATATGATATTTATAACAAATTATACTTTATTACTACTTCTTTGCTCATAGAAAATTTATTGCTTTGATAAAATGTTTCCATAAATGAAATATCTTTGTATTACATAGATGGATCCGGCAGAATCTTCTCGCATTCGACCGACGGCCTCGTTAAGGAGGAAGAAAGCAGCATCTCGACCACAAATCCAACGGCCGATACGAGAGAGAGCAAACGAAGTGTCCGTTGATACTGAAATAAATATAGAAAGTCCGAATTTGATGAGATATGATAGTGAAAGAGTAGAAGAAGGGAATACTGATGCAGAAGGCTCTGAAGATGATCTTCATGGGTCAAATTACCGGGGTCCAGTTGATTTATCAGTACTGAAGAGTTTCAAGACGCACGTTGCTTTCTTCGTTTTAAAAGATGAGGTAATATTTCCGTTTTAAAGCTTAAACTACTCTACTGTGTGTGTGTGCATATGTTAAGACTATAGTATATATACAGGAACGAGATCCACTTCGATGTATTAGTCACTGGAGAAAAATAAGTGCATGGTCATTGTTAACACCTGAGCCAAACACCCGTTTCATGGAATTAGTACGTGGGTCTTCATTGTATCCATTGGTGAAATGCTCCTACCAGTACATTAGTGCTGTTGAGGTTAGTGCATTTGTTGAGAGATGGCATCCTGAAACAAATACATTTCATATGCCATTTGGTGAGATGACGATCACGTTGGATGATATTTCCTGTTTACTTGACTTACCTGTTGTTGGAAAATCCGTATGCCAACAAGTATCAGCTGTTTCACGTAAAGCTGCTGATACAATTACTCATTCCTTGGGCGTCAGTTATGATGAAGCGTGGAATGAGCTCAATACCAAAGGCGGTGCATCGGTTCGACTAGATTGGTTACGAGAAAGATTCTGCGGGGTTGTCGATACTGACACCGAACATAGGATTCGGTGTGCTGCAAGGGCTTATTTACTTTATCTTCTTGGTTGCACGCTCTTTGCTGACAAGAGTTGTACGAGAGTTTCCATTGATTACTTACCATTGCTGCATGATCTCGAAGATATTCATACGTTCGCATGGGGTGCTGGTGCTCTTGCATTGTTATATAGGCAGCTTGGGCTTGCTTCCCGAACTAACGTTGCTCAGATTGCGGGGTATTTGACACTACTACAGGCTTGGATATTTGCTCATTTCCCAAGTTTTATGCCGGTCTCGAACCTATCTTTTACCACCGGTGATCCACTTGCTTGTCGCTGGAAGAGCAGACGGGATCACAATATCTCCCAATCACATGTGCAGTCTATTCGGTCAAGTCTAGATAAACTCACAGGCAACCAGGTAATATTTCCCCCTTTTTTCATATACTTATTTAGTTTGCAATTTTTTGTAACAGTAACTAATTTATTTCTTTGTATCCAACGTACATGCAGGTTGA
This sequence comes from Dracaena cambodiana, assembly GCA_036321105.1. NCBI lineage: Eukaryota > Viridiplantae > Streptophyta > Magnoliopsida > Asparagales > Asparagaceae > Dracaena > Dracaena cambodiana. The sequence goes on along the minus strand of JAYEPQ010000005.1, from coordinate 30,882,159 downwards.
TTGGGATCCATATAGAAATTATAGAGATAAATATCCGTTCAGAGAAATTACATTTTTTATGGGTACGTTGAAGATTTTGAGCGTGATTGAGCCGTATCATCCAGTGCGAGTACTAAGGCAGTTTGGTCGTCAACAGTATGTTTCACCTCCACCATTCTCAGCGTTACGTGAAGCACGGGGTATAACAGCTAATAGTTATGTGGTAAAGTACACTCACATTGAGGAGATGTGGATAAATTGGTATGATCACGTAAAGTTTCTGGAGCACCGTGGGTCTATTGCTGACTACCCATCTGATTGCATGTCAGATTATATTTCTTTGTTCTCTAAAGTTTCACAGCGCTTCCTTGGAGTAGCACCGGATGAACCCCCAGCAGAGGAAGGAATTCAAGCAACCCGGGCAAATGTCGATGATGAGGTAATAACCATATATCTTCATACTTTAATGTTCAATACGGTTAACCAGTTTTTCTGCTGCTTATTGTTTTCCCGTCCACTAATATAACAGAGATATACACGCATAGAAGCAATAATCGATCCATTACTTGTGCAAGGGGATAAGGCATTCAAGAAGCGATCTAGATTGTTATTTACTGCACTTACGAAGATCAAAACCGTGCTAACCGGTTGCACTCAGCCAGAAGAACCACCACAAGAGCAAGTGGAGGAACCTACACCAGATCAATCCACTCCTAATGCACCCGATACGGCAATTATGACTCGAACCAGAAGCAGACGTAATCCCCCGAGAAAAACAAGGAGACAGTGATCATTGTACGAGTTATGTAATGATATGGATCATGTATGTAACATGAAGTGGCCGGTGTAAAATTATTTCTTGCAAACATATCAAGTTATGTTAAATTAATGGTTTTTTTTCTATGTAATGATCTCTCTTGTTCGTTTTTCCTCGTTTTAATATAAATACTATTTCATTGTATCAGAGTTGTGTCGAAATATCAATGTATCGGAGTAGCCATGTCCCATTATTTCATTACATCGGTTAAATCATTGTGTGTATGTGTATCATTGTATTGCAGTGATTGATGTATCAGTGTATCAATGGGTTGGTGATGTGTTTCGGTATTTCATTGTATGTTTTCTTGCTTCCTTGCCTAAATTCCAATAATAATATATAAATACTTTCATTACAATTAAATAAATCAATTAACGACTGGAATATTTGGAGGCCGAGTTGATGGCCACTATTCGGGATGCCAGTCCGAATGAATGGCCGTCGTTCGGACTGTCAGTCCAAACGAAACCCGGCTGTTCGGACTGACAGTCCGAACAACCGAGTTTCGTTCGGACTGACAGTCCGAACGAAATCCGACTGTTCGGACAACCCGCTATCGTACCCAATATTTTTGATAATAAATTGGAAAATCATTAGTCAACCCAATGTAACACCATATTAATTGCGCTTAAATACATTTAATTATACAATTTTCCAAAAAATATGGTTAATTTCACAACTATGATACAGTAGTTAACTAACATACTGATACACGGATACATCAAATTAAAACCCAAAATTAACACGTCTGCGAGTCACAAAATTAAATTACAACTCAATAACATCTTGTGTAGCAACCGAAGATGGTACAATCCCTTTGAACTGTTCAATCCGTTGTAAGTACGGTACCTCCCATCCTTGTGCAATGGGATCATGGTGTCGGTGCCAAGTCAATGCAATTTGAGGGATGGGATGAAGTTCTTTCAATGACACCTAATAGTAAAGATGTAATAACCATATATAAGCATATTATTAGTTAAATCAAACTAAATTTAACAACAATAAATTGTGCTTACATGTACAAAGTGACAGTCCGCAACGAATGCCATGGTCACTTCTTTGCGTTGGATATTTGCGGCAGGAGGAGGAGTTCTGAGTGGCAAAAAAGTAAGGCATTGCGCGTTGGATAAGAAGAAAATAACTACATTGTAACGGGAAGCGACAATATGTCCCATGTCCGGCATCGTCATCCAATAGTCGGCCTTTGGAAAGTCCCGAAAATAATTAAGTGCTTTTCGGAGCTCAACAATCCGATCAATACTCCCAAATAATGGAATGTAGTAGACGTAATTTGTATCGAGTTCAACCAACAAATCTCTTCTGATTTGCATCCATTGATCTTCCCCCATACCAAGGCTGTGTGCGATAACCCTAAATCCACAATTTCCGTCGGCCTTGACATCGCGAACATCTTCTATATATGGCAACATAAATCCAGGCAATGAGTTTTCAAACTTCAATTCGGGCTTGGGACAACGTTTTAACTCCAGTTCTGGTTCGGACATTCTGATCATACTACCAGCAGGATCTGTGTCTGCTAAGAATTCAACAGGATCTGCAAGAGTTGGAGCTTGATGGAGTTGTTCCGCATGGTCTGCAGGCAGTTCATGGGGGGCGCTCTTGGCAACAATTTTCGATTTCTGTTCGGAACAAAAAAAATTAAAATTATAATAAATTCAAGTGAGATATAGGAAGAATTAGTTATATATAATAGCGAACCTTGGTCATATGCGGCCTTCTTAGAATTAACTTATATGGTTTATGGTCGCTGCGGGGAATCAATGCCGTCATTTTTGGAGAAGTACTATCAGAGCCGGAGGCTATTAGCTCAAACGCACACGGATCCCTTCGCGTCGAAATATCAAGTTTCCTTTTGCGGCCAACTGTATGTCCGATCACCCTGGACACAGGATCCGCCAATGAAGAACAAACTGGAGTAGATATTTCCCTTAATTTCCTCAATCTTCGAGTACGTTCTTCGTTATCACACATAATAAAGTTATGAATAAAAACCTCAACATCTTTCTGATACCCGACACCTTCAACAACCAATGCTTTACTCGCGGACATATCAAGCTTCCGCCAATGTTGGTCAATGCAATCCAAGGGAATTGGTCGGTTGTCTCTTTTGTATATTGCAATCTCATGAGCACATGGCAAGTTGTGAGTTTGTCGAATGATGCAACCACATTCAGCAGGGTTGACTCCAACAGACTCAGTTCTCTTTACTTCGGCTAAGATCAAATTCAATGCATGGATTGATACTGTGCCCCGTAATTCCTTAAATTCGGCCAGCATAAAATATCGTTTAACGATGGTCAAACTTTTTTGAAAAGATGCTTTAATCTCTGTATGGTGAAGTTCAAGTAATGTATGTATATTACTCCAACACTTTTCGAAATCACCTTGACTAGTTCGCAATTGTCTCTTCAATTTTGCGTGGGCACTTTCTGCTCGGTTGCTAGTCATGTTGTCCCGATGTTGACACATATTTGTCCAATAAGCCACGAACTTTTCCTTGTGTGGATTTAACCATATTTTTAGAATGTAGTCAACTGCCTCAGGTTTTCCTTGGAAATCGTTTGTTAGATTACTTAGATTTGCATTGTATGCGTCTAGCGAATCAGATAGCATTATCAGCTTTCACATTAAGAAAAATTTCTCCCCCTCACTCTGTTTTTCTAGCAATTTCTTGCAGTTTGTCAACACATTCTTATTTATATGCCATCTACAAAGAAGATGCCGGCTAGCCGGGAATATCAGCTTAACTGCATTAACAAGCGATAGATCTCTATCTGTAATAATGACACTTGGATATACATCGTTCATAAACAGTCCACGCAACTTGTCAAGTGCCCAGGAATAATTTGTTTCCCTTTCTTTTTCAAGAAAGGCAAAAGCAATGCAAAATGACATATTCGTTGAGGTTACTCCAATCATCTCTAGTAAATGATATTTGTACCTGTTTGTTTTATAGGTACAATCCATGATAATAACACCTGGAAATGCTCGGAGAAGATCGACGCCAACAGGATGAGCCCAGAAAAGATCCGTTACTGATTCTGTTTGATCATTGCTTCGATGCCATTCGATATATTTGAGTTCAGAAATTTTTAGTAACAACTGTTGCATCTGCGTTCGACCACCTTGTTCATTGACTCTTAACTTGTGTCGTGCATCATTGTCAAAATATTTTGTGGATCCTTTTGCTTCAGTGCTGTCAGTATATCTTTCGGCTTTACGTGACACTTCGACATTTCGAGCACAACATTTGTCTCGGTTTCAGACAATCTTCCCGCATATGAATGACCTTCGAAATAATCTGTTGCTGGATGATTATGAACACCGGATAAAACCGTCAGGTTATATTCGGGGCCCGCTAATGATATCTGTTGACCCTTTAATCGAAAAGGACATCCACATTTTTTACTGCCCCTGTGGCCTTCATCATTTTTTAATTTCTTGAATCTTGGTTTCCACCCCGTTCACATCCAAACCATATTCTCCCCTTATTCAATTGACCTCCAGTATCAGATTTTGAAACCATGATGACAAATCCTGATTTCTTTCCATTATCGCGCACCCACCGGCAAAGTTCGTCTCGATTTGTAAAAATCTATAGTCATAGACAAGAAATATTATTTTAGTTGAAATATTCTAATTTCAATATGACCAGGTTCTAAACATAATATCATACCTGATTTGTTGTGAAGTCCAAACCATAATCGACAACTAATTCATTATCGACTTGCCTACTCTGCGTCGAAATATAACCCTGTGTTCCAATAATTTAACAATATTAATAATTAATAATTGATAACTCTCTTACAGAAAGAAACCATCATTAAAAGTACCCTGTCCGGACTTAAAGTCCGGACAAAAAAAATTTGTCCAGAGTTTAAGTCTGGCCAAATTCCTTTCGTCCGGACTTACAGTCTGGACAAAGAGAATTTGTCCGGACTCTAAGTCTGGACAAAAAGAATTTGTCCGGACTTAGAGTCCGAACAAATTCTCTTTGTCCGGACTCTAAGTCCGGCCCATGTTATTTTGGGCGGACTGTAAGTTCGAACCGCGACGTGAACTCCGGAGTTCTCGCACCGCATCGACCAGAAAACTGATTTCTAAAACCCTAATTTCATAATACTCAACAAATAACAAAATCTAAAGGTATATTTCGAATAATTTAATACAAAGAAGATAGAATCAAATCTCAAGTGTGTTTTGATCGTTGAATGAAACCAACGACATCGTTGTATTCTCCATTGACGTCTCGTTCGACAAAACTCAAAAATTTCTCTTTTGTTTTGATTTCTAATGAAAATACACAAAAAATAGAAAATAATCACCTTTTAAATCTTTATTAACAAAATGTTATAAGGAGATTGAAGATTTAAATGGGTTTTTTTAGCTAAAAAAAAAAAAAAAAAAACTTTACCTGCTGCTGCGCGCGTGCGAGACGGATGGAGAAAGCGGGAGAGGGAAGAAGGGTAAGTTGGGGATTTATTTTGGATGGCAGAATTGTTATTTATATTAAGTTTTTACTGGGCTCACTAGGAAAAAACTTGTGCCCCTTTAGAAGTTCCCCTGATCTCCTCCTTGACTAGGGGTGTGTTTGGGTGATGGAAGTAAACCCAATAGGCATCCCTCTGTCATTCTCTCTCCCACGCTTTTCATCGTCATCTATCAAACACCTCAGTTCAACCCCAACACAGTAGAAGACCCAAATTTCTTTGTCCTCTCTCTCTCTCTCTCTCTCTCTCTCTCTCTACAAGCAAGCCTGACTCTCCTCAGTGTCTCTCCTTTCTTCGCCCTCACTGCCTCTCTTCCATCTCTCTCTGCTTCTTCTTTAGGACCTTGTAACAAAAGTTTAGTGGCTGGGCGCAGGCGTACAGAGACGTTTTTCCGAGAAGTTAAAAGTTGGGAATGTTGAATGGGGTAGAAAGACGAATAGCTTAGTGATGAATTAGACGATTAGTTACTCTAATTGCACAACGATGGTAGGCCTTGACAGAATCTGCAGGCTGACATAAAAGTAAGCATCTTTGTTGATGTAGCAAAAGATAGAAATGAAGAGTTGTCTATGGTTCTGAGATATGCTTGTGCTATTGACGCGTCAATGAAGCAGAAATTTCAAAAATAATATTTATTGTTAGTTGGCAAGAGAGAGGCTCGTTAGAAAGCAAAAGGAGCTGGCGAGTACAGGTAAGGCATCCATCTCCATCGACGAGCAAGCTTTTTTCCGGGTATCTCCTCCGGTAAACAAGCCTCTCTCAAGTCATTCTTCTCCACCGGCGAGTAAACAAGCTACTCTCTGGTTGATCACTCTTATCCTTCCTGTTCCAAAAAAAAAAAAAAAAATAACAACAAAAAGAAGAAGAAGAACAGGGAATAGGCAGAAGAAAGTGAAGGAACCAAAGTAGCTGGAGCAGAGGGTTGTGCACATTTTTGCCTTAGCTCTCTCATCATCGATAGTGTTCGGGGGCAAGTTGGGAGGCCGGGGACGACCTTCAACTACTCACCAATTCTGATGGATTTCGAATGGGGCTGGCTAGGAAGGGACAAAAACTGAGAGGAGGTTTCTAGTGATGAGGATAAAAATCCCAAACACAGAAAGAAAAGCTGGTCAGAGATGGTAAGGAGTCGCCGGTGAAAGGGGTTCATCCCCCACCCTCTTCGGTGCTCCCTTCCACCAAATACCCACACATTGACTCTAAAAGTTCCTACTTCGAGGAAGGAGTACTTGCACTTTTTGCAGCCGCTAAGGGTGAGACCTCTTGCACTGCCAGAAAAGAAAATGAACAACAGGCGATTGGCAGACAGTTAAATCCCGTAACACCATCAGGAAAGAGCGAGCCACTGCTTCTGTACAGAACACCGGAGGAGGGAAGAAACGGAAACACTCTCCAGCTAAAAAATCAACACTTGGTAGCCCAGAAGCCTGCTGGTTTTGTGGAAAATCAGGGCATTTCAAGGATGAATGCCCTTTCATTAAGTGCAGATTCTGCAAGGTTTTGGGGTATCAAATTGGAGAGTGCCCAATAGCACCAGCTAGGAAGGATGGGTTTCAAGGAAAATCAATTCGAATTGAGGAAGGATTGAAACGAAAGGAACCACTTTAACAAACCTCTATATCCCAAATATTGAAGACAGTCGAAAAGAACCAGCAACCGAAACCAGTGGCTTTTATTCCGACGTCGGAATTGGCCATGGCGGAAAAATATCAACTCACCAGGACTGTAGGGGTGATATACCTAGGCAACGGTAACCCAACGGGAATGGATATCATAGAGACACAGATCTCTGTCCCCTGAATTTGCAAGCCACTCTTGGAGACTGGATAGGAAAGGTGGCAAATTTCTCACCCAATTCCCATCGAACGAAGGGCTGGCTTATGCATCAGCCAAACCGTTGATTGTATGCCGGAAAACTGGGGCGGAATTCAAAGTTCACATCTGGAGAGGGGACGAAGACTCCCGAACTTACCTGTTCTCGGTTACGGCATGGGTAGCCATCCATGGCATCCCACTACATCACTGGAATAGAATTGATATAAGCAAATTGTTAGCTAAATATGCTCATGTGTTGGATATCAACGATCAAACAATCAAGAGGACTAGTCTAGACTTTGCTAGAGACTTTGTGGGATGCGAGAACCTCGCAAAGATTCCTCGATAGCTCTATGTAGTTATCGGAGACCAACTTTGTTTCATCAAAATTGAAATCACCTGTAATTTCGATAGGATAGACCATACCTCACCGGAATATCATCTTCGGCTCAATACCTCGATCTCGGTGGAGGACGGAGCAGCACCCGCAGTCGGCATGATCGGTTCATCCGATCAGCCGCCGTACGGTGTCACTCTTCCTCCCGCCGGTGCCCAGAGGAGCTTCACATGGAAGAGAATAGAACACAAGCTTGGGACTGCTGGACAAAATCTGCACATGGACAAAAGTCGGCTCTCAACCAGTACGGCAGAGAAGAGATCAGACTGGATGGACCCATGGGTTGCAAAGGGAAAGAGCCCCAAATTACTTTTGCCAATCTACCAAGATCCAACCAATTTTGGACAGAGAAAACGAATCATCCTCAGGATAAAGCCTCCGATCAGCCAGCCCCCCAGAGGAGGCAGGATGCCAACGAGCTTTCGCTCGATGTGGAAGAGGACAATCCCTAGAAGGGGAAAGGGAGTCAGAGCTACGAAGGGAATCCTCAAAAATCGATGAACAAGGATCAAACTTCGGTATCATTGGTCAAGATTCAAGGGGTCTACTGATTTTGGATCTTTCGAAATGGGAGCGTCAAAGGAGATCAATCCGGGTAGATGGAGAGGGGGTCTTTCGGAGGAGGAAGGAGAGATGGAGAATATGGGGGACTGACAGGAGACGAGACCGGAGCTCGAGGAAGAGGGAGGAAGCGACCGGTCGCATTTAATGCGACTGGAGAAAGCTGAGGAAAACTTCTCGGAGCGGCCAGAGGGGCTCAATCCAGGCAGATGGTGTAGACAAAAAAAAAGGGGAATAATCCCCACGGGTTGCTACCCGAGGGAATTATTCCCGCGGGTTGCCACCCGCGGGAACAATTCCGGCGGGTGGGCACCCACGGGAATAATTCCCGCGGGTTGCCACCTGCGGGAACAATTCCCGCCGGTGGGCACCCGCGGGAACTTCCGCGGGTGGGCACCCGCGGGAGATCCTGCGGGTTGCACCCCGCGGGAAGTCTCGCGGGATGTCTTCCGCTTCTCGTTCCGCTTCCGTGGTAATCCGAATTTTTGGGGATTAATTATACAGATTTGACTGGAATTTGAGGGGAGAATTTGAGCCGGATTGGAGTGCTCTTCAATCTTTAAAATTGGGAGCGGAATTTAGAACAAAAAAGATTCGGGGGGAGGGAGGCAATTTTCCAGAGGCCGGAGTCCAAAAATCCAGAGAGAAGTTCCTCAATCCAGAGAGATCGGATCGTCAACGGAATGTAGAATCAAGACTCCACCGCTGCGAGAACCCACAAAAATAAAGGGGAATCGAAATCAATTGATCCCCATTCTTGTAATCTCGAATTTATTTTGTAGTTTTTCTTTTATTGCTGTAATTCAAAATTAAATTGGTAATATAAAGGAAGATCCAATTTTTTCGGGCATACAAGAATTGGCGACCACAGTGGGAGTTTCGGCGGCGCAATCCAATCTTTAAATTTTTTTTACTCGAAGCCTAGGCGTCATTGCCGGGTAACGATAAATAAATGTGAGGCGACATCGCCCACCAAAATTGACAAGACGTCATTGTCTGTAAAAAAAAATTATGAGGCGTCATCGCCCATAAAAAAAATGACAAGACGTCATCGTCTGTCAAAAAACAAAATTGTGAGGCGTCATCGCCCATAAAAAAAATGACAAGACGTCATCGTCTGTCAAAAAAAAAATAAAAAAAAAATAAATATGAGGCATCATCGTCCATAAAAAAAATTGACAAGACGTCATCGTCTGTCAAAAAAAAATATGAGGCATCATCGCCCATAAGAAAAAAATGACAAGACGTCATCATCTGTTAAAAAAATTGACAAAACTGGATACAACCCGCGGGATGCAATCCGCAGATGGAATCGCGGGATGCAACCCGCAGATGGAATTGCGGGACGCAACCCACAGATAGAATCGAGGGACGCAACCCGCGGGACCCGCACGACGCAACTCGCAGATGGAATTGAGGAACGCAACCTGTGGGACCTGCAGGACGCAACCCGCAGATGCAATCGCGGGATGCAACCCGCGGGATACTGAATCCATAAGACAAAATAATAATAATAATAATAATAATAATAATAATAAAATAGTAATAAATAAAAATAAATAAAATAATAAATTGAAAATGCCTAAATTACAATAAAAAAGTTAATAAATAAAGAAAAACGTGAGGCGAGATAAAAAAAAAAGTACTGTGCTCGGGTGGGGCCCACCTGGGTCACCCGCACTTTTCTCCCTCTCTCCCGCACGAAAAAAATAAAAAATAAAGAATAAAAATAATAATAAAAAAGGCAAAAAAAATATAAAAAAAGAAAAAAAAGAAAGGGAGTTATCGCCCAGAAAAAATTGACAAAGCTATAAAAAAATAATTAAAAAAACATGCAGTATGAGTGTTCTACCCACGGGTTGTATTCCGCGGATGCACTCGCGGATGCCAAAAAAAATAAAAATAATAATAATAAAAAAAATAAAAAAAATAATAGAAAAAATAAAAAAAATAAACAAAAATATAAAAATAAACAAATAAATAATAAATAAAAATAAATTTACAAGGCCTCACCGCTTATCAAAATAAATAAATAAATAAATAATAAAAAAATAAAAAGCTAGGCGTCATCACCTAAAAAAAAAATTCAAAACGCAACATCGTTTATAACAAAAAAAGGACGTCATCACAAAAAAAAGGAGAGAGAAATAAAATAATAATAATAATAAAAGGATCAAAGTTCTAAAAAAAAAAGCAGTTCGATGCGTGGGATTCAACCGCAGTATGCAACCCGCAAGAGGTACATCCACGGGATGCAACTCGCAAGAAGTATACTCGCGCGATGCTCCCGCGGGATGCAACCCGCAAGTGCTACCCACGGGTTGCAAAAAAGAAAACAATAATAAAAATAAAAAAACAAAAATATTAAAAAATAATAATAATTTAAAAATAAAAAAATAAAAATAAATAATAATAAAAAATGATAAAAATGATAATAAAAATAATAAAAATAAAAATATATGTATATATGTAATAAAAAAATAAAATAATAAAAATATAAACATAATAAAAATAAAAATTCAAAATGAAAAAGAGAGAAAGAGGCTGCACCCGCAAATGCACTGCTTGCAGCCCCCTGCGCAAGGAGGCCAAAAAAAAAAAGAGAAAATAAAAAAGATAAAATTCCTTTGTTTATCTATTAACAAGGCAAATAATAATAAAATATCTCTCTTTCTCCTTGCAGATCAGATTTCGAGATTTAGATGAAGGCAAAAGGAAGAGAACAAATTTCTCGCCAACCACACCATGCTGGGAGTAAAAAGCGTGAATCATCCAACGCCGTCAAGGCAAAGGGAAGAAAATAAATTTTCACCAACCCCACTATGTTAGGGGTAAAAAGCATGAATCACCATATGTCGTCAAGGCAAAGGGAAGAGAATAAATTTCTCGCCAACCCCACCATGCTGGGGGTAAAAAGCATGAATCACCCAATGTCATCAAGGCAAAGAGAAGAGAATAAATTTCTCGCCAACCCCACCATGCTGGGGGTAAAAAGCGTGAATCACCTAATGCCGTCAAGGTAAAGGGAAGAGAATAAATTTCTCGCCAACCCCATCATGTTAGGGATAAAAAGCTTGAATCACCCAACGCCGTCAAGACAAAGGGAAGAGAATAAATTTCTCGCCAATCCCACCATGCTGGGGTAAAAAGTATGAATCACATAATGCCGTCATGGTATAGGGAAGAGAATAAATTTCTCGCCAACCCCACCATACTGGGGGTAAAAAGCGTGAATCCAACGCCGTCAAGGCAAAAAGAAGAGAATAAATTTCTCGCCAACCCCATCATAATGGAGGTAAAAGCATGAATTGTCCAAAGCTGTTAAGGCGAAGGGAAGAAGGAATGTTTGGCATCTAAGCCCAAAACCTTCGATAACTCACCATGCTGAGGGAATAGTATGACTAGCCCAATTCAAACGGTAGTTGGTAAAGGTAAATTAAACCCGTTGATAATTGGGGGTTTGCTAAAAATCGAATGACAAATCTGTCATAATAGCATCCTTATCTGAATATAAGGATACATCACTGCCCTAAACTGTTAAGGCAAAGGGAAGAGGAAAAGTTTGGCATTTAAGCCCAAACGAAATTCTCGACAACTCACCATGCTGAGGGGAATAGTATGGCTAGCCCAACTCAAACGATAGTTGGTAAAGCCTAATCAAATCCATTGATAGCTGGGGGTTTGCTAAAAATCCTAATCAGATCGATCCCTTATCACGTTAAGATTTCACCTCTGACAACAAAATTTTTCTTGTCATTTTTCTCCAGCAGAGCAAGTGACACTCCAAAATATTTGTCAAGTTAAAATCCTACCTCTGACGTCAGAATTCAAAACTATATGAGATCAAACCAAATTAAATCTTCTGTCAAGTTAAGATTTCACCTTTGGCAGAAAAGAAAACTCACACTTCATCAAGTTCAATATTATAGTCTCTGATGAACTTGTTTTTGATATCGTTAAGTTAAAAATTACCTCTGACGAAAATCATCTCTCTATCAAGTTAACAGTTACCTCTGATAGTCAAATTCCAAGGCTAAATACGTTAACTGTCACCTCTGTTTAGTTAACTCATTCCTATCAGGACCAGATCCTCTGAATAGGTCGAGTTTTGAGACATATTTAATGACACCTCTGTCTTTTCCTGATCCATCATACTAAATGTCACTGAACGATTATAATTCTAATGAGCATGTTAACATGATACCTCTGCTTGTCATCAAGTCAGCACGTTAACATCATACCCCTGCTTGTCATCTAACGAGCATGTTAACATCATACCTCTACTTGTCACCAAATGAATACGTTAACATCACACCTCTACTTGTCATCTAATGAGCACATTAATATCATACCTCTGCTTGTCACCCAATGAGTACGTTAACATCATACCTCTGCTTGTTATTGAATAAACATGTTAACATCACATCTCCGCTCATATTCTATGAGATATGTTAACAATTATTTCTGTCTACCAAACCTTTACACATCTGATAGCTAAAATTTAAGAATCCAAAGTATTTCGAAATTCAGTACGGCTCAATACATAGCTTTGAAAACTTTGGAGTGGGCACCCGCGGGAGATCCTGCAGGTTGCACCCCACGGGAAGTTCCCCCGGGTTGCAACCCGTGGGAGCTTCCACGAGTTGCAACCCGCGGGATGTCTTCCGCTTCTCGTTCGTCTTCCGTGGTAATCCGGATTTTTGGAGATTAATTATACAGATTTGACCTAAATTTGAGGGGAGAATTTGAACTGGATTGGAAGCGCTCTTCAATCTATAAAATTGGGAGAGAAGTTCAGAACAAAAAAGATTCGGGGGAGGGAGGCAATTTTCCAGAGGCCGGAGTCCAAAAATCCAGAGAGGAGTTCCTTAATCCAGAGAGATCAGATCGTCAATGGAGTGCAGAATCAAGACTCCACCGCTGCCAGAACCCACAAAAATAAAGGAAAATCGAAATCAATTGATCCCCATTCTTGTAATCTCGAATTTATTTTTTAGTTTTTCTTTTATTGCTGTAATTCAAAATCAAATTGGCAATATAAAAGAAGATCCAATTTTTTCGGGCATACAGATGGAGAGGAGGATTTTCGAAGGAGAAAGGGGAGATGGAGGATATGGAGAAGGAGCAAGAGGCGAGACCGAAGCTCGAGGAAGGAAGAGGAAGCAACAGGTCGCAATTAATGCGCCTGGAGAAAGATGGGGAAAAAATCTCGTGCTTTAATGCGCCTGGAAAAAAAAATCTTGGGCCAATAACTCATCACGAATCAACTATTCCCAACCCCTTTATTACTAGAAAAAGCAGATGAAGCAGGCGCAGGGGATAAGGAGGACCACTTTGGGGGACAAAAGTGTCCAAGGAGACGCAGGGGAAACACAATTGCAAAATGAGGATGGAAATAATAGTGGAGTTGTGGGCTGCTCAAAGGCCCAGCAAGCTAATGATTTAAAGGAAGCCCAATGAATTTTGAGGCTACTAATATTGAAAGCTGCTCCAAAACAAATGCTTCTCAAAGTGATTATTTGGGCCTTCTCACACATCTTAAAAATCTGGATAAAGATTTTGCCCGAGACACAATAGCCAAGTTATTAGAGAATGTGATGAAAGGGGAACAAACAAGGACTCCCATGAAGACATGACGTAGACAGGCCTCTCGTCTCCCAAAAAGGATACGGGGCAAGAAAAAACTTCAGATCCGAGCCACCACACAAGACTTACCTGGAACCCGACCAGAGAAATTAATCATGCCTCCACTAGACAAACTACCAGCAAGTGAAGCAGGGAACGAAGAAACCACAGGACCAGCTTCAGCTAACCTGAAAACCATGGATGATACACATAGGGCTCCTGAGCTGGAAGAGGGGATCCTTGGAAATAAACAGATGATTCCTGCGATTACGCCAAACAGACGGAGCAGAAGACTGGAGGAGAAAAGGGAAGGTCAACAATATCGGGCTGGCCAAACTGCGATGTCAGCTACCGAACGTAAAGCTCTCATTTCGGAACTCGTCCCAGGTATCTCTCATTTAAATTTTGATTTTTTTATACTGAATTTCATTCCTGATAATGAGTTACTTTCTGCGGCTGAGATTTGTGATATTGACATGGGATTAGAGGATGTAGAGACCACTAATATTGTAACACAACTTAGATTGCTAGACGATCCTAAGTTTTCGGAGGAGAATAAAACGAGGGTTTAATACCACCCATCGTTTATAGAGAAGTTTGATTACCAAACTCAAATGAACTGTATGTTTTGGATTGTTAGGGGAGTGGGTAACCCAATCAAGCAACGTATGGTCGTAGAGGTCATCCGAAATAACAAAATTGACGTTGCTTATTTGGAAGAGACTAAACTCACTAATCCTTCCCAGAAACTGCTCAAGACAATTGGTCCTAATAATTCTTTTACTTTCCATTATAAAAATGCTTGTGGAGCATCAGGTGGCATATTAATCGGCTATAACAATAAGTTCGCCCTAATAGACACATGGGAAGGTCAGTTCCCCTCTCGATAAGAGTAAAGAGATTTTCTGATGGGTGGATTCAAACAATCACAGTAGTTTATAGCCCTAATGACACCCAGTCACGATCCTTTTTTTGGGACGAACTGAAGAACATAAGGGGTAGATGGAGCTCTCCTTGGATCATAGGGGAATTTTAATATAACTAGATTCGTTCATGAAAGAAGAGGAATTGACCGTCACCCCCAGATAGAGAGATGTTCAATGAGGTCATCTCGCAACTAAAACTTACAGACCTGCCACTGAATAACCGTAGATTCACATGGACTGACATGAGAAAAAATCCAAATTTGGCCAGACTGGACAGGGTTCTAATTTGCTAGGATTGGGATATGAAATTCCCCCTAGTCGATCTCAAAGCGCTAGAGCGCATCACCTCTGATCATGTACCAATTGTCTAGACTCTAGAGAACACCAACCCCAACAGAAAAGGTTTCATTTCGAGAAATGGTGGCTAGAGCATGAAGAGGTGCATGATCTCGTCAAGGAGAGCTGGTTACAACAGACCTCGGCAGCAGATGCTACCGGTAACATATGTGTTAAATTTCGTCGTCTCCGCAAAGTATTATGGAGATGGGAGAAAAGACATCGCCTTCTATCCCGCGAGCACAAAACCAAGTTACTGGAAGAAATAGATACTCTAAAGAAATACGAAGAGACGAGATCTCTCAGTTTGGAGGAGAACTCCAGATTACTCGATCTCCGAAAAGCCATAGAAGAAATCTACAGGAGAGAGGAGATAATGTGGAAACAGAGAGCATGATGCAAATTGATAAAAGAAGGGGATGCTAACACTGACTTTTTCACAGATCTACTTGCATGCGTAGAAAAGTTAACAAGATTAATGCATTACAATCTGAGGAAGGGCTTATTCATGGACCTCAATTACAGGACCATGTACATCAATACTTTAAAAAACTATTTGTAACGAAGAATCATTTCAGATTGCGAATGAAAAGGACTGTATGGCCCACCTGCCCGAATTTAAACGAATTGGAACTAGAGATCCAAGAAGAAGAAATTAAGCGTGCAGTGTGGAAATTGGGTCCCGAAAAGGCACCTGGCTCGGATGGATTTCCAATGTTCTTTTATAGTACTTTCTGGGAGGTGGTTAAGGGAGATCTTAAAAGATTGGTCGATGAAGTCTACCATGATTATTCTAGACTTGACATAATCAATTATTCCCTCATCACACTTATCCCCAAGAGGGATTAAGTAGAGCGGATTGGGGACTACAGGCCCATTGCCTTGGTAAATTGCTCTATTAAAATCATCACGAAAATCCTATCCAATAGACTTGCACTCAAATTGTAAACTATGGTTGGGGATTATCATACTGGGTTTATTGCAGAAAGGAATATATTAGAGGGAGTAGCGTCAGTATATGAGATCATTCACCATTGCAAAAAATCCAAGTTGAATGGATACATCCTTAAACTGGATTTTGAGAAAGGTTATGATATGGTAGAATGGGATTGTTTATTCGAGGTTTTACATCTCCGCGGTTTTGGAGAGAGATGGATCTCATGGACAAGGAACTGGCTTACATCTGCAAAAACATAGATCTTAGTTACTGGTGTAGCGGGGAAAGAGATAGTGCTCAGGAGGGGATTACGACAGGGAGACCCACTTTCCCCTCTTCTGTTTATACTTATTGCTGATGGCCTCAATATAATGTTTAGGAAAATGGAAGATGCAGGCCTAATAAAAGGCCTCTCGGGATCTACCTCTGCATCATATATCAACCTCCAATACGTAGATGACACACTAATATTTGGAGGCGATATCTACCTGAAGCAATACACATCAAGTAGGGCCTCCGCTGTTTTGAAGTATGGTCGGGACTGAGAATCAATTTTTTCAAGAGTTCCCTTATATGCTTAGGACATAAAAACCACTATGAATCTTATCCTCGAGACCTTCAGAAGTAAGGAAGAAAAATTCCCAATGAAATACCTGCATATCTCCATCAAATCAGGAAAACTCTCCAAAGAGGACTAGTACCCACTTTTGGATTACTTTGAGAAGAAACTATATAGCTGGAGAGGGGGCTACTATCTTTAGGAGGGAGGGTTGTCATGCTCAATGTAGTTCTATCATCCCTATACTACATATCCTTCTTTCTATTACTATGCTGGGTCAGAAACAAAATAGATCAAATCAGAAAGATGTTCTTATGGAATGGTACGACCGATTCCAATAAATATCATTTTGTTTCTTGGAAGCAGGTCTGCAAGCCTAAGACCGCGGGTGGCCTTGGAGTTCTAGACTTGAGAACTTTTACTTTGTCCCTAATGGAAAAATGGTGGTAGCATTTACCACTCGTCCCGAGGGTAGCCTCCAAAAGCTCATGCATTCTAAATACTGTTCTCGAAATGGTACATGGCATGCGACTAACCAAAATTCATTAAATTCCTCCTGCTTCTGAAAATGGATGATCAAGACTAAACATATAGTCTAGTCAAGTCTGCAATATAAACTAGGCAATGGTCAAAAAATTACATTCTGGCATGACCGATGGTGTACACAGCTCCCCCTCAAAATTATGTTCCCTGCAGCATTTGAACTGTCCTTAAATAAGGATGTAGTAGTCTTCTCCCAATGGCTAAGAGCGAGATGGCGACTGAATCTAGCACATTCCATTTCAATATTGGAGAAAACTCAGATCCGTGAGTTAAGGTCTATTCTAAATAAAATAATACCATCCGGGGCAATTGAGGATCAATCCATATGGAGATGGAATAAGAATGGAGTATTCTCGGTAAAATCCATATATCACCACTTTATGGATAGCGGAGTCAACACTAAAGACACAAGTTAGATATGGAATACAAAATGTCCACTTAAAGTCAAGGTATTCCTCTGGCTAGCCCATAGGAATGCCCTCTTCACATGGCCAGTACTACAAAGACGTGGCTGGTCAAGTTCAAATTTTCAAAGCTGGAGAGTCTGCCCATCCGTTTACAGCTAAATTGCAATTTCATTTATCATCTATGGATTTGTTGTGCAAGAAAACTTGGGATCAATCCAAACATGGAGGAGAAAAATTGCATCTGGAGTAGACTATGTTTAAATGGTCGGCCATCAAATCGGGCTAGAACTCTAGCTGCAGCTATATGTTGAAACGTTTGGTTGGAAAGAAATAATAAATTTTTCAATTCTACTGCTCGCTCCTTACATATTTGCATCCATTTAGTTATGCATGATTTTTCTCTTTGGACAGATATACCTTCTGATGAGGAGCAAACACAGATTTCAGGGGGATCCTCTGAGGATGACCTAGATTCTCCTGGGCATGCATGATCCACATCATTCAACCTGCAACATGGAGAAGGAATCCACTCTGCTACATTACGAGAAGAATATTTGACAACACCTGCTTTTGCTTTTATGTATCTTTTATTTATGTTTTTGCAACTAATGTATTATGAGAATCACTCATACTAGTGATCGAACTCTGTAACTCTTTTTATGGTTCTGTTATTCCCTTACTAATAAAACGCGGAGGGCTTCTATCCGCCATTTTATTTCAAAGAAAAAATGAAGCAGAAATTTCTAATAGGAAACAACAAAAAAAGGAACTCTGCACATAGCAAATATGTTACCTTGAAGTAGTATATAAACAAGCCACGCATGTTGTACGAGTTGATTACAAAGAAAGTTCAACCCAAAATGGATTGTGCAGTGATTTTAACAGTTACAATGGTAGCTTGTGCCTGATTTCTTAAGTAAAAATCAATCAAATTGATCATATCAAATAGCAAGGACCTGAGCAACAATAAGAGTTTACACGAGTTTCAATTGGTACTTATTATTCTCACAAATCAAACAGTTTTACACACACACACACAAAAACTAACCATAATGGATCCTCTATGGTGAATCAAAACTTACAGTCCCGGATCCACCTTATCGGATCTGGACCTAGTTCGGATCAAGGAGACCATAGTGGATTTAAATTCATCTTCCCTACTTTGCTCCTCAACATTGTTTGTGACAGTTCATTCACCGCACGGCCGCATAAATGGCATTACTCACTTCATATGACGCGAGTTTATGATCCACAATCTAAAGCAAAAACTCAAACCAAAATCAACAAAAAATCTTATTTTTCCCCCAACAAAAAAAGTCCTAAATTTACAGACTCTAACGCAAACAACCCATTGATGAGAACGGTGACGTTGTCGCTGGAGATGGCTGATCGGTTGGAGATGTGGATGAACTTCTTTTTGAGAGAGTGGACGTAGATTTCCTTATCGACGATCGGAATAAGGAAGTGGATCTCTCTCTCTAAGATTTTGTGATATTTTGGGCCGAAGTCGTCGCGGCGACCGATCTGAAGTGGCGGAGGAGATTAGGGGTGACGGCGGTGGCAGTAGAAGGGTAATGACGGTGGGGGAGATGAGAGATAGAGAGAATAGAGATATTGAAGATGAGGCTATTTTTACCCTAAATGACAAAGTTATAAATAAAAACAAATTTTTAAGTGGGTTTACTATGAAAAATAGTGTGCCCCTCTAGAAACTCCTCACCAAGAGCAGTGCCCTCGATGTCTTGAGAGAAGGGGAGGAACACTAACGGAAGCAGTGGTGGAAGTAGTGAAGGTAGCGTCATGGTGCCGGTGACAATGGCAGCGATGATGGGTGGGTGGAATCATGTCTGAGAAATGAGAGGAGAGAGAGAGGGAAAAATAATTAACTGAATATTGGTAATAACACTGTATGTTGATTTACGGGAAAACGGGGGGTGAGAGCTGTCACCCAATTTCTATCTATGATTTGAGGGGTTATTTGTAAAAAACACATCTCAATATTTTGGGAGTTTCCAATGGAGCACGCCACTTTTCCTAGTGAGCCCACTAGTCACTGTATTTTTGGCTCGGGTTTTCAGCCTAGACCAGTGTGCAGTGGCCTCACTAGGAAAAATGGTGCGCTACTATGGAAACTCCCAATATTTTTACTAATTTTATTCTAGATGTAAAACTCTTATTAGGCCATGTAAGCGCCATGGGAGGAGGCCCTCTCTTTTACCATAGGTTTTCTGGTTTCCACACACACACCATATATTGTGTCCCTATGTTTTATTTCCTTTTCTTGTAGCACTTGTTAGATCATTTTAATAGTCCTAGTTTAACATAACTAGATGAGCTGGATTTGCAGGTAACTAAGAAAGGGGACCCAGTACAATTAGACATTACGTTGAGGAAGGAGGAGGGTGATGAAAATCAGATTTGATATGAGATGATTTTTTTTTTTTTTTGAGATCTGATGAGATTTGATTTAGTTTATTTAGTTTAATTTAGATTTGGTAGGATTTTAGATTTTATTAGGATTTTGCTTGTTGGATTTGATAGGATTTTAGATTCTCTTAGAATTTTGTTTGTTAGATTTTTTTTATAAATAAGCTCTGTATGAATTATTTTATAGACTATTGAAAAAAAATTGAATTTTGAGAAACTGCATGGATTTGTTGAGAGTGGGTGTAGATTCGCCTGAGTGAATTCCCAAACCCTTTTGTTCTTTTCTAAATCTATCCAAATGCTAAAATTTCAAATTCCTAACCCTAATCAACTATGATGTCGCCACCTTATTCTTCGACTTCGCCACCGCCTCACCACCAGATCCTCAAGCCCGACGCTGCCGCCTTCATCCTCAACCCCGACCGTGTTGCCGCTGTTCGCAGCAAAACTTTTACCTCCTTCCATTGAATACAACTTAGATTACAACGAAAGTGAACAAGAAAAGAACAAACAAGAGGATTTATAATTATCGCTCTCTTTTACAAAATATCGTGGGATCTCGTAGCGATGGGATCTATCGAAGTAGCTCCTTTGGACGATCTAACGACGATGATCTTCTTGCTCGATGAAGATGACGACCGACTCTTCTTGATCTTCTCTGGTCTTGATTCGTTCAAAATTCTCACGCGTAACTTGAACTCCTTTAATGCTCCAAAAAGATCCTCAAAGACTTTCTCAAGAGGGTATTTATAGCCTTGGGCCAATATGAGAGTTTCTATTTAAATAGAATTTGTATTCACCAAGGATTCCAATCAAATATCTTAGTTTTGATTTAAATTTCTTGATTTAGAATTCTGATTGGATTCAATTTGGATATTTGGATAAGCCCAAATCTCAATCTCAATTAATTTATGATTCTGGTTATCTACTTACGCGGAGCTAATCGCGTCAAAACGAGGAGCTATCGATTAGCTTCGCGTTTTGTTCAACACGGGGCTAAGAGTAGCCAAATGCAGAGCTACAGAGTTAGCTCCGCGTTCTGTTATGGAAAACTCCATTTATCTAGAAATTTTCACTGCCAACAGAACCCCCTCCAAAGTTTTCAAAATAGTTTAGAATTTAGCAAATTTTGAAATACTTTGGACCTTCAAACTGAAACACGGAGTTAAAATACCAAGTTATCTTCGCGTTTTAATCGTTTGCGCGAAGCTAATAGCCTCGCGTTTTAGTGGGTAATCACTCAGTAATTGCTCTGATTTTTGCGACGAATACCAAGGGACGGGTTTTTTTTTATTTAAATAGAGTCTTTAACTCTTCTTCTCCCTCACTTCATTTGAGAATTCCCAAGAGCTCAAGAACTCAGGCAATCCAGGTGACCCAAGAACCCTTGCAACCCGAGCGATTTTCATTCATTTTTCTCAATTTTCGTTGAGATTTCTTCAAGATCAATGGCGCCCAAGAAGATCACGACATCGCGCGCTTCCTCACCATCAGCGGCCAGTGCTAGCAGCGGCGGCAGCGGCCGAGGCAGTGGCCACAACGGTGACACAGTTTTTGTCGCACCCATCGGAGGTAAAGATCTCAACTTTTGGACCCTTTAGAGTGATTTTGGGGTGATTTGGCTTGGTTTTAACCGACCAATCACTTCTTTACTGGCGAGATCGCTATTTTCCGGCCGTACGGCTTTGACAAGAAGAAAGGCCTCTGGTCTTCTTCTACGCGAAGCTATCACGTTATCCTCGCGTTTGGAGACGCGGGGCTATTTTTCTAGCTGTCGCGTTTCAACGCGAGACTATGAACTTTAGCTTCGCGTTTGTAAACGTGAGGCTATTAGCTTCGCGTTTTACATATCAACGCGAAGTTACCTTTTAGCTTCACATTTTACAAAAACGCGAGGCTATTTCCTTAGCTTCACGCGGAGTTATTTTTAGCTCCGCGTTTCTATACTTAGAAGATTTTCTGAATTTGTAAAAAAATTTCTAACTCTTGATTCTTCTTTTGCAGTAGGGTATTCAGTGGATGCTCTCCCTCATAGACACTACTTCGGATTTGCTGGGGGTGCAGATTTGATGGCCCAATTTCGCTTCACCACTGATCTCCCGGCCTACAAGCCAGGTTTGAAGGAACGCAGGGAGAAGTTGATCAGGTACCACCCTGCTACTGCAAGGGAGATCATCACTGAAGCAGCCTTCGAGACAACCAACCGAGAAGTGTGGGAGAAACCCACATTTCTTTTTGGAGATATAATGGGGCACTCGGACCAGATTCTCTTTGAGGAAGAGTGCATGTGGCTCTATCAATCTGGCGACTTGCTGATGTTTCTACCCAGCATGGAGCGCAGCTACTCCTGGTCTATCTTCAAAGGCTAACCATGCATCGTGAGTTAGAGTGGGGGCTAAGCCAGGAGTATGATTGCATTCTGACGAGTAAGTTGGGCGAACATGGGGCTTATCAAGATGGTCCCACAAGATGTATTACTGAATTGTTTCCAGGTAGAATCACCAAAGAGCACCCAGTGGGGGAGGTTCCAACTCGCGCATGAACCTTCCTAAGCGAGTTCATGGCGAAAGGAGGCTAGTACCCAGCCAATGACTTCAGGATGCCTGGCTGGATTAACTCTTCCAGTAACATGTGGTGGGCCTGCCTCGTCCAATACATGATAGATTCCCATGAACCAGTTCTGAAGGAGATTGGCTTATACAAAGCCATCAGAAATGTTCAATTTGGGATTCCTCAGAGCTCCTATCATTTTTTTAGCCTCCTGGAGATGTACAACCCCGAGACTGGCACTTTCTTTACACCAGTGGGTGAGATAAGACTTGCTCTCCACGAGATGCTTGAAGTGTCCAAGTTATCAATGGGCGAAGTCTCTTATGAAGAGTACATCCCTACTACTAAAGAGCTGAATATGCTAAAGGCGAGGGATGAGCGCATCTACACCACTTACTGGGAGATAATGTGTCACTATAGTATCTGTGCCGACATGGTAGGTGTGCGTAATCAAGGTATCGGCCACAAGAAGTGAGCCGATTGCCTTTTTGCAAAGTTGAACTCCAAAGAGAGTTCATCAAGTGTCAACGGCCACAATCCTGTAGATGTTAAAGAGATTGATCGCCGCATAGCCAAGACACGTGCCATATTCTATACCACCGAATCCAACGAAGGTGGATTCAATTCTGGCACCGTCTTCAAAGCTTCCACTACCAGGCTCAGTTCCTAGTGTCCAATAGAGGCCTTATTGCTGGGTTTCTGATGCTGTGGTTAAAAAGATGTGTTGTGCTGTCACTGTCAAAAGAGGCAATTGCAATGAACGTGGTGTATCCAGCAGTTCTACTAGCATACGGCCGACCCTTCGGACTTCTCCCCACCATGGTGAGTAACCTACAGAGTGGACTACGAGCGCTCTGTAACGGTTTCATCCCTACCGACAAGGGCAAGGGGAAAGAAAAAGGCAAGTCAAAAGAGACTGCCAAGATAAAGACTCCGAACCCTAGGGTGGAGATACCTTATACTTATCTGATGGTATGGCTCGTCATGCACTGCCCCTCTTTGATGAGTGCGGCTGAACACCCCCCACCTGACAAGCCATTCCTTGTGGAGCTATATGAACGCTCCTTATGAAAGAGTCATTATATGTCTCAAATTCGGAAGACACTCTGCCATCACCAAAATTACGAGATCTTCCGGTGCTTTCCAGACTTTCCCAGTGGAGAATACGGGTCAAATTTTAAGGATATTTTGGGAGCAGACAATTTCACCGTCTTATCCTCAGGAGCATTCTGGTGGCTCCTTAATATTCGAACTGGGCACTTGGTGTATCGGCAAGACACCATGTGCTACATCGAATCATACACCCCGAGCCGCTTCGCTCGTCAGTTTGGGTACACATAACTCTATGTGGGTAACCCGAACAAGAAGCTAGCCTATGAGGGAAATTTGTATGAAGGTGCCCGCGAATGGTTCCACTTCGTAGCTGGTGGAACCGGGGCTGAATTCGTGCTGCCTCAAAAGTCGCCAGAACTAAGCATGACACTAAGCTTCTGCACGTGGTACAACGTCACCAACGCTGACGTGCCTAACTTCTCCGTCAACCGTAGTTGTTGTAAGGAGATTGAAGCTTTTTACTCTTGTTGCAAGGGGGCCAAAAGAGTAAGGGCAAAAGGAATTGATGAATTCCTTAGCACGGCGGCCGACCCATCAGATGTTGGCGACTCTGATGTAGATGTCGATGATGGAGATGATGATGACGCTGATGTTGGAGGTGCTTTCCAACCTGCAGTCACTCGTTCCCGGAGTCCGACTGTTAAACGTCGCGGATCCTCGAGAGAAGGGTCTGCCAAGAAGAAGAAGAAATTTGTCAGGGAGACCCTAGTAGTCCCTTACGAGGCAGCAGTCCAGTTTGCTACGGATCTGCTTGCCTCAACTCTGCCATCTACTTTGGCAGAGGAGAGTAGGCCTGTTGAAGCTCTCAGTGCCCCTGATGCTCCGGCTCGCCTGCCTACTCAAGAATCTGGTGAGCATACTACGACACAACCTTTGGGTGGCGAGACGGGTATGCTCCTAGAGACGACGATGGCTCCTCATTCAAGTCCAACCACATGACTTATCTCCCCTAGTATGGTTCCTTTAAGTTCTATATTCTAACTTCTATTCTTTTTCTATATTATATGTAACACTCCCTATTTGCTTTCTGAGATGCAGGTAGTCAGCTCCATTCCCCCATGCATTCAACTACCATGGTGGAGTCTGAGGAGCTGATCGACTACTCTGGCACCACCGGCTCGGTGGGTGGTCTTGGTAGTTCGGCGGAGGAGTTTGGTGTGGACTATTTCACGCCAGCTCCTCTCTCTGTTCCTACTTCAGCTCCTTCAATTGACGAACTTGGGAGTGATAATAGGACAGAGGTCGTCGCGGCCACAGTAAGAGAGGCTCTTCCATCTCCAAGCCTTCCGTCACCGACACCAGTAATTTGCTCTGAGGACACCTTCCCAATTGTCGTTGGTGTACCCTCTGCTCCTCAGCCAGCGGTATTAACACCCTCTACTATTATGGCTGTTGAGACACCGGTGACTCCTCCCGCTCCAACTCATCTGCCAACAGGGGATGAAGAGAATTTGAAGTTCTCGTTCGAAGCCACTTCTGTCACAGGAGGAGCTTCGGGTGAAGACACTCCATCATCTACCCCTGCTAGTGGTGTTGCTCAGATGACTTGTACCAGCAATAATTCGCCTAGGGTTCCCAGTTCTGCCAAGTCTTTACTGGCTCTACTGACCCCTCATATTATGAGTCTGGTACAGGACGAGTTTCTTCTTCCTCGACTCCGATAGAAGCCACTCCTCCCCCGGCGACATCTTCCTTAGCACTGCCTGCTCTAAACACAGACACCGTGGACCCACTTGAAGAATTCTTCAACCACAGTATTAATGATTTCATGCAGCTATTAAGGAGATGTATTGGGATGATCCTGAATGGAAGAGATTTTCTCGATCTCGGACGCCCAATATTGTCCACTTATCTGGACAATATTGAAAGGATCGGAGGACATGACCGAGCAGCTCCTTATCGGGCCCGCTTAGAAGCTTTAGAAGAGCAGGTGAATACGCTAAACACAGTTCGCCAAGCGGATGTAGAAGCGATCACCGAGATCGAACTAGCGCGGCTACGGGTAGAGCTAACAGCTCGTCAGGAGGAGCTAAGGCGACAGGAAGAAGGATGGTCACAGGAGTTGGCGGAGCTACAAGCCAACAAGGAGTCAGTTCTCAGGGGGTTGGAGATGGTGGATTTCGAGATCGAGGGGAGCCAAGCGCCATTCTTAGAGCCAAAGAGACTATCGCTAAGGCTCAGGCTATTTTAGAAGCCAGCGAGTCTCGGCTAGGGGAGTCCATCAGGAGACGGGAAGAGCTGACCATTCAACAAGGACAGCTCGAGCAGGAGGGCATAATAAGGAGCCGTGCTATTGAAGAATTTCGTCAGCGGTTGACCCATCAACTCGCAATAAATGACGATGATTTACGCCGGCAAGCTCAACACTCCGTGGAGGAGACTCGTTGTTGAGTTATTGATGAGACAACAAATAAGTTGAAGCTTTTGGGAGAGCCATAACTCCCTTTTATTTTATTTTTTATTCTTTGTAATGAAAAGAATCATCAAATCTTTTGAATTCTTTTATTCTTTTGTAACTTTATTTCTTTTAATTTATGAATAAAGATAATTCTTTTGATTCTTTTATCTGTTGGCTACAAATTTTCCTTGTTCAACAAATAACTTGTCATAAAATTTGTTTAAACAATCCAAGGCTCACCTGCGTAACTTAGATCGTTAAAACCAACCAGGTCATAATCATTGACCATGGTAAAGCTTTTTAATAGAGTGAACTTGATAGTTTGGTGAAAGCATTTTTTATTGCTTACACCGGGATGATCGGGTCAGGATTATTGACTTAGACAGAGGCACCTAATTGCACATGCCTTAGTTTAAAGAAGTCCAAGTGCTCATATGCGTAACTTGAACAAGTGGATGGTCATACTTCTATGGATGAAAACCAAAACCAGATGTGACAGTATTTTTTTTAATGCATAGTATTTTTTCAAAAATTTACCGTTGATTGACATCATCATTCTATCGCCATTCTGGTTTATTAAGCGATAAGCTCCACTAGAGTATACCGTCTCCACGATGAACAGTTCTTCCCACTTGGGTTCAAATTTATCCTTAGTCTTGTGGATCAGAATCATTGGCCTTTTAATAGCCAGAACCAAGTTTCTTTATTTAAAGGTCCTTGATTTAACGTTCTTATTGAACGCTTGCGAGACTCGGGCTTGATATAACTCAATTTGTTGTTGAGTCCGGAGACGATTTTCATTCAACGCAATCTTTGTCGATGACGTTCTTCTGTCGTCATCTTTGTGGCTAGGGCCACTCTTAATGATGGTATCTCGACTTCAAGAGGCAGGACGACCTCACTTCCATAGACCAAGAAGAACGAAGTAGTTTTTGTTGGGGTGCGAACGGTGGTGCGGTAGGCCCACAAATACTCTCCCAACTTTTCATCCCATGCTCGTTTGTTGGAGGATACGAACTTCCGAAAGAGTTTAATAATAGTCTTATTAAAGGCTTTGGCCAATCCATTTGCCGCAGGGTTATATGGCGTTGAAGCAAAATCTTTGATCCTGAACTTATCATAGAATCTTGAGAACCCCTGGCTGATGAACTGCAGTCCATTATAGTGAATGATTCTTCGGGGGACGCCAAAACGGTAAATGACATGATGCTTAATGAACTTAATTATATTCATCGATTTTACCTCTCTCATGGGCATGGCTTCAGCCCATTTCGAAAAAATAATCGGTTATTGCAAGTATAAATCGATGTCCCCTGGACGACGAGGGAGTTATTGGCCCCACAATATCCATTCCCCATGCTTCAAATGGCCAACTACCAACGGTATTGTGCAAGTATTCTGGGGGTTGATGAATAAAATTGGCATGTACCTGACATGCATGGCACCGTTTAGCATATGTCATTGCATCTGTAATCATCTTCAGCCAGTAGTATTCTAGCCTTGTTATGCGGTCTCCGAGTTTTGGACCGGGCTGATGAGCTCCACACACTCCATCATGCGTTTCTCTCGGCATTTCATCGGCTTCTGCTTTTGATATGCAGCGTAGCAGGAGACCATCACTTGACTTTTTGTATAAAGTTTGAAGCGTATAATCATAGTAAAATCTTTGGGCCTTCCTCTTTATCGAGGCGGCTTCCTTTGGATCCTCTGGCAGCATCCCATATAAGGCATAATCCAACAATGGAAATCGCCAATCACGGGATTCCAGAGTTAAGCCTGCTTGGCACGCTTTCCTGGTTTGGAAGACAGTATCCGGATGGAGAAGTTCTCTGCTACCAATAATGATAGTTTTAGCTGCACCTGGCGGGATTGCTAATGTTGCGGCCAATGCAGCAAGAGCATCGGCATAGATGTTCTCATTTCGGGGTATGTGCCTGCCAACTCAGTGGCTAGCTGATGATAGGGGATGAGAGTTTCATGTTTGACTTCATACTCACCCGTCATCTGCTTGACGATGAGTTTAGAGTCTCCATATGCCTCTAGATAGTTCACCCCCAGTTGCAGAGCCATTTTTAAACCAATAATGAGCGCATTATATTCTGCCATATTGTTTGTGCACGGTTCTGTTAATGAGTAACCGTTGGGTAATATGTGTCTTTGTGGGGAGATTAGCACAACCCCCACTCCAGCAGCAAATCGTCTGGCAACACCATCAAAGAATATCTGCTATGGTTGTTCTTTACTAGTTGTGTTGACTTCTGACGTCTGTTTAGAGTTGGACCAAATTGGACGGTCCACTAAAAAATCGGCGACCGCTTGTCCCTTCGTTGCTTTTTGAGGAACAAAGTGTATATCATATGGCGATAGCAATAATGCCCTTTTCGCTAATCGGCCGTTTAAAGACCCCGGTTTTGTCATCTGGATTTTCAAGGGATTAACCCGTGATATGACATGAATTGTTTGAGCTGAAAGATAGTGTCTCATCTTCTGAACATCGAACACTAAGGCTAAACATTCCTTTTCAATCGGAGTATATCGATGTTCGGCCCGATCATTGTTCGGCTTAGGTAATAAAGGGCGTGTTCATGGCCGTGCTCATTATACTGAGCGAGTAATGCTCCTAACGCGTTATCCATTGCCCTTACATATATGAGGAATGATCGTCAAGGGACAGGAGCCATGAGGACGGGAGGTTTGGTAAGATATTTTTTAAGATCGTCAAACGCCTGTTGACATGCCTCATCCCATACAAAAGAAACCCCCTTTTTCGTAAGTCTGGAAACAGATGGCATCGTTCTGATAGGTTGGAGATAAAGCATCGGATATATGCCAGTTTTTTTTGTAACCCCCTCAAATTTTTAAGATTGCGGGGAGGTGGCATCTCGTTGATTGCTTTTACCTTTTCAGGATCAATAAAAATTCCTTCCGAGGTAACTATGAACCCAAAGAATTTCCCACTGGACACCCCCATAAAGGACTTGGTAGGGTTCATCTTCAAGTGATGTCTTCGCATAAGTTTGAAGACTGTTCTTAGATTCTGAAGATGATCTTCTTTGCTTTTGCTTTTGATCGCCAAGTCATCCATATAACACTCTACCGTTTTGCGCAGATATTCTTTAAATATAATGCTCATTGCACGTTAGTAGGTGGCACCGGCATTCTTTAGCCCAAAGGTCATTACTGTATAACAGCACACCCCTAGCGGTGTTCTGAACGCCGTGTGCTTTTCATCGTCCGGGTGCATTTTGATCTGATTGTAGCCTGAGAAGCCATCCATAAATGACATCCTCTCGTATCCATATGTGTTATCAATCATTACGTCGGTAATCGGGAGTGGGAACTCATCATTAGGGCAAGCCGCGTTTTGATCCTGAAAATCGATGCATATCCAGATCTTACCGTTCTTCTTACGAACCGACACTATATTAGCCACCCAATCAGGATGTTGCTCTTCACAGATAAATCTTGATTTTATAAGCTTATTAACCTCAGCGACTATCGCCTCCATTAATTCTGGTCGAAAACACCTCTGCTGTTGCTTGACTGGCTTGGCGTCTTCTTTATTATTTAACCGGTGCGTGGCAATTTGAGGGTCAAGCCCGAGCATATCTTCATATCTTTATGCGAACACGTCTATATACTCCTTGATAAGGGATATAAGTTCCTCCTTTTTCAAGGGAGTTAGCGTGTCGCTTACGAAAATGGGCTTCGGATTCTCTTACGTTTCCATGTTAACTTGTACTAGCTTATCCTCTATAGGTGGGTCACGCTGCTCAAAGCAGACATCTCAGAGAGTGTCCATGTGTTTTGCCCAGGAATCATCTTGCACATCAATGGTTTCTCGTCGCTTTCTGATGCGGCTGAAACCATATTTGCTGTTATAGATTGAAACTAGGCGCCAGTACTTAGATCCGAATCATGGTCAAGCGGATGTAAATCTCCATTAGCCAAAGAGCTCTCTCTATATCTATATGACGGAGAGGGTGGAGTGGACACATATCCTAACCCAATTCGAGTTTTCTGATAATAATTTGGGCTTTTTCCTCTTGGTCTAAAAGAGAGTATGAGATTTCGTCGTCCTTTTTTAAAGTTTAATCCCGATTTTTGGATAAAATTATAACCCATCTTTTCCATCATTCGTCGAGATTTCTGTTCATATATGTGAAATTGAGGTGATGTTTGTTCATCACTTTTACTACTTTGTCTTTGGTTAGGCGACGCGATCACTTTTTCGAAGACTATGGGTTTTTGTGACACCTGTCACGGAGGTACTTTAAAGAAATGATCTCGTCCTTTAGTTATGTTAAACCGAGAAAAGAGAGATGATCTGATTGGCAGGGATATGTTGCCAGAACTTCAAGGTCGGACAGGCCTTCTGCCTCGGTGGAAGTACAAGAAGGTTCGGATTCTGTAGCTACAGCAGGCTCGTAGACTAATTTTATATTTTTATTAATAATCTACTCATCCTCTGCTACATTGGCTATATTATTATCAAAATTCACTTAAAAATTTATGTGAGGGTTTATCTCATAGTCACCCCCATCATCTTCTTTGGGAGATTCGTATTCAGTATCCGCCTCGTTGCCACTTTTGTCGGGTTCTTGAGACCTTTTGCAATCATTATTAGAGACTTCATGGGCCGGCTTGTAGAGCATAGCATCCGTGAAGTAGTTTTCTAGCCCTTTAAATGGCTGTCTATCTGCAACTAGTGTCCGGACTTCTCCTTGTTCATCGCAATATTTCATGCATTGGTGGAGAGTCGATGGGACTATCATATAAGAGTGTATCCATGGTTGCCCTAGTAAAATATTATAAGACGTGTCTGCGTCTATAACATAGCATGTCACCACCGTTCTCAGATCTTCGATTTGACATCGAAGTCGGATTTTCCCGAGGGGATAACTATCATTAGCGTTAAACCCGTATATCGTAGTATTTATCGGTGTCAGACGATGAGGAGAAATCCCCAATAGCTGCATCAGTCTTCTGGGGATGACGCTTAATGCAGACCTGGATCGATTTGATTGCGGTCCACCTTTGTGGATCCGACATATCCGGTGAAATATAAAGACCTATTATGCTTTATATTCCTTACCTGCATGTCCTCTGGAGAAAAAGTAATATGCGGGACCTGCCTTCTCACTTGATGACAGCGGGGGCAGGAGTCTTGTTCTTCGTCGGCTAGCTCGACAATCTGTGCTAAGAAAAATTTAGAGTCTGCCAAAACCTCTCTTAACACTTCGCGAGTTGATTTTGACAATCGCAACAACTCATAAAGCGTGACTCGAGCTGGGATATTTGCTAGCTGAGCTATTATATCAAATTTGAATGCAGCATCCTTGGCTTCTTCGTATCTTGCAAGATTTTTTTGAAAATGAGACCCCTTTTGTTTCACAGGCTTCGCGAGTTCCCCGTATATATTCTTCGGGTCTACTCTAGTATAGTCTTTGAGATATGATTTACCGGATCGAGTGTCGGAAGTGCCTGCCTCCTCTTGATGAGTGGCCATAGTTTCAGCCTCCTCTTCAGAATCTGTGAAGGCTCCCGATATTATATATTCTTCTTTTATTTTAGCGAAAATAGTATTACTAGTCCGCTCTCTCCTCTGTCTATTTGAGGTGGTTCATTGTTCATCCTGTAATAGATCAGGGTGGACCCACATGACGTCCTCTTTTTGTGTAGCTACAGGGACAAATCCTTTCTGTGCTTGTTTATGTGGGTCATGATTTTTCATGATCAACTTCCCTTCTGGTATCGGGGTTACTCCTGCAGGGAACTCATGGGTTCCTATCACCTAGGTTGCCATATTAGCAGTGACTTTCTTCTGTTCCTCTTTCAGCATCAAGACTCCAGCTTCTTTCAATACTTGGATCCTATTCTTCAGAGGGTAACAGTCCCTGGTAGGGTGTCCAACATTTCTGTGGTAGAGACAATAGTTGGGATCGTTGGTTTTACCAGCGTCCTCCGGTTTCCTATTTTTCGAAAGTTTCAACATTCCCTTACTAAGGAGCAGATGGAAGAGTGTAGGCGTCTGTTCCACCTTAAAAGTATAGGTCCTCTCTTGTTGGGGCCTATTCTGTCTCGTGCCCTTTTGATTTTGGGGCTTTGGGTTTGGAGGATTTGTCTTTTGTGGAGCGGCATCTGACGCCATTGCGGCTTTTTCCTTGTTCTTTTTGTTGTCCTCTGTGTGCAGTCTATTGTTCCCAAGATTCCTGGCTCCCCGAGATTCTTCGACTCGGTGGATCAAGTTTTCGGCTTGCTCTCCTTGTTTGAGTAATCCTTCCAAGTCTTGGATTCTACGGCTCCCATTTTCAAGAGCACATTGGTCTTGAGATTATGCCGGCATGTTTCTACCAGAGTCTTCCAAAACCTTTCTATAAAGTCCTTTACTGTTTCTTGTTCTCCTTGCTTTGTTGCAAGGAGAGAATGAACCGATATTTCGGTATCATTATCGAAGAAACGTGCGAGAAATTATTTCTCAACGTCAAACCAGGTATTGATAGTACCTGGGGGCAACTGCATAAACCATGTGAAGGCAGGCCCTCGCAAGATACTTGCAAATACCTTGGTCATCACTGGGTCATTACCCATCAAATGTCATGTTTGAGACAAGAAGTAGTAGATATGCTGACTGGGTGATCCTTTCCGTCATATGGCTCTAATTTGAGCGGTTTGTATTTTTCAGGGTATAGTGGCAAATCCCATTCAGGCTCGTATGGTCTCGAGACCCCTGATTCTTTCAACTCCATCTTGTGCATTAATGTCTCCAGTTAGCTTTGTAACTTCTCAATTTTCTCTCCATGAGGGTCATGAAAAGAATACTTATTCTCATCCTCATGTATCCGGTGAGCTTTTTCTTCTTTATCTTCTTCATTCATTTTGTTGAACGGAATTTCTCTTTCTTTCTTGGCTTTATCTTCGACAATCTTTTGAGTATTTTCGACCACCTTTAAGAGCATCACTTTAAGATCCTCGATCGTCTTTTGTTGATTTCGGATCATTTGTTCTTGGGCCTCAAATCTTTGATTGATATCATCAGATTTATCTGCCATATGTGAGGTCATTTTCTGTAATTTGGATGACGCCGAAGAACGAGGAGAAGCTATGGCCGAATTATCGCTGTCGTCGTGATAAGATGCTTTTACAAGTTTCTTATTATTTCGAGCTGG
The DNA here is from genome assembly GCA_036321105.1 of Dracaena cambodiana. NCBI lineage: Eukaryota > Viridiplantae > Streptophyta > Magnoliopsida > Asparagales > Asparagaceae > Dracaena > Dracaena cambodiana. Next base: position 30,849,089 of record JAYEPQ010000005.1, on the reverse strand, counting down.
GACAGCACCTGAATTAAGTCTGGTAAAATGACGAGTTTCTTCATCACTTGATTCTGACCATTCCTTTCTATGTTTTTCTTCCCTTTTCCGACCATGTTAGAAGTTACGATTCTCCATTCTTTTTCTCGGAGAGTAGTCTTCATCTTTTTGGCTGGGTTTTTGTCCGACTTAGTTAGTTGGTCGAACACTGATACTCTGTTCTTACTGCAACAATAATTATTCATTACAGCAGACACTGCTGTCATAAACTGCTCGCAATGACAAGTAGGTTCAGACTGAACTTGATTTATACTTCTTTTCTTGGTTAAGTGCTCTCTGAGGTCAGTGGCCTTGAATATGGAGTCGTGGGGCCCACTCAGCTGTTGAGAGAGTCTAGGGACCCACTGGAGCTTCTTGGAACCATTGGTGTCAAGTTCTGGTCTAATAGGATAATTATCGATCCTGATTTTATATTCAGGTTGATTTACGCGGAGCTGAGTAGTAGCTTCGTGTTTTGACACGCGGAGTTGAGAAATAGCTTCGCGTTTTGAGTCGCGGAGCTGAAAATTATCTTCACGTTTTGATTCGCGGAGCTGAAAATTAGCTCCGCATTTTGGTGCGCTAGCCTCGCGTTTTACGTTGGCTGAGCGTTTCTGTGGAAGCTTAAGTTCTGAAATGTTAGCCTCGCGTGGAAGGAAATTCTTGCACGCTGGCTTTATGAGAAGTTTATCCTCGCGATTTTCGCGAGTGTCAGAAATCTTGCTGGCTTCGCATTTATCGCTAGGCTCAGTTTTAGCTTCGCGTGGAGGATTACCATCGCACGCTAGCTCTGTCAACATTTTATCCTCGCGATTAACTCAAGTATCAGAAATTTTGCGATAACGCAAGTCTTACTAGTTTCGCGTTTAACGCTAGGCTCAGTTTTAGCCTTGCGTGGAGGATTACCATCGCAGGCTGGCTCTGTCAATATTTTTTCCTCGCAATTAACGCGAGCTTCTCTGGTTCTTAGTCCAGATAGTATAGCCTCGCATGGAGAATCACACGCTGGCTTGTCCTTGCGATTAATGCAAGTTGCAGCTTTGCATTTATCGCGATATTGACTGGTCTTGCGATTGACACAAGCCAATTTGCTAGGGACTGTAGCCTCACGTTCTGCTGCGAAGTTAGCCTTGCGTTTAACGCGGGTTTTTAGGGCCTTTCGCCTAACTCTCCGATTTCTATTTCGGAGTTGGGTTCTGGTCAATCCAGTTCCTGAGCCTTTTTCGACAATAGAGAGGCCATCCTCGGCTAGGGTTTCCTGTCCAAACGTCAGCTCTATGGCCGCGGTCTCCAAGGGTCCCCGATTAACGTTGGATGCCCGATTACCCGATTCTTGGGTATTGGAGAGCACGCGACGATAGCGTCACGTTTCGGTCAGATTACCTGATTCAGAGGAGAGATACTCCTCGTACATCTGCTGGTCGATCTCCACGACTAGTATGTTTACGTCGGATCCGATCCTCTCGACGTCAGATTGCGCCACGATCTCTTCTTCAGTAAAAGAGACTTCTCCCACTGTGGTCGCCAGTTTGTTCGCAGCAAAACTTTTGCCTCCTTCCATTGAATACAACGAACGTGAACAAGAAAAAAACAAACGAGAGGATTTATAATTATCGCTCTCTTTTACAAAATAACGTGGGATCTCGTAGCGATGGGATCTATCGAAGTAGCTCCTTTGGACGATCTGACGACAATAATCTTCTTGCTCGATGAAGATGACGGTCGACTCTTCTTGATCTTCTCTGGTCTTAATTCATTCAAGGCTCTCACGCGTAACTTGAACTCTTTTAATGCTCCAAAAAGATCCTCAAAGACTTCCTCAAGAGGGTATTTATAGCCTTGGGCCAATATGAGAGTTTCTATTTAAATAGAATTTGTATTCACCAAGAATTCCAATCAAATATCTTAGTTTTAATTTAAATCTCTTGATTTAGAATTCTAATTGGATTCAATTTGGGTATTTGGATAAGCCCAAATCTCAATCTCAATCAATTTATGATTCTGGTTATCTGCTTATGCGGAGCTAATCGCGTCAAAACGCGGAGCTATCGATTACCTTCGCGTTTTGTTTAACGCGGGGCTAAGAATAGCCAAACGCGGAGCTACAGAGTTAGCTCCGCGTTCTATTGTAGAAAACTCCATTTATCTAGAAATTTTCACTGCCAACAGCCACCTCTGCTCGGATCTGCGACCACTGCCATCTCCCTCGATATCAGCCATGATCTCGTCGCCCTTGCCGCATTGCTGTACATCCACTGCTCAACTTTCAGATCCGCCTGACGCAATAACTTCGGTCGACGCTCTCTTCAAGAACAATGCCCAGTAGCCGAAAACCTGCAAGCTTCTACCCTGCCGCTGCTCCGCCATCACAACCCTAGCACCACTCCACCATCAATTCCTCCTTCCCAACCTCCGTCATCGCCCTGGGACGCCAGTGACCAAGAGGAAGAATTTGATTCGGGTTTGGGTTAGATTCATTTAACTAGACCTGTATCCACAAGAAACAGAGTTTGGGTCCAACTTGAATCTTAGACACGATTTGCTTCAGGTCCAACCCAGTTTAAATTTGGGTTCGGTCTAGTAGAGTCGATCCGACCTAACTGTAGAAGTAAACCCATTAAGGAAAATTTGGTGAGTCGAAACCCATTTAGAGTCTGAATCCGAACCAATTTTGAGCCTCCATCTTTAGGTATTTTCGGAACTTTCTGAGTTAAAATTTTGAGTTGATTATATATGGAGTTCATATTCTATTGTCATTATATTAATATTAATGCTAAAATATCACGAGTTGAGAATGATATGTATGCTACTATACCTTTTTTACAGTTTTGACAATCGACCGAATTATGAAGATTGGGAGAATCTTCTCCAAAATTTCTTTAGATATTTTAATCAAACATTAGCATATAAATATCATTATGCCTAATATAAATTGGGTGGAGAAACTTATACTTGAAGTAGAGAGTATAAATTATATTTGGATTGGAATTTCTTACGACGTCAACTTCGTAATCGGTATGCTCAATACCGTCTTCCAAATTCATTGACATTATTTCACCAGTTTCTATTGTCTAAGCATATAATAATGACTGATAATAAAAAAACTTCAATATGTGATTGATGCACTTCAGAACATCGAAAAAAAACTTGGACAACTATGACTTCAAAAGTATAGTGAGCGAAGGAATGAAAGAAATCAAGCGATTAAAGATGATAACATCGTCCATGAGCCTAAACCGGATATAAAAGTTTATGATGAGCCATCATAAGTGCTAAATGAAAGTTCCTTTATGCCCATATAAGTTTAAGATTCAATGGTTCAGATTTATAAAAATTCTTCAACAGAACTAAATGCGAAATTTCAGCTGCATAAGAATGCACCTGATGTTCGTGCTTATGAGGAGAAACCAACAGAAGTACCTCCGACTCTTCTATATGACATATTGATGAAACCTACAGTTTCTTTGGAAAATCTTCTGCTAAAACTTCATAAGAACCTTCGTAGATAATTCATATTTACCGATAGTATTTGCATATTAGTTGCAGATATAAAAAGAATACAAAAACTTCCAGTCCAAAACGAGATTTCAGACAAAAAAGAAATTGTTGTTGATAATAAAAATGCAAGCTTTGGTTTCTCTTGAGGGATTACTTACAGGAATCATATGGAAACTACCAGTTAAACATACAGATTCATATGAAAGTTTGAAGAGGATTTCTTCTACTATTCATGGCCAGGATATTTTGTGGAGTCCTTATATCAACTCAACTTTCAGTAGGGTTCATTCTATTACTTCCATTACAAGTAGCTCTTCAGATCTATAGTAATTGGAAGCTGATTCATGCAAGAAGTCAGTTCTCTCTCTATCGTCTTGGTTCAGATGTGATGCGTAAGTTACAATTTCTTAACTGCCACCGTAACCCAATTGGTTCAACTCGGATGTGTGTAGCATTACTTATTTCCGCATTCATCAAGGATGAATGCTTTGAAGTCAGGAAAAATTGATGGAGATCAGAATTGATTTGAGATGATTTTATTTTTAAGATCTGATAGGATTTGATTTAGTTTTTTCTCATAGATTCGTTGAGAGCAGGTATGGATTCTCAAGCCCTTTGTTTTTTTCCAAATCTATTCAAAAATACTAAATTTCTAAATCTCTAATCCTAATCCGCTTATGTCTTGTGTCAGAGGGGCTCAGTAGGTACTTCGCTACAAAAGTGATATGAGAGGAATCTTTCTATTTTTATCTTTTATTGTTTTAATTATAGAAAACTTTGTTATCCATCTTTATCCATATTTTTAAACTTTAATTTTTGATATTATGATAAGGGTGCCCTTTTGATCCACTCACAAACTTGATTTGATCATTATCTATTGGAAGAAAACTTATAATAGTTATCTCATTAGATATGTATATGTATTTCTGGTAGTAATACATGTTTGTGTTCATCTATTCTAGATTTGATATATTCTTTTTCAATGTGCGACCGAACGCTATCCGTATTTTGGGATACTAAGCTTTACACTTTATGTTTTTAATACAAATAAACAATTGATTTTAAAATATCAAATTTAGATACTCAATATAATTAGTTCTTTTATTATAACATATAGATGGTTTAGTTCACAAAGAAATTTAATTTTACCATACGAAGTTGAAGATAATTATGTATTTCCATGAATTATTGGACTTTGGAAATGAAAGAAATTTGTGTAGAACGTATTTATGAAAGTTAACTGGCATAAAAATAAATGGATATGATTTCTCCAAATTGGGAAATATTAGTCAATTCTTTTTTTCGATCTTAACCTTAGCACGAATAAGAGTCATATTAGTTTCTTTCATCTATAACAAGAAAAGTATTTGCCAATAAGTCTTGGCTTAAGTGGTACCACCCTTCTCCAATTTGCGAAAGGTTCTGAATTTGACTTCCGCGGGGACTCAATTTGGGTAATGTTGTCAAAAATATGTATACATGAGTTTGACTAACAAAAAAAAAAAAAACAAGAAAAAATATTTCTTAACTTGAAATAAATCCGGATAATTATTATATGAGTGAACATTAATTTATTATAATTCAATGAGAAATTTGTAATTTATGAAAATTAGGGTTAATAAAATCCTTAACTAAGGGCTAACTCATTTAGTTCATTTCAACTGATGTAATTTATATCAGTATCTGTACTGATTCCAGTACTATTTTCATATCTTTATTTGTATCCGACCATGTATGGATTTTTATATCGGAACCAAATCGGGATTATCTAGATCAAGTGACTCCTAATTATAGGTACGCCACTCAGTCCTAACACAGTCAATGGAATATTGTGCACTCTAATCTTTCCATGTAGTATGGAAAAACTCAAGTTTGATGGGTGGGATAGTTAAGTTATATCATTTCTAAGCAAGTGGACAAGCATTTGATTTCACTATCTATAAAACAAGAATGAGTACTTTTAAGAGCACCCACCAAATTGCTAAAGGTACCCAAACTCTAAGGGCACCAAAAAAATTGAAAGTTTAGATATTTTCTAAGGGTGCCCTGTAACTTTTCCTCCTATTCCTGCCTCTCTCCCTACTCCACAACTTCGCCAACACCCCCATCTCCGACTACCTCCCCCTCCAACCTCCATCCCTCCCCCACCTCCCAGCTAACCAACCCTCCCCCTAACCTCCCCTCCCCATCGCCTCACCATACCCACCACAGCCCCCCCCCGCCTTTTTTTTTTCTATTAGTGCTCCCTCGTTCTCCCTCCGTCCCCTCCCCTCCACCACCCCCTCACGCCCCACCAACACCCCCCCACACCCCCCCCCCCCCCCCCCAAATCCTCTTTGTTTTCGTCATTTACGACAACAAAGGAAGATGAAACCATGGAACAGAAATTTAGGTTGAACTTGAAATATTATAACACCCAAGATTTGCTTTTACAAAGATAATTTAACTCCTTACAATCTGAAAAGATTACAACAAGATTCTAGACACAATGAAAGTACGATCAGAATATTCCATTCTACTTTCGTTGACTATTCGACAAAGAAATTTTTGAGGAAGAAGATGAACTCCTTAATGCTTTCTCTCATAGATTTCTAGGACTGAACTTTGATCTCTCTCATTGGTGTGCCGGGGTATTTTTATAGTTGATGGGTTATAACTTTTCCGTTGATTTGCAAAGATTGTGATAGGACAATATCCATTATCTGATAAGTTAGAATAACTACCTGTCAGGAGATATGGCAAGTCTTTGTTGGCAGAATAGACTTAGTCATTTTTTAATAACTGGGCCGTTCTTGGTTGGCAGCAATATTTTCTTCGTCGACGGAAATAATCTCCTTCGTCGGTGGAGATGGTATATCTTTATTGGTGGAGATGATTTCCTCCATCGGGAAAGATGAAATTTGAATTTTCATTGATGGAGATGGACTTAATCATTTCTTGATGGCTGACTTTTAGCAATATCTTCATTAAATACCCATTTACCTTCATCGTCGATGTTTGAGTTAATATTACATTATATAAACTGATTACAAGAGGATTTAAATCAACTGAAATTTTATCTGAGCTATTGTCCAGCTCTGAGTTAGCTTTATTGCCATCCTCTTGCTCCTCCCGATAGAGAATTATATCAGTGAAGTAGTTTTCTACCCCCTTGAATAGTTATCTTTCAGCATATATTGTTTTAACCACCTCCTATTTGTCCACGTACTTTAAACATTTGTGAAGGGTGGATGGGACGATGAGGTTGGAATGAATCCATGGTCGCCCCAGTAAGAGATTATAGGAGATTTACGCATCGATGATATGGCAGGTCAAGTTTGTCGCATATTTAACATTTTAAATGGATCTTTCCCACAGGTCGGCTATTTTGAGCATTAAATCCATAGATGGTGATGGTGGTTGTGGCCAACTTGTGGACTAGGATGCGAAAGAACTCCAGCAGGCGGACCGACATGGTGCTCAAAGAGAAGCCTGAATCAATCAATATCCTTTCAATATTAGTTGACCCAATGTACCCTATGTAGTAGAGAAGTCGGTCATGATCAGGATTCTTAACCAATACATCCTCTGGTATGAAGATTATGCTCGGTAAAGCTAAGACCTAGTGGTAGTGACAGTGTTGGCACTCCACTTCTGCAGGTGGCAGAACTTGAGTTAAGAGCGACTCAGAATCTCCTAAAGCTTCTTTTAGTGCATCATTTGTCTTCTTGAAGAGACGCAACAGCTCATGTATTATAATGCATGCTGAAATGTTTGCCAGTTTTGCCAAGATGACGAACTTGAAAGAATATTTTGAGTTTTTAGTTGCTCTCGTCCGCAATGATTTTTCAAATATGATCTCTTTAGATTTACTTTTATCCAGATGTGGCTCAGGTACTAATGAAGAGGGTGCCGAGTGATTTGATTGTGGCCAGTAAGAGGTTAATCACATCATATTATTTGAGATACAATTTTCCTGACCGAGTGCCTCCGACTGGAGCTAGGTCTACTACTAAGACAATTTACTCTTCTTTTGAATCAGTGAGCAGACTAGTGGATGTGACACAATCGTCTGCCGCGATAGAGATGACGTGGCAATCCAAGTTATTCATCTTTTACTTTTTCTTGGAGATGACCGTTGTTCACTATTCATCCTTGATTGTGGACCCACATTGTTCCTCCATTTTCAGTGGGAACCCGCATTAAGCCTTCAGCTTGGTGGTGGTACGGATTTATATTGACTATTTGCATAATCACTCTAAGAACCATCATTCCATTTGGAACGTTCACCCCCGATAATTCTTTGCCGAACTAGAGTGAAATCATACTCGTGGTCACCTTCTTCCTTTCTTCGTTGAAGCGAAGGACATCTGCCTCTACTAAGGCCTGCAACTTATTTCAAAGGATAAAGTAGTCTTTGGTAGGTTGGGTTATTATCTTATGGTAATGATAGTATTTGGGTCTTTGGTATGTATGCCCTACCTCTTCTGCCCTCTTAGGCTCAGATAACTCGATCTTATTATTGATAAGTAGCATATTAAAGATTTTGAGCACATAATCATCCTTAAACCAATACTTCTTCTGTGCTCTTTGGGACTGTGAGGTGCTTTGCTTCGGTGGCAGACTCTTCTTATGTTCGACATACCAACATGTTCTTTCCTTTGAACTTGTGAGGAGGACGCGTTGTTGTAAGTCTCTGTCTTTTGTTTGCCTTTGTCTTTAATCTTGATATTGAGTTCTCAATATCCCAGCCTGCTCTTAGAGTTCTTTTCATATGTGGGCTATCACTGCACTAATATTGGACTCAATCTATGCCATAAGGTTATGCCTGCAAGTTCACTGTAGCATGGAAAAAGGCATCCCCTCATGACATCTCAAGGAAAGATTCCTGAACCTCTCCACGAAGTCCTTCAACCGATTCACCATTTCTTTGGTTTTCGTCGATGAGTGTGGGCATGGATACTTTGGCATTATCCTCATAAAAATAAGTGAGAAACCGAGCTTCAAGGTTTGTCCAAGACTTGACATATTCAACTGATAAGGTTCAGAACAAGTCAAAGGCAATCCTTTTAGTGATCCGATGAATAATCGGATCATAAGGGCATCGCTGCCCATTACATTTCTAATCAGTAAATGGAAATAGTAAATGTTATGGTTGGAGAACCCTTCCCGTGGTACTTGTCAATGTTGGATGATTACGCTTAAAAGTGTAATTATTTTAGTTTATTTTATGCATACGTAATCTAATTTTAGTGATTAATACAACAAAATAGTGATAAATTATTTTTATTAATCAAATTATTTACTTGAGTGTTTTATTATTTTAATCTAGTATTTTATAATTTTTTGAAGGGTTTTGGATTCAAGGAAACGAGAGTGTGCACGTTGGAGCAAAAGATTAGCATCAAATCACCAAAGAACTGTTGAAGTGGCTGTTGAAGCCGTTGTCAATAGCCCATACATGTTTTTGACTGTAATATTTACCCGAGGAGAGTCGTCGAAGCAGCCTTTAAAGTGGTTGTCAACAGCCCAAAGAGCAGTCGTGCAACAACATCAACTTCAAGGCCAGATTTTATATAGCTACGGTTAGAAATGGAAAATTTTGTACCAAAAGAACTTATAGAGATTTGAATTCTCTTTCCAATGATAGAAATATCAGCTCAATTAAAGTTCAAATGCAAAAGTTATGACTGTTTCACTGAAGTACTACGAGTAGACTAGAAACTCAATCCGATTTTATACCCTTTTTGGACTATTTCCTACTCATATTTGGACTCATTTTGCACTTGGTTTTGGACTCTAATTTTAGCCATTGAGATGTATTGGTTGTGGATCTAATAGGTAGGATTGTTTAGGATTTTTTTAGGAGTTTATAAACTCTATAAATAGGAGAGAATGTGCCTACCTATAAAAAATTAATATATATATCTCATTTCTTTTAATAAAATTATTCTTTTTCAATGGTGATTGGATAAATTCTTTATGAAAAGTGGATGAAAATTATCTAGTTTTTCAACAACGGTTTGTCTATATTTTTTGAATTTTAATTTTTAAATTCTTATTATTTTACATGGTTAATTAATTATAGTTTTGCATGTATTCAAAATATTCTATTTTTTAGGGCATGATTTGTATTTTCTTTTAGAGTCATATCATGATTCTAGATATAGTTTATTGATTGTATGTATAGAATTATAAAAATATGATTATGAAATAAAAAGATATAATTTATTTCTTGTTTCTTATCTAATATTTTATTAATTATAATCTTTGTATATATTTGCAATAGTTTATCTTTTGGGATATGGTTCGTGTTTTCTTGAAATTGAGATTCGGATCATGATTCTAGATATAGATTATTGGTGGGTATATAGGGTTATAATAATTTAAATATGGATATAAAGATCAAGTAGATGATTCCTAATGTTTATAGAACTAGATATGAATCTGACACCTTAACCACTTTATTTATTTATTTTTCGTACTCTTAAATAATTGCTCTTTTTCTTACTTTTATTCCATAAACTCATGCTCTCTTGCATAAGTAATATAGTCTTGGAGTTACCAAGACATATTACTTGTCGACCACTTGCACTTGAGAATGTATAATTTAGATTCGATCAAGCTTTTGATACTATTGCTGGGGATAGTTTCTTAGTGTTTTTACACTTTGATTCTGTCTAAGGCATAGGAATAAGGACTTGTTTGATTTTTTATTTTGCATACTACCATTGACATCAAGATTTTGTAGGTAAATTGATTAGGATCTCTTCAGATAGTTTCTTCCATAGAGTTTTCGACACTTCATTGTGTTTGCCTTCACTCGCAAAATTCTAAACATCATGATAAACAATACAAGCAATCATGGTGGTCGTGGACGTCCACTTCAAAAAATTTTGCAGGGTAATAAGATCAGCCAACCATCTTGTATCATATTTCCACTTTGTATTGGTTATTTCAAGATTAAATATGGGATAATTCATCTACTGTCCAAATTTCATGAATTAGAGAACAAGAGCCCCTACTTACATCTTCGAAAATTTGAGGAAGTCTGCACAACTGTGAACTTACAAAATATTTCTACAGAATATGTAGCGCCCCCGTTTTTCAGTTGCTTCCCAAAACGGAGGACGTTACTTATTACTTACACTAGACAACCCAACAATCACAGGATCTTGTAATAACCGTAACTACTGTCACAATCAGATGAATAAATAACATGTCTGAAACTGAAAAGATTTCATTTGTACAAAAAGTTCATTACATAAAATGGCACACTGGTTTAAATATGAACACAAAAGAATCAAAAAAGAAATCAGTGCTCAGACAAAAATAAATATAAATAAAATATACAAAAATTCTCCAGATGGTACTTCGCTTGCCTATTATCATTCGATCTGTCCAACGAAGTACAGATCTTCAAGTAGGGCTGGATCCCTTTCTTCACCTTCAAAATCTAGGTTCAAAACCCATAGGATTAAACTCAGTAAGTAACACATTTAAAAAGAGGAATTATGTACTATCATAGTACATGAATATAAGTGTGCATGAGCATGTTTATATCAGTGTTGTTCATGTACATATAAATTAAACATGAAAGCAAGTATAAATAAATGTATAAATAAATAAACATGACAATAACTAAATAAATATGACAATAACTACTCTATCTATTTAATCTTATATTCTATTTGTATCAGTCATCGTCCAATTTAATTGTAAAAACTGTATTAATGGATAAAATAGTGTTATTCTCCATTGTCGTATAAGTGTCCGTGCATATCCGGACCCGGCCACAATATTCATGGCGCTGAACCTTGCATGTCGCTAGGCATTACAATCAATTTCCGTACTATATTCAGTAATTGACATACCACTCTGGATAACAATTATCAATTGGTGATCCAGTAATCACTCAGGCTACTGCAGTAAAAAAATCCCGGCCCTAACAATACAATCAATCCTTATACGGTAAGACTCTTATCATCATATAGTTTTTCCCATCTCCGTGTTCATAATACATTATGCACATGAAAATTTATAACCCTTTTTTAATTGTTTTTCAATTCATGATAACATGCTTGTATTTTTCATGACCGTACATGACTGTAGTATCATAACACATGATTTGTAATATCAAAACACATAACTTGTAGCATGATAAATTAACACATGATATATTAGTACACAATTATATCACAATGCATATCATTAAAATTATTTCAATAATTTGTTTCAATTCTTAATGCCAATCAATAAACTAATTTGGAAATCAAGTGAATCATATAATAATACTGTATTATTTTTAAACCCAACGTATGCATTTATTACATTTCTAGGCTCAATCATATATATTAATATACATTTATCTTTTAATTAAAATCTAATTTATTACTATTATTAATTTATCAATTATGTCCAATTAATCCAAGCCAAGACCAATTCAAATCCGTCAATCATTTAATCTATCAAGACCAAGCCTACTAAATTCTAACTTTTTCATATCTTTATTTTAATTTTATTTTTCCTTTTTTTCTGTCTAGCCCAGGCCCAGGCCCAGGCCTACTGCCAATTTTGTTTTCTTTTACTTACTGGGCTTGGCTTGCCGGCCCAGTCTGTTATTAGTATTTTTTTTGCCCAAGTTAAATCTAAGTCCACTATATTCCTTTTTTTCCTTTATTTTCTTCTTGGCTGGGCCAGGCCCACTTTCTTTTCTTTTTCTATTTTGTTTATTTTTTTCACTTCCCGGCCCACTTACACCAAATCTCTCTCTCTGTCTCTGTCTCTCCCTCTCTGCTGCTTCCTCTTCTTCGTATTGCTTTTTTTCTATTTTATTTTATTCTATTTGTTCACCTATTTGCCAAATTTGTTGAAAAGAATATAATTGTAAATAGGAGCATCCTCATATTAAAAACAATTTTACTCTAAATCCAAACTTAATTTAAACAAATGGTTAACATTTAAGCAATTTTGCATCAATATAATCAAAATAAAATTTATATGAATAAAAAGAAATAATCAAGAAGAGATAAAGAAATAATCAAGAAAAGAAGTATGTTACTTACTGATGTGATAAATTACTGCAAGCGCACAGTATCGGTGTAGCGCTGTACAGGTCGTCCCACAGGGATCTAAGGTGTTTTTACGATTCTTACTCTTTCCTTAGCCTAGCGGATTAACAAAGGATTCTAGGTTGAAGTTGGATTAATCTAAATAGCCTAGGATCTAGAATCCACTAGTTTCCAACCATGTATTTACTTCTACTATCTTCTTCTTTCATAAAAATTTGATCTTTTTAGTTTAATCTTTATTTAAAGTGCCCTAAGTATGAGCTATCAAGTGGTGTGCCAAGCATAACTCATCAAAGATACTACTTCTCATAAAAACAAACTAAATCTTTAGATAATTCAATGAAAAAGATAAAATCAACAACCCCAAACCCTAACTAAGCATAGGCTATCAAGAAACCTAATTCAAGTATAACCTATCAAAGTCTTAATCTTCGAGTTCTTGTATTTTAATCCTTTTAGAGAAAAATCATGTCTTTATTTATTTTTATTCAAGAAGAAAGACATTAGAAAGCAATTACATGGTGGATCCTACCTTCATCTACATCCTAGAGCTAAACTAATTAGCTACTCATGATTCTAGAAAGCAATTAAATATAATCTAGAAAGCAAATAAATCTATACTAGAAAGCAATTAAATCTATCTAGAAAGCAAATAAAGATCTCAAAACAATGGCTTACCTCTGGAGCACGGTATTGTGGCCGCCACCCCTTCAGCAAAACCTTAATTTTATTAATGAAATACGAGTACAAACTAAATCCTAATCTACATTAACTACTGCATAAAACCTAGAATACAAGAATACGGCCAATATATAGGCTTCGGAAATCAAACCCTACTTCTAGCAGAACTGGAAAATCAAAAAATTACATCGAAGCCACGGGAGAAAATTCAGCGAGTGGGACCCACGAATTACCGCTAAATGGAGGTAAAACCCGCTAAATAGCGGTTTTATTTCGAGTAAATAAATGTAAATTTCTTCCACGTGCGTCTCGTGTCTTGTAAATTATATTTCCTTGACTGTATTTGACTTTGAGTCTCTGAAACATCGTAGCTTTGTAGTTTTGCTCACTTTAGAAACTTTTCGGACTCTGATTTCCTACTCCAACATTGATTTCTAGCCATCTCCTTGTACGAATCGAATCACCTGAAAAAGACACTAAAAATACCCGAGTAGCATTTATTTATATACAAAAATAGATAAAGTATGAGAGGAAAAATACAATATATGATATTCATCACTTACATCGGATTTTCTTTAATCTTCTTCGATTTATCGAATCCCGTTTCTTCCCCTTCTCCTTCTTCTTCTCTTTTTTTTTTATTTTTAAATTTTCTTTTTGGTTCTGTTGGTGCAACCAGAGAAAGTGAGAAAGAGAGTAAGGAGTGAGGGAGGGTGTGGTAAACTTTTTTTTCTTTTTTTTCCTCTCGCTTATTGCTGTTGGTTTCTGGCCGAGAAGAAAAGAAAGGAGAAGTGAGGGAGAAAAGGAGTGGAAGGGTGAGAGAAGAAAATAATTTGAGGGTAAATCCATAATTTTAAGAACTTACCAACATCCTTTCACCACGTAATCATCCTGGCCTGCCACACCAATCCTCCATTCGGCAGCACAACTGAAAATCATTTTGAGGGGTGTGCCCTTAGAATTTTGTTATGAAAGTATTAAAATAATTTCTAATTTATTTAATATTTTATTATTTACGGTTCCGGTAAATATTTTCCAAATGCTACCAAATTTATGCAGGACATAGTATCCAACGAGAGGAACTCTACAAAATTATTTGTTTGTTGTTTCGATGTCTAGAATAAATGAACCAAAATTTTGAAGTAATTAGAAGGATAATTTTAATATTTTTAAATTAGTAATTTTGGGAGTATTTTTCGGCCTCCTAAGAAAAATTTTAAAAAATCCTAAATCTTACAAAACTAATAATCGCGAAGACCGAATTTCATTTGGATTTGTGAATTTAAAGTTGTGTCAACGAAAATTATTTCGGTGTCCAAAATTGATTTCGGTGGATTTATTTGACACGATTGGTCTCAAGAGAGCCATACAGATAGCTCAAAGTTTGGGGTATTACATCCTACCTACCTAACAAAAGAATTTCATCCTCGAAATTCCAAATTAAAAGATGTGCTTGTATTCACGAGTACCTATTTATATGTAAAAATAAAATTCAATTGACATATCTGATCATGAAAAAATGTATGAATACTTTATCCTGATGTCCTTCTCAAGCCTCCAAGTTGAATCTCTTAGTGATTGTATATCCCAAAAAATAATAACCAACGGTATCACTTTATTCTTAAGGACCTTCTCCCGTCAGTCGATAATTGTTACGGGATGCTTTTCATATTTTGGGTCTGATTTCAAATTTACGGACAGATCCACTACTTTGTGCTCTTCACCCAAATATTTTTTCAGTTGTGATATGTGGAATACATCATGAACAGCTTCCATCTCTGGTAGTAATGATAATCGGTAGACAAGATTTTCAATCCTCTCCACGATCTCAAATGGCCCGATGTATTTTGGACTGAGTTTTCTTTTCTTACCAAATCTAATCACACCCTTTATCGGGGATATCTTAACAAATACTTTATCTCCTACTTCAAACTCTAGTGGTTTTTTGCGTTGATCTGCCCATTTCTTTTGTCTGTCTTGTACCGCCTTCATGTGTTCTCTGATAACCTTCACTTGCTCTGTTACTTCAGTAATCAACTTTGACCCCAAAATACTTCGTTCTCCAACCTCGTCCCAACATACTGGAGATCTGCATTTTCGCCCATACAAAACTTCAAATGATGCCATTTTGATACTCTCCCGATAACTATTATTATAAGAAAATTCTACCATATACAAATAGTCTTCTCAAGATCTACCAAAATCTAATACGCATGCCCTAAGCATATCCTCAAGTACTTGGATAGTCCGTTTTGATTGACTGTCAGTTTGTGGATGATAAGCTGAAAATAAATCCAAATGTGTCCACAGACTATCCTTAATTTCTCCCAATAGTGTGATCTGAACCTTATATCTTGATATGATACAATCCTAACTGGGACTCCATGAAATCTCACTATTTCTTTTATAAATCTTCTGACTAATATTTCTGTTGACTGACCAACTCTAAATGGAATGAAATGAGCCGATTTAGTCAATCGGTCCACAATTATCCAAATTGCATTATTGCCCTTGGTGCCCCTAGGTAAGCCTGTAATAAAGTCCATCGAATTTGTTTCCACTTTCACTCCGGTATTGCTAATGGTTGGAGCAATCCAGCTTTCCTTTGATACTCAGCCTTCACTTGCTAGCAAGTAGAATATCTAGATACATATCTAGCAATCTCTTTCTTCATGTCTGGCCACTAGAAATACTTTTTCATATCCTTATACATCTTATTGTTTTCGGGATGAATAGAATATATTGATCTATGAGTTTCTTCTAAAATTTTATCTCTTACTTTCCCCTTAGGCACCCATAATCTTACCTTGAATCTAATAGTCTTGTCTGAGTACATTTTCATTTCTGGTCTCTTGCCTGCTTCTATTTTATTTTTTAATCTTTGAAAATTTTCATCTCCAATCTAAACTTGCTTAATCTGCTCTATCAATAGTGAGTGCAACTGTATCTCCATAAATTGTGCTGTCCCTCCTGGAAAAATTATTTCTAATTCCATTCTTTGCATCACCATTAAAAGTTCTTTCTGCTGAGTTAATCTCTCCACTGCAGGCCTCCTACTCGGTGCATCTGGCACTATATTAATTCTTCTTGGGTGATACTTAATTTTTAAATAATAATCTGCTACTAATTCCAACCATCGTTTTTGTCTCATATTTAGTTTTTTTGAGTGAAAATATACTTCAAATTTTTATGATCAGTATATACTTCTACTTTCTGTCCTAATAAGTAATGTCTCCAAATTTTCAAAGTATGAATCATTGCTGCTAGCTCCAAGTCTTGAGTTGGATAGTTTTTCTTATGAGGTCTCAACTGCCTTGACGCAAACTCAATCACTCTCCCATTTTGTATCAACACACACCTCAATTCTAATTTTGAAGCATCACTATAGACTTTCATTCCCCCAGAATTGTCTAGAATTGCCAACACTGGTGTTGTTGTCAGTCCCTATTTTAATTCATCAAATGTCATATTACATTTCTCTGTCCAGACATATTTTACTCATTTCCTAGTCAATTTAGTTAGAGGAGACGTGATTTTTGCAAAGTCTTGTACAAACCGCCTATAATATCCAGCCAACCCCAGAAAACTCCAAATCTCCGACACTAATTTCGGTACAGGCCAATCCATTACAGTTTCTATCTTCTTAGGATCAACTGATACACCATCTCATGAAACTGTGACCCAAGAAAGCAACCTTATCAAACCAAAACTCACATTTACTCAGTTTTTCATATAACTTTTACTCTTTCAGAGTCTGCAAAACTGTTCTCAAATACTCAATATGCTCTTCTTTATTCTTGGAGTAGATTAATATATCATCAATAAACAGTACCACAAATTTATCCAGATACTAAGCAAAAATATGGTTCATCAGATTCATAAACACTGCTGGAGTATTAGTCACTCCAAACGACATCACCAAATATTCATAATGATCATTTCTGGTTCTAAATGCAGTTTTTGAAATATTTTCTGTTCGAACCCTTACCTGATGGAATCTAAAACGAAAATCTGTCCTCGAAAATACCCTTGCTCCTCCCAATTGATCAAACAGATCAGTTATTCTTGGTAATGGATATTTGTTTTTTATTGTTACTGCATTCAAATCTCTATAGTCCACACACAGTTTTTGACTCTCATCGTTCTTTTCTGCTAATAATACGGGAGCTTCCCAAAGTGAAACACTGGGCTTCACAAAACCTAATTTCAGTAGCTTATATATTTATCTCTTAACTTCTTCTAACTCTACAACTCCCATTCGATAAGGTGACATACAAACTGGTTTAGTTCCAGAGATAATATCAATAGTAAATTCTACTGCTCTTACTAGTGGTAGTCCAAGTATCTCTTCAGAAAATATATCTAAAAATTCAGATACTAATGGGATCATTCCTTCTCCTACTTCCATAGCCTCCAAAGCTCCTCCTTTTGGGGACACTTTAGATTTAGGAGGTTTTAGAGATTGACTTTCACCAATAAATTTAAATTCCGAACAGCCAGGAATTTGAAATATTACCCTTTTTCTCTTACAATCATCACCGCATGGAAGCTACTCAACCAATCCATACCCAAGATAACATCATATCTTCCTCCATTGATAACTAACAAGTTGGCATAAAATTTTCTTCCATTAATCACTAAGGGACATAGCCTATATTCCTTATTAGTCATGATATTACCATTTCCAGTCTTAATGTCCCACTCTGCAGGTAAGATTGCAAAATCAATAGAATTGTGGGAAACAAACATGATAAAGATAAAACAGTGTGAAACTCCAGATTTAAATAGAACAATTGCTAGTGTATTGCCGACTAAAATCGTACATGTCACGACTCCTCCAGTAGTCTGAGTCTTCTCAGCATTCATTAGTCTAATATGTCCCTGTCTCTGTCTTGCTCCTATTTGGGCTCTGGCAGAGACTTGTTGTTGTGTCTCTAAGGATCTATTTTGGTTTGGTCCTTCAGTCCTCCGATCCTGTGGTCCCACAGCAACTGGTCTCGATGCTGGCTGATAAGGAACTCCGCCTGCTGGTTGTTGCATCAATTGTGCCCTTGGACAATTAGTCACCCGATGATCCGCTGACCCGCATATCAGATATAGCCCCAAAACTCTTCTACACTACTTCTGAACATGCCCCGACATATTATAGAAATTGCATACTAAAGGATCTCCTTTATTAACCATTACTTGTCGCTTTGCCGGAGGGCCTCCAAATCTCTAGGAAGAACTTGCTCCCTGATTAAATGGCCTTTTAAATGATGTCAGCCTCTCTTCCTTAACTACTTGCTCCAGGCAACACGCTGCTTCGAACATCTCCTAGTAAGTTCTATAGTTATGACTTACTAAATGCTCCCTTAGATGATACCTCAATCCTTATTCGAACATATGTGCTCGCTCCACTTCATCAACTACCAGGTTTGGAGCGAATCGATTGATCCTCACGAACTCTACAATATAGGTGTCTACAGTCCGATCTCCTTACTGTAGTACCAGAAATTTCTTTCTCATTTCCTGTCTTGTTGATGCCTGGAAGAATCTTACAAGAAATGCTTCTACAAACTTCTCTCAGGTTAGGGATTCCTTGTGCTTTACTTCTTCAGTAAGCCACCACGTTCTAACTATATCAGTCAATTGTATACATACTATATCTACTCAATTTTCTCTTGGAATTCTTGCAGCCCTTAGAAGATTCTCCATATCTACAATCCACTGTTCAGCCTTTAGTGGTCCTTCTATCCCAGAAAATACTGATGGCTACAGTTTTCGAAAGTCCGACACCATTCCGGTCTTTTCTGGCTCTTTAGACTGCAACATTCTTTCTAATATCATTGTCGTGGTCTCCTGCGCCTATACTACTCTTTGTACTAGGCTCCTAAGATCAGACGTATCATCTATCGGACTTGCACTCGTACTCGCAGGAGATCGGGTCGATATTATTCTGCAACGGACCAGATAAGAATCAATAAAAAGAATTCAAGATAGATACCTCAAATGAATAGAAAAAAATAGGATAGGCATGATACTAGATCTGATAGGTATCAAAAAAATAAGAAACAACTATTACGAATAAGTCACAGACATGTTCTTATGTGGCAGTAGTCTTATGGTCTTCCACCTAAAACTAAGCTCTGATACCACTCTGTAATACCCCCGTTTTTCAGCTGCTTCCCAAAACGGAGGACGTTACTTATTACTAGCACTAGACAACCCAACAGTCACAGGATCTTGGAATAATCGTAACTACTGCTACAATCAGATGAATAAATAACATGTCTGAAACTGAAAAAATTTCATTTATACAAAAAGTTTATTACATAAATAGCACACTGCTTTAAATATGAACACAAAAGAATCAAAAGAGAAAGCAGTACCCAGATAAAAGGAAAATAAATACAAAGATTCTCCAGAAGGTACTTCGCTTGCCTATTATCACTCGATCTGTCCAACGAACTACGGTTTTCAACTGGGGCTAGATCTCCTTTTTCACCTTCCAAATCTGGGTTCAAAATACAAGGGATAAAACTCAATAAGTAACACATTTAAAAAGAGGAATTGTGTACTATCATAGTACATGAATATAAATGTGCATGAGCATGTTTATATTAGCGTTGTTCGTGTACATATAAATTAAATATGAAAGTAAGTATAAATAAATGCATAAATAAATAAACATGATAATTACTAAATAAACATGACAATAACTGCTATATCTATTTAATCATATATTCTATTGGTCTCACTTATCGTCCAATTTAATTGTAGAAACTGTATTAATGGATAAGATAGCGTTATTCTCCATTGTCGTATAAGTGCCCGTGATACCCGGAACCCGGCTACAATATTCATGGCGCTGAACCATGACATGCCGCTAGACACTACAATCAATTTCCGTACTGTATTCAGTAACGGTCATATTACTTTGGGTAACAATTATCAATTGGTGATCCAGTAATCACCCAGGCTGCTGCAATAAAAAAAATCCCGGCCCTAACAATACAATCAATTTTTATACGGCAAAACTCTTATCCATCATATAGTTTCTCTCATCCCCGTGTTCATAATACATTATGCACATGAAAATTTTATAACCCTTTTTAAATTGTTTTTCAATTCATGATAACATGCTTGTATTTTTTATGACTGTACATGACATGTAGTATTATAACATATGATTTGTAATATTAAAACACATGACTTGTGGCATGATAAATTAACACATGATATATTAGTACACAATTATATCACAATGCATATCATTAAAATTATTTCAATAATTTAATTCAATTCTCAATTCCAATCAATAACCAAATTTGGGAATCAAGCGAATCATATAATAATACTGCATTATTTTTAAACCCAACGTATGCATTTATTACATTTCTAGGCTCAATCATATATATTAATATACATTTCTTTTTTAATTAAAATCTAATTTATTACTATTATTAATTTATCAATTATGTCCAATTAATCCAAACCAAGTCAAATTCAAATCCGTCAATTATTTAATCCATCAAGTCCAAGCCTACTAAATTTCATCTTTTTCATATCTTTATTTTAATTTTTTTTTCATTTTCTTTTATGTCCAGCCCAGACCCACTGCCAATTTTTTTTTCTTTTACTTACTGGGCTAGGCTGGTCGGCCCAGTCTGTTATTATTATTATTATTTTTTGCCCAAGTTAAATCTAAGCCCACTATATTCTTTTTTTCCTTTATTTTCTTCTGGGCTGGTCCAGGCCCACTTTCTTTTCTTTTTCTATTTTGTTTTCTTTTTTCACTTCCCGGCCCACTTCACCAAATCTCTCTCTCTCTATCTCTGTCTCTCCCTCTCTGCTGCTTCCTCTTCTTCGTCTTGCTTTTTTTCTATTTTATTTTATTTGTTTACCTATATGCCAAATTTGTTGAAAAGAACATAATTATAAATAGGAGCATCCTCATATTAAAAATATTTTTTTTTACTCTAAATCCAAACTTAATTTAAACAAATGGCTAACATTTAAGCAATTTTGCATCAATATAATCAAAATAAAATTTATATGAATAAAAAGAAATAATCAAGAAGAGATAAAGAAATAATCAAGAAAAAAAATGTGTTACTTACATCGGATTTTTTTTAATCTTCTTCGATTTGTCGAACCCTGTTTCTTCCCCTTCTCCTTCTCTTTTTATTTTTATTTTTAAATTTTCTTCTTAGTTCTGTTGGTGCAACCAGAGAAAGTGAGAAAGAGAGTAAAGAGTGAGGGAGGGTGTGGTAAACTTTTTCTTCTTTTTTTCCTCTCGCTTACTGCTGGTTTCTGGCCGAGAGGAAAAGAGAGGAGAAGTGAGGGAGAAAAGGAGTGGAAGGGCGAGAGAAGAAAATAATTTGAGGGTAAATCAGTAATTTTAACAACTTACCGACATCCTTTCACCACGTAATCCTCCTGGCCTGCCACACCAATCCTCCATTCGACAGCACAACCAAAAATCACTTTGAGGGGTGTGCCCTTAGAAATTTGTTATGAAAGTATTAAAATAATTTCTAATTTATTTAATATTTTATTATTTACGGTTCCGGTAAATATTTTTCAAATGCTACCAAATTTATATAGGATATAGTACCCGAAGAGAGAAACTCTACAAAATTATTCGCTTGTTATTTTGATGTCCGGAATAAATAAACCAAAATTCTGAAGTAATTAGAAGGATAATTTTAATATTATTAAATTAGCAATTTTGGGAGTATTCTTCGGCCTCCTAAGAAAAATCTCCAAAAATTCTAAATATTACAAAACTAATAATCGCGAAGACCGAATTTCATTTGGATTTGTGAATTTAAAGTTACGTTCACCGAAGTTTATTTCGGTGTCCAAAATTTACTTCGGTGGACTTATTCGGCACGATTGGTCTCAAGAGAGCAATACAAATAACTCGAAGTTTGGGGTATTACAGAATATATGAAGCTCAAATTATTTCCTTTCTCTTTGAAAGACCGAGCAAAGACTTGGCTCCACTCATTACTTCCAAATTCTATTGGTCGATGGGATGAGCTGCAAAAGGAGTTCCTAAATAAATTTTATCCAGCACACTGAACTAATTACGTGCAAAAACAAATTGTGACCTTTCAATAGAAAGAGAAAGATACCTTTTTGAGTGTTGGGAAAGATTTAAAGAAATTTTTCTATCTTGCCCACACAATGGATATGAAAGATAGAGAACTGTCAGCACATTTTATCAGGATCTAGATTCAACTTCAAGACAATTTTTAGAGATCATGTGTAATGGAGACTTTCTGAGTAAAGATACTGAACAAGTATGAGACTATTTGGATAGACATGCTGAAAATTTCTAAGAATGGGAAACAGAAGATGCAATTAATAGGTATAAATTAAAAACTACTATAATAGATCGAGATGGGATCTCTCATTTTGGTAAACCAGATAATATAAAGGTTCAGTTGACTTATCTTACTAAGAAAGTAGAAGATCTGATATCTACCAAGTCTGAATCTGTTAGAGCTATAGAACATGTAGAAGATGCAATATCTGTGATTTAAAACGACATACTACTCTTAATTGTCCAACTCTACCAGCTTTAAGGGAAGTTGTTCATGAGCATGCTAATATGCTTAATACTTTTTCCCAATCTGAAGACACTCCATATACAGATACGTATAATGCAGGTTGGTGAAATCATCTAAATTCTTGGTGGAATCCAATAACTCTTCAACAGTTTTTTGTGCTATCAAATGCCTCT